>NJDD01001404.1:144256-180538 GCA_002245505.1 Calephelis nemesis | reverse complement strand
ACCAACATAAAAACGTGTTTAATTGTTATGTTGGTATTACCACTAATATGACACTTATGACACAGCTGCAAACGTCAAGTAAAATAAAAACTATGTCAGCCTTATTGTTTGGGTATTACGTCTTACTTTTGTTGATGTAAAGTTAACATTAATTACGTTTTGCGTTCGGGGGTTACCATAAGCTCTTAAAACAGTACTATTTTAACAATACTAATTGTCAGTCGAGAAAGACAACCTTATGACGTATACCATAGAGTTGCTTATAAAGGCAGACATTTAGCAAGATGGAAATAATACTGCTTTAAGCGTTCATGGTAGGGCCCTGATGTTACCTACATCGTCGTGTTCAGCGTAACCTAACCTTTGGAATTGTACTATTGTGTGAGTGTAAAGTGAAGAAGTTTTTGAGATATACTTAGACTCTATTTCAGTGACAGGAAAACCATTTAGTTATTAATTCCGTTTTAGTGACAGGACCCAATTATTTAGTTATAAATTAACGCTAGCAAGAAATCATATCAAAAGTGTGTTAGTAATGTTAATGTTAAAAAGTTAGTATTAGTATTAAGAAAGTACTATTTTCATAGATTTGTTTGAAATAAAGTTGTTGTATTTAAATAAATTAAAATTTATTATCTCATTTGTTTTTTTATTTAAATCACAGATTATCATTAAGTAAATAATATATATATGAATGTCATTGCTGGCTACATAAAAAATATCGATATCGATTTGTTGCGACAACACTAGATATCGTATTTTTCGATAACATCTCTTGCTGTCAGTTACATCACTAGAATTTGCAATGGGCGTGTTCGGCCGAATTAAGTACTTACTAAACTTAGTAAGCCAGTAAGCATAAAAAAAATAAAGTCTTACAAGCTGACTGTAGCACTTTTCGGCGAGGACAGACTTACTGGCTTGACATAACACAAAACACCGGTTTATGTCATATCCCGTACATAAACAATAAGCAAAATGGCGTCGTATATTAAGCCATGCTTACTGCGTTAGCACTTATTTTGTGTCCCGGCCGAAAATTTTGTAAGCATAGTAAGTGACTAACAAAATTTTGTAAGTACTTACTTCGGCCGAACACGCCCAATGTAATGTTGGCAACCAATATTTTTCGAGAAAGTTGGTATGATTTTCTTTATTATTCGTAGCTCATAGTGATGTACCAAGTGCCGTCTCTTAGAACGTAGTCTTACGTAGTATTGTATTCTCTTTGGTAGTGATTATATTCTCTTTGATCGGAGTACTATAGTTGTCTGGTGGTAATGACTAATGTAGGGATGTGACTTGCCTGGGTAAAAATCGATTTTTTTATTAATCAATTTCTATTTTTATAAAATAATCGATTGTCAAATAATCGATTGTTTTACAAAAAAATAATCGATTTTCTAAAAAAATCGATGTTTTATTGATTTAATATAACGACTGAAAAATTCAAGGCTAAAGCAGTTGCACCCTTGTTTTTTATTACAAAGTAATCACCCCAACCACTTTTTGGTCGTTCAGGGTACATTTTTTACCACAAATCATAAACTGCACTCACTCGCACACTTAGTCAACGGTTATGTATGCAAAATTTATTAAAAAACAGCGTTTGAACTTTCTACGTCTTTTATAGAGTTGCTGATAAAATATCGAAAGTACATTGTATAACAACGAAATAAATAATCTATGTAGTATTTCAAAGATGGGGTTATAAAAAAAAATTGAAAATATCATGTGAAATAACAAAATAAAAAATCGATTATTTTTGGTCAGTAAATCGATTAATAAAACTCGATTAATTTTAAAAATTTGAAAAAAATAATCGATTTTTTACATAATCGATTATTTTTTCACATCCCTAGACTAATGGTATTGCAAAATCTTTCTGACGAAAATAGGTTAAGGTTACTTGCCTTTTAAAATTAATATTTCAACAGCAGTTCTAGAACAGAATTTCACTGAAAATGTTTATAAATTGTAGATCAATGAGTAAATATGGAGTTGATTATTAAGCTCTTAGATATTTTTCCTTTAACTTTAGCTGGTTTATCGAAACTAAGTACCGATTTATTTGAAAGATTACTGGATTTGATGACAAATTTGTACCCAGACTTTGGAGTGTGACAAAATGTTTGAAGAAATGGTGAAAGACTATGCATCATTCTTTAAAATTGATCTAATAAACAATTTCCAAACTATCCAAGATGTTATTGACAACATGATCACAAGGCTTGAAGAGCTCACCAGTGTAGTACAAATGATAAAATCTAAGAACAGTAATTGCAACTCCACAATAACAGAAGATTTAAGTAAATATAGAAGTGAAATTGGTATCCTTTCAAGAAAAATTGTTACTTTAAGTGATATAATCCTAAAACTTCAAAACAATGTCGAAATAATTGAAAAACAGGTAGAAAAGGCAGAGAATGATTTTGGTGTCAATAGTGACAGTAAAATAAAGAGTTTTTTGAAACCATTTTTTAACAGGAATAAGGAAGGAACTTTAGTTCAACCTGGTTCAACTGCCTATGAAAAAATTGAATTTTCATCAGTTATGATTAATTTTAAAAGTGATACTGCATAGTTGTTTCTAATTTTAGTCTAAATTGCCTTATTTGTTGTACTTAGGCCTAGTGTTCTAATAATAATGTACCTATGTACAGGAATTCATACTCAGATTTAAATCATATCAACAATACATTGATTTTATATGTGAGTATATTATGTAGTGTATATGGTGTGGGGATGCTTATCATATTTTTGTTATGATTGAATAAAAAAAACACTTCGATATTGTTATTCAAATCCTCCAAAACTTGATGAGTATTGCTGGTGTAATATTTTTTGTTAATTTCAAATTCCCATTTATAATTTTTATTATTTATTAGAAGAACTATCCAACCTGTCTAACTTTGTTTGCTTGGCCCTCCTTACTATGCCTGCCCAGAAGGGGGATTGGTGTGATTATATGTATGTAATGTAAGAATACCTGTGTGTTTAATGTTTCTTTACATTCTGTATTTCAAATTATTTGGTCACTTTATACAGATGTTATATATTTAATTTGTTAAGTATGTAATTACAAGCTACAAAACTTATAACTTGGAAAAAATTACAGGACCATCTGTAAAGTACATGCTATAAAACAAATAATTAAGTACAATAAAACTGCAAAAACTAACTCCCAACTATTTCATTATGTACCATTTCACAATTAATAATTATTTTTTTTGAAAGATAGCTAAGTTTCCACAATGGGCCAACATCCTATGAAGGTTATCAAGACAACTAAAAATGTTTACACCATTTAAGTATAACTCAAAAACCACTAGTGGGGTCATGTTGAAACTAATATGGGACCACAATCATGAACATCAGAATCATGACCTATTATTCTAAAAAAAGAACCATCAAAATCGGTTGGCTATTGGCCAAGCAATCGCATAACAAACAAACAAAAAAACAGGCAAATTGAGAACCTCATCCTTTTTTGGAGTTGGTTATAAAGGATTTAGTAAAATCAGTTAACATGTAAAAACACCAGTTAATTTTTGTTTTACAGTTAACTTTATTATCACAAACTAAGACTATTCTTAAACATAAGAAAAACATAGGTTTGCTACTGAACTAATTTGACAACTGCTTCTGTCTTTTTTTTTAAATAGTGAAGTTGGTCCAATTAACTATTGACTTTATATAAAACATTCCAACAATCAGTGAGATGGAAGTAAATCTTAGTATTAACAAAAACAATATATATATTTACTAATCTCTGGTTTTAACAAAATATTTGTATTCTGAATTAGTAGAGGTTATTTTAAAAATCATGGTTGATTAAGTGTTAACAAGGGGTTATTGTCAATTTAACTGCCTATTTTGCTTTTAGATTTGTTATTGAAGATTCCTCATATTGAGCAGTATCTGTTCATTGTTGTAATTGTTTTTTAATTTTCTAACCACTAAATCATTATCAGTTGTTTAAACAAATGAGAGTTGTTACTTTAATACTTCTTTGTCAATTGAACACTTGATTAGATAAGTTTTTAGAAATAATAAGTCAATACAGCAAATCTGGCTTTTCAATTGAATATAAACTTATTATCAACTATTTGTACCAATTGTCGCACAATATAATTTTATACATTTTAAGGCCCTTGACAGAAAAATACTTGACAGACTTGTATAAAGAACATTACATTTATCAACATCTATGTAATGAATTGTACTTTTTTTTAATTGAAAATAAATTTGGTTCTGACAAAATTTGATTGCTTAAGGTTACATAATATTTAAAAATTGGTTAGTTAAATTTTAAGTTATTGTGGTACTAGAATGTTCAAACACATACTAACATGTTCTTAAGTATTTGTAAAACTTGTCAATCAGGAGGTAATTTATAAATCAATTCTAGACCATTGAACAACTAATTAGTTCAAATTATTATTTAGATTCTAGTATTTGTAATGTGTTGTAACAAATAAACTTATTTTTAAATCACATTTTTTTATAAACTTATCACCTTCAGCTAGTTGGTTCCAGTTGAACCAAACCCTCCATCTGCTCTTTTAGTATCTGAAAGATTGGCTACTTCCATCAGCTCGGGGTAGTAAATTTTTTCACATATTAGTTGAGCAATTCTATCACCTTTTTTTACTACAAAGTCATCATCTGAGTGATTGAATAATACAACTCCAACATTTCCTCTATAATCTTCATCTATGACACCAGCTAAAACAATAGAATTGAAAATTATTACTAATTTGTGGTAAAATTATAATAATGTATAATAATAAAACCATATACAATGTGAACAGACATTGTTTTCTAATTTTTATGTTAAAAGCATATTTAAGTTTCAGATTGTCAAAAAATACAAATCACCTGTAGACAACAAAGATATCTAAATGTGAAATGGGAAAGTATGAATGTATGTTACTATTTCAATCTCAAATGACTGAACAAATTAGTTAGAAATTTAGAACACTATCTAGCTTTGTGGCCTGAATTATCATATAGGCTACTTTTAATTCTGATCGCACAAAGGGTTCCTGTGAAAAGGCGGCCGAAGACGCAGGCAGCAGCTAGTATTAAATAAATTAATATCCTTGGGCAAATTACACAAATTGTATTTAACCCTAAAGTAAGCTTTTTATGCTTGTATAATGAGTGTTAACAATGCTAATACATAGAAATAATTAAACATATTATAATTTAACATACATTAAACAAACACATCCAAACCCAGTGATGCAAACATCTAAATGTTCATCACACAAATGCCTGCTAGGAATCAAACCACAAGTTGGAGCATTTAGGTGTTAAAACCCCTCGGCCAACAAGACATTCAATAGATATTGCCTACTTTGCTTTAATTATTGTCCTTAAGAAAAACTCCACAATATAAAACCCACATTCTGTTAAATTAAGTTGTTTAGGAGCTGAATAAAGAAGCAATAATATAAGGCCTTAATTAATATACTAGCAGCCCATCCTAGGTTCACATGAGTGGATAAATTTCTATGTAATTAATAATCATAAACCTTCCCCTAGAATCACTCTTATCTAATAAAAACAACTGAACCAAAATCCCATTGCATGATTTTAAAAATCTCAACATACATAGGGACAGAAAGCGGACGGAAACTATCATACTACTTTGTGAAGCCACATTGCGATGAAATTGGTGATAGAGGAGCAGCACAAAGAAGCCATAAAAGGTCTTTATAAATATAAATGTATAAGATGTTTGGATGTACATTTTCTAGCTGGGAACAATGACACTGACAAAGACCAGTAAATTAAAACAAATATGATCATAAATAAAAGTAATGAGAAAATGTCTACACTATGTCAGGTGTATTTGAACTTGATCAGATCATACATCAAAAATGATTTACAGTATGTAATATTATTTTTGTTGCCATGTTTTCTTAAGATCCAATGAGATATTTGGTGTCTCTAAGCTATTCCATATCACTAGCTCCAACTATAACTGATTGTAATGGTTATATCAGTGTGACTAATTTAAAGTCAACTGTACTTTTTAAATCTTGTAGCGAATTAAACTGAGGTTTATAACAGAAATGTGTGATATGTAACAAAATAAATAACATATTACTACAAAACCAATAGAAAACAACTCTGATTTTTATCCACTTAATATTATAAAAGCGAAAGTTTCTCTGTTTGTTACTCCTTCACGCAAAAACAGCTTAACCGATTTTCCTGAAACTTGGTACACACATAGAGGGTAACTTGAATAAACACAAAGAATAGTTTTTATCCCGAAACAATGTTCCGTGCAAACACGCGGGCAGCAATGCCACGGGCAACAGCTATTAAATCATAAAACATTTTCAAATGAAAAACAAATTCAAATTTCCTACCTCCCACGTCTATGAAGTTTTTGACAGCTAATCCAGAACGAGGGGCGACTCTTCCATAACAACCGTGAGGTAATTCAATTTGAAGGTCCGTTTTAACTAGTCCTTTTCCACGTTTTGGCACGACACAGTCATAGGCGCTGCAATTCATTATGCAAAGGTACATGGTTAAAATATTTCAATATTGCATTTAATATGATCATACATGTTATAAATATTAATTTGATACACCACTTACCTTTTTAGGTCAAATCCTGCAGCCTTTTCAGAACCTTTAATCGGAGGAAAAGCATGTTCACTCAAACGTGTGAATTTTAATACTGTTTGTGTGTTGACTGGCATTTTGTAGTTGAAGTATGCTCAAATTAAAAATACAGAACTAAAATGTACTTAGTTAAAGTTAAAATAAATTAAAACGAAATCAGTAAATTTAAATTTGTATCTCAGTTCGCACCAAATTGCGCAAGTCAACTCAAAAATAGCGCGAAAATTTAGCGTAGCGTCAGCCGTCAAAACTTGACATTTGTCGTTTACAGCCTGGTTTTTTAAGTTAATTTGCCCCTTTCTGGGGCCGGCTAAGACCTTTAGGCCATGCTGCCACGTCTTCCGTAATAATATATTCCTTTTCATATTAACATTTTAAATTCATTTCTTCAGTTTCTTGACATATTGTCTTCTCCTATTTAAAAGTCATTTCCTTCACTAAAACAAAGGTTATTTGAGTCCTTCAATACGTCTTTAGTTTTAATTTCTTGAAGTTTACATGTTATGTTTCTCCGTTATTTTATTTTATACTTAGTAGGTACGTCACATCCTTGAATTTCGATTATTTTCACACAAATTGTAAAACTAAAATTCTGAACATAAAAATCATCTCCGTTCATGTTGGCGCCAAACTTCTACGACAGTGCAAAAAGTATTTTTATTATTCTTTTTTTACCTCTGTATTTTATACTAGTCTTATAAATAAACCCTTATCCTAATATTTCATGTCTTTTTCTAGTTTCGTCTTCAATTTCCTTTATTGTTCAGGCCTCTGCCTCTTCTGTCGTGATAAAACACTAAAAAGTCTTTCATTAGTAAGTATAGTTTATTTACTAAATCACATTTTCACACAACTAAGTAATATTTACGCTTTAATTAATTTGCAAATTATGCATTTTTACATTATATTACACATTTTTAGCTTAAAGATTGGAGTGTGTTGCTCGAAAAGCGCCTTCCTCCTCCAACCTTCGTTCCCGCCAACCTCTTTCTTTTTCGATTTGACCTTTTCTAGGGGCAAGCTAAGACTTTTGAACTATTTGAGCTGTCTAAAAATAGTACTAGCTAGTCCTTTCCGCACCAAGTGTAAAATCCCTATTATTTTTAAAATTAGAGAAGCGTTGTAATATCTGCCACCTGAAAAATATAAAAATTGTTGTAGCTTGGATTCCTAGCCATTATGGTATTGCTGGCAATGAGACAGTGGATTCCTGTGATAAACGGGCGACTCAAATTGGGATAACAGATCATCATATAATCCCTCCATTTGATATAAATGCTCTGGCCTCTTTAACTTTAAAATCTTCTTGGTCAAATTTATGGACGGTGTCTAAATCAGACAAAGGCAAGTTTTATTGATATATCCAAAGTGACATTCCCATTAAACCTTGGTTTTTTAAATACAAAGGCTTACATAAACAAACAATATCTACTATATGTTGCCTTTGCCTAAACCATGCATGCACTCCTGTTCACCTTAGAAAAAATTGTAAAAGACCATTCCCATTGAATGTGGGTTAGTTGAGGGATCTGTAAATCATATATTTTTTTCTTGTAACAAATACCAGATATCTTTGTATGATGTTCTTCCAACAGAAATTCCGCGTCCTATTAACTTTAAGCTTCCTTTGTTATACCAATACTCCATTTATTTTAATATTATCGAAATACATACGGGCTAATAACATTAGAATGTAGTAATATATTTTGAAATATATTTGTCCCTCCTGTAGAGTTCCTTCTTTGTTTGCATGTTATTTGTTATATATATTGTGATGTTTGTTTTAGGTTGACTTGACTGTTCCTATTTATTAATAAACATTATGGTTGACTGGACTCAAATGTAAAGGTTGTTCACCTAGTTCTACCAATTGTAAACAATTAAAAACTTGCTCGTGTTTTCGGCAAAACTTGATATTAGAGGAATTATTGTGGACAGCACAGTAGAAGCCAACCAAACAAAAAATTGAATTTAATTGAAAGACTTTTAGACCATGTTGCCATGCATTCCGTGTTGCTCATAGAAACAGGAATATTTGATGAAGTGCAACAATGCTCTATAGCAAATTTAGTTGTATAAATATCGTTGGAATCGACAGATAACTTAACACGTTGACAGTGTAGCTAAAAACTGCTAGGCAGACCCCTCACGTGTTAACAAGTTTTGTAATAATAAGTTAAGATAGGTTTATAGTATGTCAAATTATTGAGTTCAAAGTCATGTTTAGCCCCTCAAATGAATTTTTATTTCATTTTTTTAATGACCCACATATGGTGCACACACGTATGAACTGTAGATTCATAAAGCCAAAGTCATAGAAATCTATTTGTCAATGTCAAAATATTGACAGTGGCGAATAGATTTAAATAATCAAATATAATTGGCCTGCGCAAATTTAGCACCCCATCGAAGGATTTTTGAACTCAAAATGACCTTAATCGATAGGTCTACGTTAGATCTGTATAGATCCACCATCATTTTTGTTAGGTCACCTATAGATTTTTCATAAATATTTTTTTTTAATTTTGCAAAAAAAAAATACATCTTAGCATCTCATATAAACGAAAACTCATTTATCTTTGTATTTCTGCATTCTTTATCGTTAGGTCAGTATTGGTCTATAGTTTTGCTTTTATATTATTCATTTAATTCTTTTTATTAACAACTAGCTGTTACCCACGGCTTCGCCCGCGTAGTCTACTAATTTGATTAAATATCAATCTCCAACACTGCTCGTTAAAATTTTAAGATATAATGTAGCCTATATCGCTATCCAAAGTTTCATCTATTTTTTTGTAAATATTAAAATAAATTCAGCAATTTTGACGTCAAAACTGAACATACACTTTCTCTTTCCTAATTTCACATCAGATAATTAATAGTAGGAATACGTTATTGTGTTTACAGTTTTATCTGCACTTCGGCAAATCCTGTGAAATTAAATTGTACAGCAAGTTATGGAAACCTCTTAACAGATTTTTTTCGAAATTTTAGAAATATACATTTCGTCTCTGAGGTCTACCCGTCCGTCTTCGGAATTACTTCTTGAGATCTTGGGTTCTATTTTCGGTCCGGGCAACAACAAAAAAACAAATAAAAATTTACTGTTTACTTTTAAAGGATTTTTTTACTTTACGCAAAAAGTTTTACTGGTTTAAGCGTGAAAGCGTAACAGACAGACAGACAGAGTTACTTTCGCATTTATAATATTAGTAGGGAAGTATGGATTTTTAACCAATTTTGCTACTATTTATATCATAATTTCTTTATGTGTTTTTCGTTAATGATAAACTGATGTACGTGGTTCATTGTTATGGGCTTATGGTAAAAATTACTGTTAAATATTTTTCCAACGCAAATTGTGCCATCTCCGTTCACCCTCATAGGGGTTGATTTTCAAAAAACGCTTAGATATGTATCTCATAATTTGTATTGCAGAGCATTACTTCAGTGTCATGCAATATTCATATTTCAATAGAATTAAATTTCCGATACAAGCTTAGATACCCCATTTAACCCCCAATGGGGGTGAATTTCGAAAAACCCTGAAATACGATCATTTGTACTAAAAAGCATTAATTCAAAGTTTCATGCAAACATGTGCAATAAAAATATTTTTCTCATACATACTTTGACACCCCTTTTAACCCATTTAGGGGTTAAATTTCCAAAAAATAATATGCCCATGTCCTTCTCATGAATGCAGACTATCTACATACCAAATTTCAGCAAAATCGGTAAGGTGGTTTAGGCGTGAAAAGGTAACAGACAGACAGAGTTACTTTCGCATTTAGAATATTAGTGTTGATTATTAAATTACGAACGTAAATACAATTTAGATAAAAAATGTCTCATTGAAAAAGACGTTTTTATTAAGTTTGTTATTTTCCTAGCTAGGGAGCTTCGATAAATGCGTGCAATCGCTATAAATTACAGTCCTAAAAAAAAGGCGCGTGCTTCGTCGCTCAGTGCTCACGCACCGCGGCCAGCCGGTACCGTCGCAACTACGATGTCCCTATATTTTAAACCTGTAATATCTCCGAAACTACTCGTTTAATTTACATACTGTACCGGACTATATTGTTCTATATTAAATGTAAAATTTATTTAAGATACTTAATTAGATAAGGATTAATGCTGTATTGCTTTAAATCGCTTCGTAATTAAGCCATTATTTTTCGTAAAAAAATAAATGATAAAAATTGGTTATTGTAAGTTATCCCTAAGAGATAAACATATACCATCGCGAACTTTTTTGTAGACCTTTTTAAGGTAAACAATACTCAGTACATTATTTTGATCTATCTCGTAGAGTTCAGCCAGCGTTTGCAATGCAAGCGCAGAAAAATATGTTTATTTACGACTTCGCATTAGAAATCTTGAAATTATCAGTGGTTCTCTAATATATGAAGCATGTTATTATACACATAAACCTTCCTCTTGAATCATTCTACCTATTGAAAAAAACCGCATCAAAATCCGTTGCGTAGTTTTAAAGATATAAGCATACATACATACAGACAGACGCGGAAAGTGACTTTGCTTTATACTATGTATAGATTCTTTTTAGGCGTATTGTTTATTTTGGGTTTATGTTAAAAAAACCCTACCTATCGTCAGACGAAAATAAATACCAGATTTTCGAAAATAATTCGAATTATTTTTACTTTAATATTTGAGACGACTATAAAGCAAATATATTTAAGAAATATTTAATGAAATTATTTATAAGTATTTTTGAAAAGAACTTTTGATAATGAGTACCTAAATAGTTCTGAAATCAATTTTAATAAGTGCATTAATTCAGTAAATTTACTCGATTTGGCCGCGTCCGCTGTGTAGAAAGACGACAGTCCTATATAGTATTTGATCTGTGGAGCCGACCGCGCAAGTGAGCCGCGCGGCAACCTGCTTCATAGATGTGCACCCCTATCCTGCGGTTTCGCCGTGCGAGTCGTGTGACATATATCGGCCGACGGCGATCATTTATTTTAATACCAATTACAATTTTAAAATCGTAATATCTTTTGAATTAATTGTCCGATTGGAATAAAATAAAGAGTAATTTATTGATATTAAAATAATTTTGCTCAATAAATAGTTTATTTGGATAAGGATTAGTATTTGACGACAATATTATCAATAAACATAGACTAATAATTTTAATTAATTTCATTCTATGGAAAAGTGGTTATAATGGTTAAAATATAAAATTTGGTTTATACTACTGCGGACTTTTTTGTAGGCATTATTGAGTTTTACAACTTTTCTATAGAAGTCAACCATTTAGGTAGCGTTCGCGAGAATCGTCAACGTACGGCAGTTTTTTCGTCGACTTACTCCACAATTTTTGTTACTACGAAAAATCCTATCTGATTTTCGGAATAAAATATAGCCTATACGGATTGGGAAAAATCCTTGAAGTAATGATAAAAGAAATTTTGAAATCGGTCCAGTAGTTTTTGAGCCTATTCAATACAAACATACAAAAATACAAAGGTTTCCTCTTTATAATATAAGTATAGATTTAAAATACACATTTTCTATTTTTTTTTGTTTGCCCAACCCTGGGATCGAACCTCAAGAACCTTAAGTAGTCAAGTCCGACGCCGGACCGTTAGACCACAGAGGCGATGCCATAATTATTAAACTCGGAGGCGGTTTATCTGTACAAAAAATGAATCCCCATTTCGCGTGGTCATCGTTTTAGCCTGAATGAATGGATGAATTAATTTTGCAAAATTTTTTGATGTGTTTTTGTTTTGTTTTTTTGAATTTTTATGCCCAGGATAATAAGGTATAATTATACCAAGTTTAATCGAAATCGAACTGTTAGTTTCCACGTGATGCCTGAACATACAGACAGACAGACAATTTTTTTAAGCACATATTTGGGTTTGGTATCGATTTTTTCGACAGAATTGACCTTTCTACAGATTTATTATATGTATAGATGTTCATTGCTACTATGCTTGAAATCTAAACATGTTAAGATTTTATCGAAAGTCAATTTTTGTGGAAAGAAGTGGAATAAAACAACATTGTACATTGTACAAATAAAGTATTTTAAATAAAAAGTTAGACAGGCATTTATTTATTCAATCCACGTCTGTTTTATTTGGATTGTATTTTTATAAAACCTATGCTTTAAGCGGTACATTTTATCTATGATGCCTACCTACAATAATTTTTGATGACAACACGCTAATTGTTACGATGTACATTTTGAATTTTGAATTTGACCTTCACGAATGTCGTATTTAAATTAATTAATTATTTATTAAGGTTATTCCTATCAGATTGATACAAAATGTTTCAGTTTTAAGTATTAGCTGACGTCCATGAATAAATGCATACTAATGAGTTTGAAAAAATATTATTGAAAACATACAATTTTTAAAGTGTTTTGTATTTTTTTGAAGAACAAATAATTTTAAATTATTTCATTTACCAGGTGGTACAGTTTCGCAGCGACTCGCCCGGATTGGTACCACCATCTTACCTATTCCTACCGCCATAATGTCAATCCTTGCCATTCACGTGTTCCGGTTCGGAGGGTTAGGTATCTAGCCGATAAACTTACTTCTGCTCTACGCAGAGAAGCCCGATCTAAGACCCCGGCCTCAGGTTGGCAACGCACCATTGCCACCTTTGGTGTCTGTAGGTGGCGAGAATGTCTTACCATGAGGAAATCCGTCAGCTTGTTTGCCTTCCATTATTATAAAAATAAAAAAATAAAATAAAACGATCATGAACCAAAGACGTAACAAATATGTTATTCATCAACTGTAATTACAATAATCTAGATTGTAGATTCCTAAAATGAGCGAGTGGATTGTACCATCAACTCATTTTTTTCTGTCACCCATAACGTGAGTAAGCGTTGCCACTGTCGTTTTACAAGGTAGCACCTTTTTATATTTACCATGCGAAGCCGGGGCGGACCGCTACTACTTATATAAAGCTAAAAACTACCAACGGATCGGAACGCGGCCACACACTGAGAAAATCCGGCAAGAAACACAGCGGTCCTGTCTTTTTTCCTTATTTTATACAAATTTATTAGTAATACCTACATCACACATTATTACTTATAAGAGCTTGTTATGCGAAGCAAATAATTCCAAGCCCGCGTATCCGATAGATATTCGGCAATGGTAAGTATAGTAACTTTTAACACATTTTTTACATTTATTTAATGGCAGATCTTTCATATAGTCGGGAAGTTTATAATTATAACACATTTAAACATCTAGTTCCAAAAATCAGATAAAGTCATTTACTGAGTGGAATTTTTTAAAAAGAACGAAGAATCAAATAACCAAGTGACCACTCATCTTGATGCAGTAGGTACTCACTGCCGCTACTGCAGAGAGCAGCACTGCGAGAACCATTTAGGGGCCTCGTTGAGCAAAATATTTTTTTAGTGTGAAGTTTTGAAGGTTTGTAGGTTTTCACACTGTGTTATATTTAGACTAGCGGCCCGCCCCAGCTGCGCACGAGTATATAATAAGTATATATACCTAGTCTTGCCATAAATATTGTAATAAAGAAAAAAAATATTTTTTTAACTGCAAATAACATATATTACTTTTACAGTGTGTTAGTTTAATACATAAATATACAACAATTAAAAATATAAAAAGCTTATTCGAAGTGGTCTCCATTGGCTGCAATACAGTCCTTTAAACGTTGAGGCCAGTTATCAATAGAAGCACGCACTCTTTCCATGGGAAAATTCTTCACTGCCAATCGTATAGATTGTTTTAGGGACTCCAAATTATCATGGCGTTTAGAGCAAGCTGTACTCTCTAAAACTGACCATAAATCATAATCCAGCGGATTAAGATCGGGACTAGACGACGGCCAGTCTTCAGCTCTGATGAAGTCCGAAACGTTCGCTTCCAACCAAGACTGCGTGGACCGAGCTTTATGACCCGGCGCCGAGTCTTGCTGGAAGGACCATACTTGGTTATTGAACATGGTGATGTTAAGGGGCTTAACTACCTTCTCAAGAATGGTATCTTGATACACTTGTGCCGATGTTTTGATACCTTTTTCACAAAAATATGGCTCAGTCACTCCTTCATAGCTAACACCCCACCAAACCATCACTGAAGTTGGATAATGTCCACGTTGCACTCTGTCGACTAATTGGGAAGCTTCCTTAGAGCTTTGAGCATAAATACGGTCATTTTGTTTGTTAAAATGTTGCTCAATTGTAAAAATTTTCTCATCCGTAAACAAAATTTTTCTGTGACCTCCCTTTGCGTACCGCTTCAGTAATTGTTTCGATTTTACGACCCTATTCTTCTTTAAATTATCAGTTAAGAAATGACCAGAGCGTCTCTTATAGGCTGCAAGTCCTAAGTCATCTTTTAAAATACGCGACATGGTTCTAGGTGCTATCTTCATTTCCCGAGATAAAATCTTTTGCTTTCGGACAGGATTTCTTCGAATTCTTTCCCTTACTGCTTTGACCACCTTTTTCGTACGAACACTACGTGGACGGCCAGATCTTTTTCTGTCACAAACAGAGGAAGTCTCATTGTACCTATTAATAGCCCGGTACACAAACATTTTACTAAAACCAAGTGTATGGAGAGTTTTAAAAATTGCATTTGGCTCCATACCTACTTTGTGTAATGCAATCACAGCGATTCGGTTCTCTTTATCACCCCACTCCATTTTAATATCGCAAAATATTGTACAATGTATTGGCGCCAAAATGAGAAAACACAATGAACAATCGTATAAAAATGACAGATTCGAAATTCAAATGTAATATTTTTTTATTTTTAAGTGTAACAGTATTTATGGCCAGACTAAGTATATAAACCTTACTCTTCAAACACTTTATACATTAAAAAACCGCATCGAAATCCGTTGCGTACCTAGTTTAAAAGTTTTAAGCATACCAAGGGACATAGGGACAGAGAATGCGACTTTGTTTTATACTACCTATGTAGTGATGCTGATAAGCAATTATTGTGTCAGTCAAAAAAAGTCTAATTGTGTTATGATCCTATTTTCCTATTAATATTATAAATGCGAAAGTTTGTATGTATAGATGTTTGTTACTCTTTCACGCAAAAACTACAAAGCCGATTACGATGAAATTTGGTATGTAGGTAGCTGAAGACCCAGAATAACATATAGGCTACTTTTTATCCCGGAGTTCCCGCGGGATTGGGACTTACGCGGGTGAAACCGCGAGGCGCAGCTAGTCATATACTTATAAAAAAATGTGTTAACACAAAAATACCTGTCAATTATATTGTTAACTTGCAATGTATGACACAAAGCCACATAGGTATTACTTAAAACTCTTTGGTTTAATGTTTAATACATAATACCTTGAATGACACACTATCAGAATAAATTAATAGAAAGAAGTTTTTATCTATTTTTCTATATCTTTATAATATATATACCTATATATATATCTAGATTTTATTTGTGAGTTGACATTTTGAGTAAGTATTTAAAGATTTTTACGCTTATGCATATAAGAGTCTATTTTTGGACTGTGAAAATGTGCTGATTTTATTAACAACTATCATAAATAGATGGTATTCAGCCTGTGTTCATTATTACATGTCAAAACTCATGTTTTTTTTTTGCTTGGATTTGTTTTAATGTATATGATGAAAATTTCTTGGTTCTTGATACACAGTCCTTTCGTTTATTTAACAAATTTGAATTTAATAATACTAGTGGCCGCCCATTGATCGAAATTCGACCATAACACATTTTAATATCTTGTTGATAAGAACGCCATCTTCATCTCTCAATACCAACTACTTTGTTTCCAAACTGTATGGTGCGATATCTGTGCTATTTTATCGTTATCATCAATATATTAGTTTGTGTGTGTCAAATGCATGGTATTGTAGGTAATGTTTTATTTATTGATTTAATGTACTTTGTAAGCAGTATTACTGAAAAGTATTAGCGTTCTGCATTTCTCCTACACATAAACTATAGGTGTGGCAAACTTCATGCTTCGGCGTCTGCGCAATTTTCGTAAAAAGTGGTCCAAAGTTTTGGCATCACGTATTAATATGTAGATAAGTAGCAAAAGCATTGAAAATGGTAGCTATCCCTTTCACATCAAAGATTTGTATCAGAATTGTGTAGATACAGATATAAATAGGTACCTACATATTTTCACTTAAAGGCCTTGCAAGATAGGCAGAGACTATCGGACTCCCAACTGTCACGATTCTTGTAAATCTGCATACAAAGTAGCTGTAGCTGTAACTTCTTTTACATACTTTGAGTATTAGTTGGCTTAATAATCAAAGTTTACATATATATTATGTATGTTTACATATATGTTATGTGTATATGTTGTATTATGCACCTGGCTACAGCGGAACCTGCTCACACTAAATACCATGAAAACAATGTATATGTGTTTTCATAAAACCGCGGTCTCAGCTCCAAAAGGGATGACTAACATTAAAATACATGAGTGTGGGATGAATGGGAACTGTTTCTGTGAACCATTAACTCGTACAGTGGTTTTAAAATATCTCGGCGTAACTATAGACGAAAACCTAAAATTCAAATTTCACATCCAAAACCTCTCGTCACAAATACGGAAAATTATTCCAATAATGCGTAATCTACGTGAATCGGCTTGTTTAAAGACTTTAACTGAGATATACTTTGCGCTGTGTCAATCTTTGATTTCGTACTGTATCACATGTTGGGGCAATGCTGCTAAAACGTATATGTTACAAGCCGAAAGGGCACAAAGATCGATTCTTAAAGTGATGCTCCGGAAACCATTTATATACCCAACTAGAAGTATTTATGAGGATTTGGGGGTATTGACTGTGCGCCAACTTTTTATTCTCAAGACTGCTCTAAAGGCCCACAGATCAGTAATCATGTCTGCCGATTACGGACGAATAGCAAGTCGTCGTGTTTATCGAACAGATACTCCATGTTTTGTCAAGACTGTCTTTGCTCGACGTTTTGGAGACTTCATGGATGCCTTTATTTACAGAAGAGTTTCTAAGGCATGTGACATCAAATACAAAAAGTGCATTGAAGTAAAACACGTAGTCCAAAAATGGTTAAAATCACTATCATATGATGAAACAGAAAAAATTTTAAATATTGAAAAATAAATGTACACCTTTATAGCTACTTCTAAAATTAACTTAGAAAGAAAAACTTTATTACTATTTTATTTTACTTTTTTAAACCTGTATTTATTGCTTGCGGTCAAATAGATTATATTATGATAGATATTATTTTATTTTTTTTTTAGTTTTTTGATGTAATTTAGTTGTAACTTTTATTGGAATAGTTTATTGTTAAAAGGCGATGGCGAATAACAATTATGAAAACAGGTTGCAAGGTTGCCTCGATACAGGCTTGCCTAGTGAGGCAACCACCAGAAACTATGCTTTGTAAATGTATTTTTAGAAATGAATAAATAAATAAATAAATATTGTTTTATATAGCTAAACATGCCAGTTTCTGTAATAAATATTGTAGTTCTCTAGTTAACCCGGCAAACTTAGATCCATCTGACAACTAATGACGGTCCGCTACTATATGAGAGAAAAAATAAGGCACTATCGGTAAAGCTTGTACACTACATAACAAAAAGAATCTATTAAATTGGACTACAATTAATAAATTATAGCCTATATTTATTGAATTATTTTGACTTTTACCTTTAACACGGGAATGCCTTTAATAAGCGGGAAACCCCTAGCCTAACATGAAACACAAACTATCACATTTACTTGTCAAACCTCACAACGATCGTTTTAGTAGAATCCTTGTGAATGTGTGACAATGTGTCTGTACTAATAAACAGCGGCCAAGTGCAAGTCGGACTCACCCATGGAGGGTTTCGTAGTAGCAAATATCATATATTATATTATAATAAAAATTCTCGAAAACTGAAATGATTTGCAATTTGTAAGAATTTCTTGCAATTAATTCATTTCATATGTAGTGGTTGCGATTTACGTCACTATGTTCGCGAATGATACCCTTAGTAAGTTGTGGTGCTGCGTACTTTAGAATCTCGCAACCGTTTAGCATAAGCCTTTTAATATAATATCTTTAATATCTTACTGATCTTCCTCTAGCCTGGTGACGTTGTAAAAGTCGTTAGACGTACACAACAGTAGACATTTCGAAAAAAAAACTGATCTTCCGTATTTGCTTACATATTACTAACTTAGTAATATGTAATCAAGTACGGAAGATCAGTTTTTTGTAGATATGCATATTTCAATTAGAAAAAAAAAAATTTTCTTTTTGTTGCCCGACCCGGGATTCGAATCGAAAGAGACGATTCAGGTAGATAGAGCAAAAATATTTAAAACCATACACTAAGCCATCAACCTACTTATGCGTGGTAGAGTTTTTTTTGCTTTTGACTATTGTCTCTAGTATAATTAAAGAAAGATTAAAAGAGCTCAAAATTCAACTAAAGGGTTGTAGGTACCATAGTTAGAATGTGGTCGTGAATCTGATCTGGTGGGAGTTTATAATCTCACCCCGCACAAATACCAATTGAATGATTATTTAATTTTTTTTTCTGATTCTGATACTCAAACATTATCTATCTATTAAACTCTATTATTAATAGCTCTACTAATAATGCTATAAATGCGAAAGTGAATATGTTTGTGTGTATACATTGTTTTTACGTCAAAATTGCTAGTTTTTGTTTCACGCTAAAAAAAACTAGACCTCGTAGTAGAGCTACGGACAGCACTTAGTTCTTGTTAATGTCATAAGTGCCAATTTGTAGAACTTTGTAGGTATGTCTTTTCGATTTCATACGAAATCGGCATTTATATAAATTTTAGCACAGGAATAGATTAGAACTTTCAAAAGGACAAAGCTTACTTTTATCAGTATCTTCCTAAAGATTTACACTAAAGAGATATATAACTTTAAAACGAAAGTGAAATAGTGGACAGCTAATGATAATATATTATGAATCAAAAATGATTCAAATATTTTGCATTACGTTATTTAAGTAATAACATAAAGTCCTATCAAATAGCATAGCACAAGCAATTAATTCGTGTATTAACTCAAAAAACAAAAAAGTTATTCAAATTAATTAATCTCGAGCGAACGAATAAGAATTGATTTTTATTTTTAAATAAAATGTACGGGCACGCCGTCACTAACTCAGAGAAAATATATGTTACAACAAAAACTTTAGGGATAGCGCACGAGGTCAATACATCTATTTGCTATATGTACTTACTGTTACCTCCGGCTTCGCTCGCGTTTTCACAGGAACCCGTTGTGCGATCGGGATTAAAAGTAGCGTCACAATATATCTGTGTTCTAAATTTCAGACATACCTGTTCATCTATTTGGACGTTAAAGAGTAACAAACATCCATACATACATACTCACAAACTTTCGCATTTATAATATTAGTAGGATACCTACCACATTTTGCAGAAAACAATGTGAAATCGGAAATCAAACCTCATATTTATTAAAGTCATTAACTTTGATGATATCACCAAGAAACAAAATTATTTTATTATACTACAGAAAAATTTAAATGCGATCCCAAAAAAATAAAAAAATGTAGAGTTGCAAGTTTTTACCTACTAAACAAGACCCAAATAACAAAAAAAATCTCTACCTGCTCGCATTGGTCGATATTAGCTTTAGATTCAACAGTGAGCGATCTATTCTGCACCGATTATCCTGCTTTAAAAGTATTAAGTTGGGCCCTTATTGAAAAATGTCCACAGTTGGTGGGAGACGGGCGGATCAATATTTTGTTAAGAGGTATACGGAAGTGAGCATTATAATTCAAAACCGCTCGAATTTCAAACGTAGAGTCAATGTTTGGGAGCAGTGGAATAAATATCTCAGATTCAAGTTGAGATTGTACTGAAACTTGTAAAGCTCGAGATACTTGGAATTGATTGTGATTCATATGGGTGAGCCCCCAGAAGGGGAGTTTGTCCATTTTTATATTTACACCGTGGCCCTTGCGGCATGCGCGACGCCTCTTCGGCAGTCTCGTTACTACAGTTTCACGCACCAACACCAGTGCAATGAAAGTGATGTAAATATTACTCATACCACAGTATTTACTAACAACGAGTGCTTTTCAAAACATAAACTGTGAAAAAGTGTGAAAGTGATATCAAGATAAATGAAACATAGTGAAAATTATGTGAAATTAGTTATCATTCAAGCTTGGAGTCATTTCACTTCGATCGAATACTATTTCGTGTGAGGATATGCTACCCAAACTCGATGTATTTCAGGAAGCGTTTCAGCAAGGAACTTTTTGTTCACATAATTTACGCTAGAGGTCAGTATCTATCTTATTTAAATAAAGAGCGCTCTTTGTTTTATAAAAATCAATTCATCATACAATCGTTTTCATATTTTGTTATAGCTACATACAGGGATTAAAATGTTGTACTCTTCCCTTTTGCATCCCTTCTCCGCCCTTTACGCATGATCGGCCCTTTAGAGTTTAGGGTTCACTTACGTAGGGTGCGGATGGATATTTTAATACAACTACACGTTTAGATAGACGTATAGTTAAACACAGCTAAATTGTACGCTAAGTCTGTAATTAATTAGAATATTTTAAAATAAGTACCTACTTACATTTTCTAAAAAGTGTGTACGGAACTACGGATATGTATTTACAACTTGTTTTATCAATATTTTTCATGTAAATAAAAATGCTGTCCATTAATGTATGTTTTTTTAAATACGTTTACATTCAGATCGTTTAAAACAATAGTCACTACGTAATATATAGACACAAAATTAATTGCCCTGGAAAGAAAATTCTTGAGCTTGTCGCCAGTAAATTAAAAATACATTATACAATATTTATGTAATTTAATAAAATATATATTAAAATTATGATAAAATTTATTTAATTATTAAATTTATTTATTATCTCTATATATAACTTATTATCTGTATTTATATTCAATATGTCTAATAAAATGTATTAACTGTAAACTTTAATTTAAGGAAATGTAAGAAAAAATTTATAAGTTAAATACTATTTAGTAAGTAAATAATGTCTTACGTGCTATCAATACAATCTACTATTTAAGTAATAAAATTGTAGCCATAAACACATATTAATTTAAAAATAAATATCTATTCGATATACAAAATAGTATACGAATATATAAAACTTATTAAAATACAAGTAGATAATAACAATAAACACAGTTTGCAATACAGTGGATCATTAATATTGAACACCAAACGAAATAATATTACTCGGTAACGTCTACAGTGACACAAAAGCTAACCTTTTATTACAAAAGATTGATGTATAGCAACTAAGTACATGTAGAGAAGGTAAATTGCGCAGATTGATGAAAACATAATATCATTTTTATTGATAAAAAACCTCGACGAGTGAGTGAAGTGACGCATCTATGCAGATAGTTACCATATAGAGCAAGACGTAGCGAACGGCATCAGACATGTTTGTTTTCATACCGGTCCGAATTAACGTCGCGATTGGTTCAAAATCCATAACTGGCCTCCGAGAGCCAGGTGTCGTTCACACCGCGGCCTCGCGCGCCTCGTCTCGTTAATCACTCGTGTTCGCTATTGTTATAGCGCGTCGAACAGCCATCTTTGTCAAATTACGGGCGACTCCTTTCAATAATTTGATTGTGGTAACAAATGGAACAAAACGTAGATACTGTTACGAATCCGGGCAGTGGTAGAGTCGATCGTATAACTACATTCTCTTTTGTTTTAATGTTGACGCTACATTAAATACAAGCGTTACGAGTGCTTACGGTTGTAACGTTCAGTAGACCATTAAAATGATGGATGATGTTATTTCTCGCAAAAACTTGTGGTGTTTATTTAAGTAAATAATGTGAAAAGTGTTTTAGTGTTTGTGTTTCTCGTATTTGTGATAAGAACTACGTCGTAATTTGTTGTACACATTGCATAAATGAGTGGAATGGCGTTGCGGAGCGCGCGGGCCGGAGCATGCGCGCCAGTTTTCTCGAGATCTCTGGGAACGCATTAAGTGTCCTACGTTTACGCGTTTATCAAAATGGGAAGATCTAGATTCCCCGGAAAACCATTAAAATTCCAAAACAGAAAACGTATCAGCGTCCTATCTGGCGCTGTGTACCATGAAACTACGTCAGACAATCATGCAGCAAGCCGAGGTTCTGCTCCCAACGACGTTGTTGGAGAGAAAGAGGTACTGAAAGCCTTTATAAGATAATATTTATTGATAAGCATCATCAAGTTGATAGAGTTGTTTACGTAATATGTAGAGACTGAAGCGTCAAATGAATGTTGTGCCAATACGTACCTAAACGCTTATTTCATTTACATTTGGTTCTAGAAATGTCAACAAAGAAATTTGTAATACGTAATTTTGTACAAAATATGTAAGTATAACAAAAATACCTTGATTATTTGGACATAAGTCAAATAAAGTTACACATTATGAAAATTAGATGTCATCATAACCTATGTTATTTGACAATGTAGGTACAAATGATTCAACGCGTGTTCATTAAATAAAATAAAAGTTCTATTTAATATGTAAATAAACTGTGTTATTTAGTCACTTTATAATAAATACCACTTTATGTGTGAAGCATTAGATTTTTTTGTATACTTAAATAATCATGTCCTAAAATAAATCACAAAACAAACATAATTTTTTCATAATATTATTGTAATTTTGGAAATGGAAATAATGTTTTTATCTTTGTTTCTAGATTTCTGGCAAGTTATTTAAATAATGAAAACAGCTCTACAAAATATCTCTACATTGTTATTTCCGCCATTTTTGTCTATTGTTGTTTTTTGTTTATGGTTTTTTAATGATTTATGACATGTGTCAAATTTATCTCAGAGTATTTTTGACATTTTTTGTATTTTTTTGCAATAAATTTCCTAAATAAAAATGTGAATGAAAATATTTTTTAGTTATTGTTTGTTTCTTAAATTGAGTTTTGCTTAGACTTCAGAGGTATTTATTTTCCAACAATATATACAGATTTTTTTATACAATGATTTAAAGTGTGTAATCAAATGTATACAAGTAAATTGCAAGTATTTATCGTATTTTTATTTTTTTAGCACTTGCCCTGTGCGTGGGATAAATTTCTATAAATCTTAAAGAAAGAAAAAATTTCGCCCCAGACAGGATTTGAACCTGTAACCTTTCGTCTCAAGCCGACGAATGCTCTAACCAATTGAGCTACTGAGGATTCAAGTCCCGTGGCGAAATTTTTAATTCCTTTCTAACCCGTTAACGCGGGTAGTTATATCCTACAGATACACAATTCTGAGTACCCACCAAATGAGTTCATCACCGATGAAATTCACATTTTTAGAATGGACATAACTTTCGTTTCTTGCATCGTATTTTTATTTTTTATTTTTTTAGCACTTGCCCTGTGCGTGGGATAAATTTCTATAAATCTTAAAGAAAGAAAAAAAAAAAAAGAAAAAATTTCTCAATTGGTTAGAGCATTCGTCGGCTTGAGACGAAAGGTTACAGGTTCAAATCCTGTCTGGGGCGAAATTTTTTCTGAGAGGCAGATGGTCTATTCTACACTAATAATATATAACCTAGGTGTTATTGTGCCATCAGAAACACCAATTATTATATCTTATTCCTAAATTTAACAAATATCTGAGATATAAAATTTAGTGATATTGAAATAAATATCTGGCTAAATTACCCAGATTTATTTAGAGCAAGAGTAGGGAAATGTGTGTATTGTTGGTGCTAAATCTAGATTTATAATAAATCAATTAATATAAGGATTCAGAACCAAAATGCAAAAATCTATGTTCATCACACAAATGTCATCATATATTGGAATCAAATCCAATCCTTATGTATAGTCAATGGTATTAGGTGTGATTGCTATCCCCTAAATTCATGAGAATTTATTTGGAGTATCTATTTTTGGCCACCGCTTAGATTCTGGTGATTTTGCCAATGTCAAGGTTAAGGGAAGTAAAGTATATAATTCCATACATGCTTTATAAAAAGTTTGTCAATGTCGTTTAGGGCATGCCCTCTAACACGTCGGGGCCTGAAACGCCTAACCCTGCTCAGCATCTCGGTAATCAGTGTGATGTGGTCCGGGTGACTAGGATTTGTTATTCAAGGATGTTTTGCTATATTGTTATTAAAACTAATTTTCTATATACTATATTGATATTTCTAATGTTTCTTATCCCAACTGGCTAGATTTGGAAACAGTGGTAGTAAACATGAAACTTATAAAATTTATCATTACATATGTTTAGTAAACAATGAAATATAAATTTGTAATAAGTTTAAGTAATTATTAATTCTTAAATCATTTGCACATGTGATATGACTTGTTATCATAATTAAATATTTTGTGACAACTTCTTAACAGACATGTTCCACAAAAAAATTAAATACAATTTAAATTTCAGAAAATCATCCCCATCTACCTACTTATTTTTTTGCAAAATATTTTCAATGTACTGACTGTTTCCATATGTTATATACAGGAACTCTAACTGTTAATTGTGTCAATATGTAGGTAATGTTTGCGAGTTCTATATCTTTTTGTAAACACAAAAATTTAGCACAGTAAAAATTAAATAATTTTCTCATAAATTTCACTAACCAAAAGTTAATGATTAAAATTGCATATTTGATTGTTCTTGTTAATTAATCAGATCTTTATTGAAACAAAAAATTATTTACTTGTGTAATTGTTAATTGAATTTGTACATAGTTCTATGTATAAGTGGATTTTCTTGAGTTTTTAATATATTACTCCAATATAATTTCTTTATTGCATTGAATACAAGAAGTCTCAGTTTCGATTAATGAGTTCTGCAACTCAAATTTAGTTTTTTTCAATTCTTTAATAGAACCGATGTTGACTGGAAATGGATAAGTAACTTGTTTATTTTAAGTTGATATTGATAATTCTACTAAATGCTATACATCAGAATTATTGCTTTTTTTAAACACGTTAGGATTCTGCCATTAGATTTCCATAGAAATAAGAGGAAATCATTAACTATTTTTCAAATTAAGTTAGGTTGCCTGTGTGTATAACATTTAAATAAACTGAAGATGCTTAACTTGTCCAATTGTGACATTAAACATATACTATTTATTTAGTAGCATTACAGCCTTTTAGAAAAAAATGTTTTATGTAATATACACGTTTTTTGGAATTAACACTTGTACTTATCCACTGTATACTTTATTTAAAACTTTGTTACTTTTTAGCCAACCGGTTTCACTTTTTACAGCATCTTCAGGGCTTTGAAACTAAAGATAGAAAGGACTTTTTTGATTTAACATTCAATACCTATTCGGTTAGAGAAAATGTTTTCTATGAATTGGTAACAATTACATAGAAACTGATCTTAGATCATTTTTTTGTGTCTTAAAATAGCAAGGAAGCGGGTAGATCTCCTGTAACTAGCAACTATTGTATACTGAGTTGGAAGATGTTTTTGATGCACAGTCATTTGTATTGCCAGAATTTTGGGCCACATTGTAAGTGTGCCGGCTACACTTAATTTCCATTAGGGAATGCGACAATGGCCAACACTAACATAATGGTAGTAGGAATAGGTAATACTGTGATGCACGACCCAGTAAGCTGCTGCACAATATTTTAGCACCTTGTACCTACTTAGTTTGGATATAAGATTTTAAACTTAAATCGTCGCGTATTATTAACATTTTTAATCATTTATACGGGATACTCACAATCTTCTTTTATTTTATTGTTTGTTTTATAAAATAAAAGAAGATCGTGAGTATCCCGTATAAATAATTAAAAATGTTAATTAGTTTGGATAGTTTTTCAAAATTAAGATTTTAAAATAGTTTGTTTTCGATTTTCAGGAGGAAGAGAAGAAAGAAAGTAGTGAAAATGAAGGAGGCTTACCCAGTGACACTAATGCAACAAATTCGTTAATCCCAACTAAAGAAGATAATTCAGAAGTTAAGGATCCAGACAGTGACAAATCACCGGTTCGAACAAGGTCCCAAAACAAAATGGAAGCATCAAAACCTGAAAAACCGAAACCAGTGAAAAAAACAGTTACATTTGGAACTGTTGAAAGCTGTGAAGATATATTTTTGCCTCTTAAAAAAGTTCCAATAAAACATCACGCTCCACTTGTCTCAATTATAAAGAAAAAGTCTGCTCTTAAACAAACAGAATACTCAACATTCAATAGTATATTGAAACCAGCTAAATTGACAGATTTGAGTTCTAAATCAACATCGGAACACCAAGAGGGTTACTTAAGAAAGAACTTGAATCCATTATCAAAGCCATCAAACAAATTTTCACAGTTTAGTGAAGTTCGATGTACATCACCACCTCCTAGAAATGTATCACCAATAGATAAAGAAAGTGGGAATGCAAGAAGTTTTGTATTACCTGTTAGAAGCAGTCATTCATCCAGAGTAATAAAACCAAATAAAAAGTTTATAGATGGAGAAGAGCAGTCATCATCAAGTAGCAGCTTGACATCCAGTAAAGTTCTTAGAAAACCAAAATTAAAGAGGCTTGTATTCAATAATTTGCATAATGAAGATTCACCAGAAGAAGAAAGCAATGAAAAATCCAATGATACTGACAAAACTAAAGAAAAACATTCACTTGCAGCTTCAAATCTATTCAAAGTTAAAACGACAAATTCATTTTCTAATCTTACAAACTCGAGGAAAGTTACTAGAGATATGTTCTATTTTGAAAAAGATCAAGACTATTCACAAGATGAAAATTCAAATGTCGAAAGTCTTGAAAAACTAAAGACACAAGATCAAAATAAAGAAGATAGAATAGGACATACTATGAGAAAGCTAATTGATTCATCAAAGACTAGTTCTTCAAGTAGTTCAAGTAGTGCATCTGAATCTGAAGAAAGCTGGGAAAGTGAAAGCTTTGAAGGCAGTGGTGAAGAAGATGATAAGCAACCACCAGCAAGTCCTGAAAAAGATAAGTCTTCTGCGTCGCAACTGTTGAGTGGCAAAGTGATTATAAGAGAAGCAAGATTACAATTAAATACTACTGCTCCCTCTGTTACTGGTTTAGATGGACCATTCTCAGCTCTGACTGCAGTTTCATGTAAGTTTATCTTATTTTATTTTTTAAAACACGCTTTTAGGAACGTAAAAGCTTTATTTAAAACAGTCTCCAGTCTTCGGCTGGTTGTGGGCACCCTGGTTGTGCCTCTGCCTATCTCTTCGGGGATATGGGCGTGAAGATACAAAAAAAAAGTCTCCATACATTCAGAGTTTGAATTTGGCCACAAGTAAAATACAATCTATTTTCTATGTATTTTGATATCATTTCAAACTAGGATTTTGAATAATGGCATAACATAGTCTTTTATTTACCCTAACTTATACCTGAGGCAAGGCTTAGTTTCTTATTTTATTTTAATTGAAGATATATGCAATCTTCCCTTATTAATGTAATGAAATAAGTTTAAAATCTTCTTTGTAGACAAAAGATTTTTTTCCTTTTCTTAGTATTGCTTTTTTTTATAAAAAGGCAAGTATTTAAAACAAAGATGATTTTTTCCTTCTATACTATTTGTTGCTCCTGCAAACTATGTAAATCAATACAAGTTAATTTGAACAATACACTAGAAATGATTTGTTAGAATTGAAGATGTGAATTATTACAATGATAGCAGTTACATAATAAATTTGTATATTTTATATACTAAAGAAAAATAATTGAATAATATTATAGAACTAAATAAAACTTAAAATAATGTTACTGTATATAAAGTAATCTGTACTGTAATATTATACGTGCGAAAGTCTGCCTGTCTGTTGATCTTTAACTGCTAATCTGCTGAACAGAACAGACAGAACAGAAAAAAATTAATGAAACTTTGTATGAAAATAGTAACTTCTATGCTGACGAAGACTAAGGCAAACAGCTGTTAATATTATGAATGTGTAAGTTTGTCTCTCTGGTACTCTTTTACCGCTAAACCGCCAAACCGATATTGACAAAATATGATTTCCGTATAGTTAAAGGCCCAAGTTCAAACAAAGACCACTATTTTCTAAAAACCCACACTTTAAATATGTATAGTATGAATTTTAGTATGAAATTTTTACTGTTTACTGCATATATATGCCTAGATGAATCTTTGTTATATTGTATGACGTACATGTTTTAAAGTTTACTAGTGGTTGCCCGTTGGTCGAAATTCACCCATAATAAATTAAAATATCTTGTTGAGAAGAACGCCATATTCATTTCTCAAGACCAACTACTTTGTTTCCTAACTTTTTTGTGCGTCATCTGTGATCTTTTATCGTTATCATCAACATATTTGTTTGTGCGTGTAAAAGGCATGGTAGTGTGGGTAATGTTTTATTTATTGATTTAATGTACTTTATAAGCATTATTATTGAAAAACATTAGCGTTCTGCACTTCTCCTATGCATAAACTATAAGTGTTTAAAATTTTATGCTGCTGCGTCCGCGCAATTTTCGTAAAAAGGGGTCCAAAGTTTTGTCATCACTTGTTGATATATATAGATTTTTATTTTAATGTACTTTTAATTTTCTAGCCAACAACCTTCCTACAACTGTGACCTGTGGTGTTTGTGGTGCGGTGAGGTTCTACAGGTTTGTTAGACAAGCTCGTAAATTCGGAATATATTCCTGTGAGTCCTGTCGCAAATTCATCTCCAAGTTGTTGAAGAAAGATAAAGTTTCATTGCGAACAACACCCGTCATTATGCACTGTGTGAGAGGTGAAGGTATGTGAATCCATTTTGTTTTTTAATTTTATTTACATAATTTTATTAAAACCTTGATGGTCCAATAGGATTATTAGAAATATATGGGTACTATTAACAGTAGCGTAAGTCCTACCAAGCAGCTACGAAGAGGAATGTAACAGTTAGCTTGCATATGGTTTAATGTTAGAGCATTGGTTCCCAAAGTCTTCCAACCGGTCCCTTGGGATCCACGGGAGACTCGACGAAAATTTACGTAAAAGTTAGAAAAGATGAGATTGTAAATCAATTTGTATCTGGCTCTAAATGTTTATTTTTTAAAAATTTTGGCTTAGATTAACCTGTCTATGTAGACAGATAATATTTTAAAAGCTGTGACCATTACTTAATTGATAATTGATTAAAATTCATGGGTGATGCAAATCTTATCTAGTATTCACATATTTTGATACGTTTTGGGATAATGTGGGGTCCACCAAATCTTGCAAATTTTGTAAGTGGTTTGTGAAATGCTAAACTTTGAGAATCTCTGCGCTAGGGTCTGGCGGCCTTGTCTCGATTGATACTGCTGAATACCTACCGTCGTGGAAATGACGTTTTCAGCAACCTTCGTGTTCCTGTATTAGGGGTAGGGTAGCTGGTAAACATGCAAACTCAAGAGTATTAACATCTCAGCTTCATTCCTCAGATTGTCAACATAAAAACATTACCCGGCTAGGCTAGTTCTAGGTTATGTATATTTCATACCATCAGAAAATTTGTTTACTTCTTTGCCCTTAAATTTCATAAAAAGTAAATGTAATTTTGATTTTTGAAGTGAAAACTTCTTAAGGGGCGTTGCGCACTTTTTTTGGAATGGGTAAAAAATTCTGAACTCGCGTTAGAACACGTGACCTGGTTAGTAAGATAGCGCAGGGCGTTTGCGCCAATTTTCGTGCTGTCATGTAGTGAATGATAGCACAATAAATAAATATTGTATTCTACCACATAAATGATAGTACTTTCATACTGACAAAGCAATTCGTGCAAAATTATTCCCTAACCATTTTAAAATATCAAAAATGCACAACATTAATATTCAAGGTCTCAGTTCTGCCGCCACTCCCGAAGTGCAGCCCGTTTTTTCTTAACATTTGGTTCTACCGAGATAATAAAATTTTATTAAAACCATATTTCATGCAAAAAAATATCATAATTACTAGCAACTAAAATAATTTAGCTCTTCTGTGGAATCATAGTGAGATATTGTTATAAGAAGAAGATTATATCATTCATCCAGACAAAGGCTACCTGCATGTCAAATTTTCACCCCTTTAGGGATAAAATTTATACAAATCCTGTCTTAAAATATATAGACAACATTTTAACTATTTATATGCCAAACATCAGTTAAATCAGTCTAGTAGTTTGAACTGTGTGTTGATATATCAGTCAGTTATTACTTTGCCTTGTATATGCCAGGTTCCTATATTCAAGAAACAAGTCGTTTTGGTTACGGATGGTGATTTTTAGTACGAATAGTAAGATATTATATCTGGGTAAACCTCACTTTCTGCGTTCAATCTGACTTGGTTACAGTTAATCTGTTTTTTCCCTTTGTTTTAAAATAATTCTGTTCCTATTGATATTTTATGTGTTATATTTCTTTTGTATTAAGTGTATTAAGAGCACCATTGTGCAAAATTTCTTTGATTAAGTATATCTCCTTAACATAAGGTTGCCTGGAAGAGATAGCTATTTTGGCGAGAAGGCCGCCTTTGTGTATTACTTAGTTTTTAAGTTTTTTTTAATGTATTTATTTTTTACGTATTTTGTTGCACAATAAAGTCTTATTCTATTCTATTCTGTCCGACTACGGTCGCTGGTTTAAGTTAGTTCATATTTTTTTAAATATAAGTACTGCTTTGTTACTTTTAGGCACACTATGAATTGTTAAACTAATGGATTACGTTTCGTTCATTATAGAAACCGGGTAATATACAGATACCGTCATTGTATAGTGCCTTTAATCATTGGCCAGCTAGTGATGAACCTTTTTTTTTTTTATAGGAACTTGCCATGTTCCACCAATAGTACGGTCTCAGCAGTGGAAATTACTAAAGTGTACAAACAAAACTCGATGTCCAGCTTGTTGGTTGAAGTTGTGTCTTAAGGCATTCCAAGTGCCCCCACATATCAGGGCAACACTCACAGCAATGCTGCCTCCTTACATGAGAAGTGGGTCCAAACCATCTGCGACACTAACACCGTCTAATCCATTGAGGATAACTTCAACGAACACCACCCAGCCAACGTTTGGTGCGTTGGCATCTGAAAGTGAAAATATCTTTGCCATTAAACCGAATAAGAAAATAGTTGAAGAAGATGAAAAAGTTGAGGTATGTTGCACGATTATTCAAACCCTCCTTTATTACATTATATGAGGTAAACAAATTTTATTAATTGTTAATTAGCATTCAAGCAACATGTGAACAACATTAGTGAGGATCTTTCAATATAAAATCAGCGTGGGTAAATTTACTGGGGGGGCCATCCTTGGACCTTTACATCCTGAGGGGCTCTGCATCTGCTTGGGTAAAGAAGAAAAACGAGTGTGTCTTGTGCCTTCTTGTTTTCAGAGAATTTAGTTTATTTTCCTTCAAATCTCTCTGCAATTTCTCTTCAAAATCTGCATTATTATCCAAATAATATTATGTTGTATTAAATTTGATATCAAACATCCTGGAATGAAAACACTTAAAAGCCATCTTCAAACTATTCATACTGATACTTCATTGGCTGTAAAAATGCAGCTTGTGTCGTTTTTACCGCTTTGTCCAAAATCAACAACGCTCACATAAGTAGCTCTTAAGAGGTGAACATAGGATGAATAGGTATCTGGCGGTACTAAGTGTACTTGCTGGTAAAGAGATCCACTGCTTTGCCCATGTCTGTCACCATAATGACTATCATATTGTGGTCCAGACGGTAGGGTAACCGGTATACTTACACATATTCTAACACCCTGGCCGCAGGATAGTGGCGTACTTGTATATGGCGTCTATAAGTCACAGTTATCTTTTACCATCAAGAGAGTCATGTGCTTATTCACTATTCACTGCTTATTCACACGGTTACGTAACTGAATATCATATTTGATAAAATTTAAAGAAAGATCAAAAAGTCCCATTTGCTCAATATCTGGAGCTATGAAATATATTGTGAGTTACTTTTAAAGTCACCACATTCTACCAATATTTTACCCTGTTTTTGTAATATTAGTTACAGGCGCCCAAAGTACAAAAAAGTCCTGACGCAAATGAAGAATCAAAGGAAGACACAAATGAGAACAGAAAACGTCGTCTCACCAGAGTGAAAGTGAGAAAGAAAGATAAAAGTGAGTCAAAACAAGCGGAGGATCCTAAACGACAAAAGATGGAGCTCAAGGGACCAAGAGTCAAACATGTTTGTCGGAGCGCTTCTATTGTGCTTGGCCAACCAATAGCAACATTCCCTGTGCAAGATGACAAAGAGAAAGTAGAGAAAATGGTTCAATCTGATGAAGATACTTCTCTTACTCTACCTGTTGAGAAAGATGTTGAGACACCGGATATATCGAGTGGAGATTCTGAAATTGAAGATAAGAAACCAGTGTTGGTTTCCGAGGTTACAGCTACTGTTATGGAAACGGACCAAGAAAATATAGAGCCTAAGAAACGAAAGATAGAAGCTCCAGTCAAATTACAAAGTAAAGTTGAATCGAGTGAAGATGAAACAATTATGGATTTGGTGCCCAAGAAGGCACCATTGAAGGTTTCTAATTCAACTAATGTACGTATGATTGTTTTTTTGTATAGTATAGAAAACCAAACCGGTATACGGATTTTCTGATAGGAAAGAGACATCTATTGGCACCAGAGAGATTTTCAATGTGAGGCAGTAATATTAAGCCTCTTCTGTAGGTTTGTTCCCTAACCTCTGAACTATAACTAAAGAAGGGTGAGCACTGACCCTGTGTTGGCTTGGCAGGAATAGGGTGGGGCGGTGGTATCGAGTTACAGGTCACTACCACCTAGCCTATTTATATATCCTATTAATATTATAAATGCGAAAGTTTGTATGTATGGATGTATGGATGTTTGTTACTCTTTCACGCAAAAACTACAAAGCCGATTACGATGAAATTTGGTATGTAGGTAGCTGAAGACCCAGAATAACATATAGGCTACTTTTTATCCCGGAGTTCCCGCGGGATTGGGACTTACGCGGGTGAAACCGCGGGGCGCAGCTAGTTATGTATAATTTGCTAATGAAAATGCAGCATTTAAAGAACTTAGTTATTCCGTAATTAGTAATAAATTATCAATCTTTAATAAATACAAAAGTAAATAAGGAATAATTATTTAACAAAGGTACAAAAATTGAATTGCAGAGAACCATGCCTAAGCATAGTGTGAATTTACATCTCCCATAATGCTACTGATATAATATGGAAATTGTCATATATATTATAATATAAATAAATAAATATCGCTGGACAAATTACACAAATTGAATGTAACCCCAAAGTACTTTATAATCTTGTGTTATGGTTGGAAGTTAACATTTTTCATACGTAATAATACTTAAATAGATACCAGAATAAATTTAATGAACATCCACATCCGGAAATGCAGACATCTAAATGCTCATCACACAAATGTCTGTCCCTGTCTCAATCGAAGCCGAGCCTAGCATCATGCAATCAAGCAATCAGCAATCACATCATGTAGATAGTTGAGTTTTGTTTGTCTTCTTGCATTATAATCCAACAGCCAGTAATGAGTTGTATTCTGTTGATTTTGTAACAGCATAATTTAAAAAAAAATATTTCATATAATATATATCTAAAAAAACTTTGTTCTGATATAATTAATTACAGTGTTTTAATGTGTAATCATTTAACACGGGTTTCCATAAAATAAAAAGTATCTTTCATGAGATCCACCCCTATGTGTTGCGTTATTTCTATAGTTTGGGAAACTCTGAACCAATGTATGTTTTAATCAATTTAAAAAAAAAAGAAATAGCCAACGTGTGTGTTAGTGTTCTTTAATCATACATACATATCTTCACGCCAAGTCCCTTACGAGGTAGGCAGAGAGTATCGAGTGCCATAGCTACTACGATCCTGACAAATCTGCCTGGTTTCCTTCACATTCGTAACCCTTTTCATGCAAACACGCCGGTTTCAAAGACTCTTGACACCACCCTCGAATAATATCCAATTGATCTGATTGTGGAATGTCAACCTTGGTCTTCCCGGGTACCTACATCCATACACATTTGCGTTGTATATCTGCTTTGTTAATCTTTCATCTGTTATTCTTTCCACATAACCGAAACAGCGGAGCATACCCTTTCACATTTTAACACCAACACTTTTTACAGTCCCACTATGTGTGTGTGTGTGTGTTATTAAAACATAAATTTTATTTTCAGGTACGTGGTCGGTCACAGAAATACAATCAGAATCGACCAGAATTAATCTGTGTCGACTTTTGGGAGAGCTATGATCCAGATGAAGTATGCAACTCCGGCTTTGGACTTATTGGCACTACTCCTTTCACAGTGGCGAAACTTTGCTTCCTCTGTGGGAGTGCTGGCAAGGAAAAGGTAAGTGAATGAGTTATTGAATGACATTTGAAATCAAATAACAGGCGTGTGGCAAATTTAATAAATATAGAAATAATGTTCGAAAAGTTTAAAAAAAAACGTGATTAAAGAAAAAACACATTTTGTTGTAAATAAGCTTGATGTTAAGATAAGCTTAAGATGTTTTAGAATAAGTTATACTGTAATTCAATATCGGTTATAAAATATTAAATGTATAAAGTTTTAATTCTATGTAAAAAACATTGCAAGATTGCCAGTGGTTAAGGTTTTACAGCATTAAAATGGAAAACTAACATCTGTCACTAATAAGTATGGGGTTCTGCTGTTTTGAATTTTTTGTTCTATTTATTACGCTTATTAAAGCATGCTCAGGGCTATTCTACTATGAAATTTTTAATGAAGGAACACCACTTTTTTGCGGATTATTTTAAATGAATGTTTATAAAAAATAAAATTACAATTTGGTAATAATATTTATATCTTTCATTTTAACTTTAACTCCCTTATTAAGAAATTTGGGTGCCCCTTTAAAAGTAACCCTGTATTGAGATGTTTCAAGTACAAGATCTCTCGGAGCTAAGTCACCGCAGTAGCTATTTTTATTGATTCTTTTGAAATGTCAAATACCTAATATGCCATTGGTTTAACAATATGAAAACTTATTTGAAACTTGTACCAATCTGCATAAAAAAAGTGTGTGTGTGTGTCAGCTACGACGCACGATTGGAGTTTACTCCTTACGAAATGTATCTTGCAGCACACATGTCTCCTACAGCAGATTTAGTTATGTTAATTCTTCTTAAATTAGTATCATCGCAGACATTAGAAGTGTGATCCAAATAGTCAGTATTTTGATAGATAGCGACTCCTCCTGCACGGAGACTACGAAGTATCGCGCAGGAGGAGATCCCGAGAATGAGATACGCTGTGTAATGTATTCCATCTCATTCTTTTACACGTTCAATCCTACAGATATACATGTTTGTCTCTTTCTACGTAACGCCTCAACTTATCGTGTTACACTTGATTTTACTCCTCATAACATTTCTGTACAGGGACTTATAACTTAAATCGTTTTTAAGAAGTAAATTCCAATAATAGTACGGGTTTGTGTAATGTCAGATGCTGTCGTGTTCGACATGCTGCGAGTGGTACCACGGGTGGTGCGCGGAGGAGGCGGGCGGCGGGGCGGGCGCGGGGTGGGCGTGCGCCCGCTGCGTGTG
>NJDD01001404.1:113020-144208 GCA_002245505.1 Calephelis nemesis | reverse complement strand
GCCCGCCCCGCCCACGCCGCCTGCCTGCCCGCGCCGCGCAGCCGCGACTGGCCACAGGTATACACACACACACACTATACTATGAATCCTCATATATCTATACTAGCTGTTTCCCGTGGCTTCGCCCGCGTAGTCTATTTATTTAATATTTAGCTCTCCAATGCTACCCGTTGAAACTTTTAGATAAAAAGTAGCCCAAGTCCTTCTCCCGATTTTGAAACATTTTTCGTTAGTGCTCAGCTGCTATTGGTCTTAGCGTGACGATATATAGCCTATAGCCTTCCTCGATAAATGGGCTTTCTAACACTGAAAGAATTTTTCAAATCGGACCAGTAGTTCCTGAGATTAGCGCTTTCAAACAAACAAACTCTTCAGCTTTATAATATTAGTATAGATATAACAGCTAGTTAAGATTAGATAGAACACACTTAAAAAAAAATCAAAACTGTTTCAGGTAAATTATTTTCTTGCATTACCTATCAAATTTATCTATATTTTAATATGTGATGCCAAAACTTTGGACCCCTTTTTACCAAAATTGCGCGGACGCAGGTGCATAAAATTTGGCACATTTATAGTTTACATGTAGGAAAAGTGCAGAACATTAAATCAATAAATAAAAAATTACCCACACTACCAAGCATTTGACACACACAAACAAATATCTAGATGTTAACGATAAATAATTTCGACCAACGGTCGAAATTCGACCATAATAAATTTTAATATCTTGTTGATAAGAACACCATCTTCATTTCTCAAGATCAACTACTTTGTTTCCAAATTTTGTAGTGCGCCATCTGTGATCTTTTATCGTTATCATCAACATATTTGTTTGTGCGTGTAAAAGGCATGGTAGTGTGGGTAATGTTTTATTTATTGATTTAATGTACTTTATAAGCATTATTAGTATACACAAATAGCAAAATACATAATCTTAACTTCTTACCGGGTTAAATCAGTATTCTAAAGACACCACCTTGCCTAGCCTCGTTGGTCGAGTGGTTAGCGTACACCCCTAACTACTCTGACCAACCGCGAGGCTCGGGTTCGATTCCCGACGGGGGCAAGCATATGTGATGAACATTTAAATTTCAGCAATTTCGGGTCTGGGTGTTTATCAAATTTGTTCTGGTTATCTGTTTAAGTATTTTATTGTACTTGTATTGTTGGCTAACATATGATTTGCTTACGTTGGGATTAGATTCAATACGTGTAACTTGTCCAGAGATATTTAATATTTATTTATATAATATTTAAAATTATATCCATGTATTTTCTCTTCCTTTCGCAGATCTGTAGCGCCTGTCTAAAATGCAAGAGTTGTGACAGTAATCTCGTAAATAAGTTCGTCGGCAGCTTACCATTTTGCAAGCCGTGTTTCAAACTCCGACAGAAGGGAAACTACTGTCCGCTGTGTCAAGCTTGTTATAGAGACAATGACTTCGATAGCAAGGTGAGAAACTAGATTTAATATCAATTAATTAATTTTAAAACAAATTATAACAATTAAGAAGTGAACGATTGACTGAAAATCACTTTTGCAAAAATACAATACAAAATCCCTATTTAGTTTCTGAAAATGCAAACAATTGATTGTAGGGCTTTTGAATATAACTATATCAATTTACATTATATGTTACATAAAATGTTAAATCTAAACATTTTGTTTTGAGTTTGTAATATACATTAATACAATGAAAACTTGTCGCTTAATGTCAAAGTTAACAAGGTTGCCATCTTTATAGACATTTGTCCCGATAATAAATGAAATGAAATAAAAAAAGAATGTTTTAGAATATTTTTTATACTCGTTATAAAAAAACAAAAATGTTATGTCATCTAAAAATACTTTCTCTCGTCGTCCTCGCCCTAAAGTAAGCCTTTAATATTTGATATAAATGTTTTTCAATAATACGAATAAATAAAGGCATATGCACGATTATCGCAAAAAATTGATATAACTACTATTTGAATGGAAAATGCAGAACAGTGTGGCCTAGACATTTTCTTTGAATTTATTGAATGTGCATCTTTGCTAATATATTAGTGAATTACTAATAGTTTATATGTCTGTGTATTAGCAATACTAAAATCTTTTTAGTATTGTTAATACGTGATTCTAAAATAGTACAGTAGATCTATAATGGTGATTCAAATATAAAAATTAAATTGGTAAATACATAATAATAAAATTCAGAATAATATAAAGCAAGCAAATACTTACCATCATGTAAGTTAGTTGAGGGTCGAGATACTAAATTATCTTCCATATTTGTTACAGATGATGGAATGTGGCTGGTGTGGAAGATGGGTACATGCTAGTTGTGAAGGTTTGTCAGGTGAAGGCTATCAACTGCTATCCGCCTTGCCGCCATCAATTGAATACATATGCTGCAAATGCATGCCCAATGATCCACCATGGAGGAAGATGATCACGGAACATCTAAAAGGAAGACTTCTGCACCTCCTAAAATTACTTGCGAAGAATAAAAAAGCATGTGCTCTTTTAAAGCTAACTCCTCACAAGAATACTCCAATTTTAAACAAACCGTACAGGCTCATGTCTCCACAAGCTATTAGAAAGCTACATTTTGAAAATGTTGATGATTCCATTAAAACATCCGAAACAAAAGTTTACAGAAATACTTCAAAAGGACGAAGAAATAACAATTTACCGCCTAATAAGCTAGAAGATTCTAGTACATCAGAAATGTGGCAGCCAGGCTTAATATCTAATGTGAACCTGGAAAAGAAAGACATTCCACATCCATCACACAAGGTTGTTAACCTTCAAGAGCCTTTGATGCAAAATAAAGAGATATGCTTTTCTACTGGCTTATATGATACAAAAATAGACTTTACTACGCCGTGTATTGAGGTTCATGATAACTTTACGCCTCAAGTTAAAACAGAAAAAACAGAAATGTCAACAGAATCATCAGGATTACAAGTTGACAAATACGAGCCTATATCTGATGACGAAGAACCTGCTAATAGCTTTCCTCAAGCAAGAAGCGAACAGGATTTAAGCCCAGCTATTATAAGACAATCCATGACTGATGTTTCTATGCTCAATGAAATGAACAGGGTAGTTGCACCATCCTTGTTGGATATAAAGAAAAGAGTGAACAGCGATGAATATGTCTCTCTTAAAGACTTTAATCACGATATGAAAGACGTTATTGAACGTACTACAAATGCAGATCTGAAATCAATATACAAAGAGTTATTTTCCGAAACGTTTCCGTGGTTTGATTGTGAAAATAACTGTCTTCAACCTAATCTAGAAGTTGAGGGAGAGTTAGAAGATTCGGACTCTTTGAAAGATCTGGAAATGGTTGATACCAAAGGTCTCAAAGCTACACAAAATTCTGCAGATGAACCCATGGATCAAATAGTGCCAAAATTAGAACCAGAAGGAACTGGAGAAGAAGAAGATTTACTAGAGTTTTATCCAGTAGTGGATTCAAGAGTGTGTGTGCTGTGTAAAAATGTAGGTGATGGCACTCCTTCTATGGAAGGTCGATTACTGTATTGTGGACAAAATGACTGGATCCATGCCAACTGTGCTCTCTGGTCTGCTGAAGTCTTTGAAGAAATTGATGGATCTTTGCAGAATGTTCATTCAGCGATATCTAGAGGAAAGATGATAAAATGTGCTGTATGTGAAGTAAAAGGGGCAAGTGTAGGGTGTTGCGCTAAGAATTGCAGCGAAACGTACCACTATGCATGTGCGAGGAAGGCGAATTGTGCATTTATGGATGACAAGCGAGTTTTTTGCCCCAGTCATGGCAAGGAAATACCCAAGAAAAGTTTACAAAAAGATAGTGACTTTGAACTAACAAGGCCAGTCTATGTAGAACTTGATAAGAAGAAGAAAAGATACAGTGAAATAAACAAAGTACAATTTTTAATGGGATCATTGACTGTCCAGAGTCTTGGAAAGATTGTTCCGTCGGTCTCCGATTTTGAAGATTTTTTAATGCCTGTGGATTTTACATGCTGCCGACTATTTTGGTCTTGTAAGAAACCATCTAAAATTGTGAGATACACTATTAAAACCAAGCTTATTTTAGCAGAGCCAATGCCAGGATTCGATTTTGGCGTAAACATTACTGTTGATCACAGTATGGAAGTTCAAGTCATTGATCGAGTTATGGCTGAAATTGGAGCATGGCATGAAAGTCTTGATACAAGTTCTAGAAAAACTGCGATGTTACTTAAAAATGATAAATCTCCAATAAAATTTGGAAATACTGTCACATTAGAAGATTTGGCAGTAAAACAAGTTGTGGAGCATTTATTGGATAATGTTTGTAAGCAGGAACAACAAGATGACGAAGAACCTCAAAATACAGCAGACCTCCTACCGCCTGAAGTTAAAGACGCAATATTTGAGGATTTAAATCACGATCTTCTTGATGGTATATCAATGCAAGATATTTTCCCAAAGTTGATGTCATATGAGGATCTTGTTGCTATGGATTTGAAGAACGAATTTTATGGAGCAATGACACAAGCAGAAGATAAGTCTGATTCACGTTCAACAGATTTTATTGATGAATTATTAAACGCTCGTTTAGAATCTGGCAATAAAGAATCAAAGAGAAGTAAATCAGAAATGCTGTTGCAAAATCCTAATATAAAATCATTAACTACAGGCCGTGGACAACAAAGATCTACAAGTCTCACTTGGAATAATAAATTTGATACCAGCTTACTGTCTTCAACTATTAAAAGGTGTAAAATGGGTAAATCATCAACAGTGACCGGAAAACTTAGTCCTATTCAAAAGATCCTCGATAACACTCTAGATGTGATTAAACCGGCGGAAAGAACTAATATCGATAAGAAACCTAAAATAGAAACTAATACAGATAGTTCCAATATTTGTACGGATGTACCTCATTCTTCAGGATTAAATTATCGAACAACGTCGCCTAAACAAAAAGATGAACCTACTTCAGATAAAAATGACAAAAATGAGGGATATTACGCTGATGTCATTGATTTCTATACAAAAATCCAGTGCAGCCCTATTTCTCAACTAGATGGCGCTGCAGATTGGTCTAGTTCAGAAAGTAATTGCAGTTCGCGACCAAGTAGCCCTCGAGATGATTTTACACCAATACAGCAACTAGATGGAGCAGATGATAATCTTTCAGGCAATGACAATTCAAATAAGAATCAAACGAACCAATTCCTGTATAGAGCCAGTGGATCTGAGAGCTCTTACACTGTCACAATAGCTGGGAATTCAATCAGTGGACAACCAGAATTAGTAATGAGGCCACTAGATGATGTATCAGGAATGTCGGGACAGCTAGAACAACTTGTTAGGTGCGACAGATGTCAGTGTACTTATAGAAATAAGGAATCCTACGACAGGCATATTCCTTCCTGTGACATGATGTCGACCAGTGAGAGTGAAAGTGAAACTCCAAAATCACCTGAAAATAGGACCCTGACTACTCTTCAAAATGCGTTTCAAGGAGCCTTTGCGCAACCGATGATAATTCATGCTGGAATGGTTAGCGGTAGTGAGAATACCGTCAAGGCGGAAACTATTTCTGCCAGGCGAACATCAATTAATACAAGGCAGATAACTATAAATGGGACTATTGTAGAAACACCATCTCCAGGCCCTGCAAATGAGATGACGATGACATTTACTGAACAAATGAAATCTGGGACTGTTATATTTGATCAAAGTAAAACGACTAATGTTCAAGTATCTGCAAATCAACAAGTTTTAGCGTCGCCTCAAATTGTTGTTACACCACAAATGTTGCTACCTCCTAAAACAAGTTCTGCCGGCGGACAAAAAATTGTTACGCCACAAATAATCACCCAACCTGGTATTCTTCCATACAATATTTGTGTCAAGCCAGGTAACGGCAATCCAAATTTGCAACAAATACAGGGAAGTGATATGACACAACTGATATCAGGTTCCGGTGGTATTCAAGTAATATCGTCAAACTCCAATCAAGTGCTGACAATACCTTCAAATCAAACAGGGAACTTAACGCCAATGTTACAAGGCAAAAGTCAAGTAGCAAATTTTCCTAATATGGCAAGTGCCTCATCAATTGCATTGCCCGTAAACTCAATACAAGGGATGCCAAATACATCAATTATTCAGAATATACAACCAATGATTCGACCTCAAATTCAAGGAAATCCTACCATTGTTGTTCCAGCTATGACTGCACAAAGACTAGGTTCTCCTAATTCTCAGAATAAACAACAAATTATTCTTCCTGGCGCTCCACAAAAATCTCCCAAAAAGCAACCTCAACCAGTACAACCTAAACCTATTTTCCAAGCTGCTAATAGAGGTAGAGGGAGACCGATTCCTAAACCAGCTACAATCACCAAACGCCACACTAAATTAGAAAAGACTTTCACCACTATTAATCAATCTCCCCTTGGACCTGGCAACACTGTTATACAGTTGCAAACAAACAATCAAACTGGGCAACCGTCAATCATTGTACAGCCAGTTACAAATCAAAACATTATGTCTGCATATGTAGAAGCACTTTCTCAACAACAGAATCAAAATATGCAGTACATAGCTACTATAGCCCCTCAAGGTGATTTTAAACCTGGTCCAACTCAGTTTATTTCACAAAGTGGGCTTATGCCTCAGACTTTCCAAATACAACAAACTGAATCTGGAGGTCTTGTTGCCGTACCTAGCGGTGGTATCCCTGTTCTTCTCCCTCAAGGCAACGTTGGTATCTTACCACAAGCAATTCAACAAGGTGCTACGATTCTCCCACAAGGAGCTATTCAGGCACAAGGAATTATATCTCAAGGACCAAATGGACCAACTATTTTACCTCAAGCTATACATACTCAAAATGGAACAACAATAATACCTCAAGGGACGTTACAGGGCCTTACATCTGGAAATATAACTTCACAAACAGCTACTATTTTGCCAAATAGCACGTTGCAAACAGCAGGAGCAACAGTTGTACCACAAAGCGGTATTGGAAATGGCCAGTCGACCATAATTCAAAACGCAATACCAACTCAAGGAAATACTTTAATATCTCCTGCTACTGGGACAACACTAATACCTCAAGGAACAATTTTGCCACAATTTTGTAATGATCAAGTTTTATTAGGATCAACACCTACTTTAGAAATGGTAACTGATCCTTCTGGTTGTATGTATTTGACTACTACACAACCAGTTTACTATGGATTAGAAACAATAGTACAAAACACTGTGATGTCTTCGCAGCAATTCGTATCAACCGCGATGCAGGGAGTTCTTGCGCAAAATAGTAGTTTTTCTGCAACAACAACTCAAGTATTCCAAGCGAGTAAAATAGAACCCATAGTAGAAGTACCCACAGGTTATGTTGTGGTTAATAATGTTGGTGATAATGTATCCAACCAGGCTGTTTCATCGGCTGGAAATGTTACTGTTCAATCATCACCGCAATCTTTGAAAAATATGAAAACGACAGTACCGAATTTGACCCTCCAACCATTACCCGATAAACAGACAAATAATAATCGTCAAACGCCCAAAGTAATTCAAATGAGTCCGTTGTCTATGGCAGTCGCATCTCAGAACGGAAGTATGAACAAGAGTTTAAATCCAATAACATCTCAAATTCATAGTATGTCTTTATCAAATGCATCGCAGAATTTGCAAAGGACAAACATCACAAAAACGAATGTTTCTTTGTCACCAAATGTAACCCTTGTATCTTCTACTGGACAACCTGTAATGGCGCTGTCGCAATCTGTACCCCATTCGGTACCTTCATTTTCGATGCAGTCAATTCCTTTATCTCAGCCTATAGTATCAAGTTCAATTGCTCCACCTGCAAAAACTGGTGGAATGAAAATCGAGAATTCACACGTGATTGAGATAAGTGGTAATATAAATGAAAGTTCTAATTGTTCAAGCCTTCCAACTATTAGTGTAACGCAGAGCTTAAAGTCACCAACGCCTTGGCGGCAAATGAGCACATCTAATAATTCAAATACTTCTGATAACAAAATAGATCTTCATAACATCGGCATGAAAATGAATTCAACTTCAAATTCATCTTCAATAAATCTCAATAATATAGTAAGCAGTAGACAAGTCCATCATACAGAAAATGGAAAAGATAATTCAAATTGCTTAATGTCGGTTAATAACTCTTCTAACCTTTTGCATAACCATCAATTTGAATCGAGCGTCAGCAATCATTCCTCTATGCACACAGGAACGAATATGATTCAAATTACAGCTGGCAATATTTACCCGCCATCGTCGACAATGTCGAGTACCTTTGATGCAGACACAACTTTAAAACTCAGCAAGATAAATGCCTTGTCCAAAGCCGAAGGAGGTCATTTAAACTTTTCACAAGAAATAATGGCATCTCATTCTCAACAGCATGCACAAAGTGATAAAAATTTTCAAAATATGGGAAGTAATGAGAAACATAATACAGATAACATGCAAAGTCAGATAAATATTCACAAGCTGAGTAGCTGTCAAGTTGCTGGTAACATCAATAATTCTCCCTCTATAAGTATTATACCACACAATTCAATACGTCCACAAATACAGAATAATCAAAATCCTATGACGATGAGCAGTAACCAAAATCAAAATATGTGTTCAATTCAAAACAGCAATTCTGGTAGCCAAATGCAACTATTGAATTCACATAATAATTCCATGCAAAATATGAATTTATCTTGTCACGAAATGTCAAACAATCGAGTTAGTATGTCTGCTTCGACACCTAATGATAACTTAATTCAAAATAGTCAATCCCATGATATGGGAAATACAACAATGAACATGAATAATATGCCACATGGTAATATGCAAATATTGTCACATAACAATAGTCAAATGCAGTCATCTAATCAAATTCACATTATGAATGGACAAATACAGCATAATCGTCAGTCTGAGAATAATAGTCAAATGCAACTCAATCAAGGTCCAAGCAATAATAGGTCTTTCCATGAAAACCTTATCAACAATTCACAAAACCATAATCAGACTAATTTAATTTCTAATAGAGGTTCACCTGAGAGTAATAATCTTTTGAATCAAAGTATGAACTTGCATAATTTGACAAACTCGCATAATATGACACGTACTGATATGAATGATCTAAACCATATGCACATGAATCAAAGCTTGCCCAGTATGACTAATATACAAAATAACAGAATGTTAAATGAAAACCTGCAATCTCATGGCATAAACAGCTTAAATCATCAGTTACATGGAAACAGGTCAATGGAATCTTTACATAGCCAGCAAATGCATTCAATGCAACATATGAACCATCATATGGCCTCTAATACTAACCGGTCACAAATGGAAAATAATATGCACATGAGTCAACAGGTTTCGATGCAATCGAATAGACAAATAGATAATGTGATTCATCACCACAACCATCAAATGCCGAATCAAATGCAATTGCAAGGAAATAGACCACATATTGAAAATAACCTGATGGGTATTCATCAACATGTATCTAATCAAATACATAACAGACAACAAATGGATAATAACATGCACATGCATCATATGACTGGAAGTAGTTCTAATGTCAGTGGAAATACTCAACCAGAAAATACATCAGTTTTAGGAAATATGCACAATGTTAGACATGATAGTAATTCCATGTCAATTCAGAATTTAAATACAATTAATCAAATGCAAGGCAACAGAAACTCCATGGAACATAATAATATCATGCAGCATCAAATCAACAATGTTAATACAATGAATAATATAAATTTGCACAGTAACATGAATAGTTCGATGCAAATGTCAAATGCTAGTCACCAGGCCGTGAATAATAATTTAATGCATGGACCAAATATTCCTGATATTAAAAATGATATACAGAACTCATGCAGCGGTAGCTGCAATACAAATTCGCAGTTTACGAATAATAGCCAAACATCATTTGACATGTGTAGTAATATAAATTCAAATAATAATATGAACATGGGAACAGCTACCAATATAATGCATGGCATTAATGTGAATAACACGAATATGGTCATGAATAATGTTAACAACAGTTCAATGTATGGCAACAATAACCAAAATAATATGACGGCTCATGATATGTTAATGAACTGCAATAACACATCTGAACACAATATGAATAATCTTATGAGCTCTAATTCCAACCACATGATGATGAATAATTCTCAAGTACATAATAACAGCAATCAGAACCAGATACTTAATCCAATCGGCAATAATTCTCAAATCAACATTAATAGTTGCAGTATAAATTCGAATAACTCAGGACAAAATCAATTGCCAGGAATAGAAAATCAACTAAACAGATCTAGTATGTCAATAAATGAGTCCCCTAAATTCGTACAGGAAGCAATCAGGAAAACTGTGACTGGACCTTCTGCTGCTAATTCAAATATTTCCTTAGCTAGCATGCCAAGCAATGACTGTGCGAAAGTAAATATTGTTAATAATAGTGAGAAACATACTTTATCAGTTAACAATCAAATGGGTTTCATGATGAACTCACAAAACAATAATAGAGTAATAAATCTTCCAGAAAGAAGTAGAGTAAATAATACACATGTGGAAAGCAATATGAATGCACATGTTCCACAACAACATAACATTCGTGTCGTTACAAATAATACTGCAAATAATGCAGTTCCAAACATATCTGCAGAATCACTATCTTATCAACAGAAAAATGAAACAAGTGGTACTACAATAAACGTTCCATTTCAAGCTATACCCAATAGTGCTCCAATGAATATTAATGTGAATTCAAGTAATAATACAGTTAACATAACTGTACAAAATAACCTAGTTGATCCTAAGATAGCATCTAAGGCGGCTGACTTGAATTTTCCGCTTCAGACAAATACAAACTTGTTGCAAAATCAAAACAACGCTAACAGCATGATTTGCATTCCAGTTCAAAATAATAGTACAATTAATTTGCCTACTCAAAATAGCTCGAGTATAACTCTACCGAAAGCTCCGCCCACGCAGCAGTCTGGCATACCAACTAATGTAGTTAATCCTATGTCCATGAGGCCAATGAATAGGGTGCTTCCTTTACATAGAGATGGAAGTAAATCTAAATCTCAAGGAAATAAAACAACAACAACAACAACAGCTCCTAAGCAAAGACCGCTAAGTAATGATATGCCGGATTTAAATATTAAAGACGAAAATATCGATAGTGATTTGGAAAAAGCAATTGAAGAATCTAAACGAATGATGGAACTGGAAAAGGCGAAAAGGGAAAAAGAAGAACGCGATGCGGCACATGCGATTCAATTGTCAACCGAGATTCATATAGCGAATACAAGCACTACACCTGCAGAGTCAGAAAGTACGCGCAATAGAACAGCTTCGGGAATGCCACCGAAAATGACATCACTGCCCAGTTTAGATGCAGATATAGAACCCGACACATCAAAAGTGCTGACTGAGAAAGATACAAATAAAACAATAATACCAAAGATATCAAACTCTTGCAACAAAGTACTCAAACGTCCTTTAACAGACAAAAAATCTGAAAATGATTCCACTGTAACAAAGAAACCAACGAAAGTTACTAAAGGACAAGAAAATAAGCCGACACAACCCAAACATACACCTGATCCAACAAAGGATGATGGTCCTAAGTTAATATACGAAGTGACGTCAGAAGATGGTTTCCAATACTCATCGTCTTCATTGACAGATCTATGGACCAAAGTGATTGAAGCAGTTCAAAATGCAAGAAAACAATCTGGTCTACCTTTACTACAATATAATCTACCTTTAACCCTTTCTGGAGCTCATTTATTGGGATTAAATAACAATGCACTGAAATATCTGATTGAACAACTACCTGGGGTAAGCTACATTTTTTTATGCCATTTTTATAGAAGTGGCGGCAAACGATCAAGTGGTGATATAAAGTGATCACCGCCGTCCATAGACTACCGTAACAGTAGGAACACCGTACAACCGCGACATTTCTTGTTGAAGGTTTGGGTATACCTCCGTGGTTGGTTAATCTTTAACAAAATATATATTTTATTATCCTGTTACAGGATATATTCTAGAAAGTTCAGTTGTGAAAGGAAAATATTCATTGTGAAGGAAATCAAAGACTACAATGGCTGTCCTTAATTATAGATATAATTTTTCGTAAGGCCAGTTTCTGGCTACAGTTTTTATACTTCTAGATATTTTTCCGTTTAAACAAAGTAAAATTTAAAATGAGTAAAATTTATGTGAAGTTACATTACGAGTGTTTTTTTTTGCAGGCGAATAGATGTACGAGATATAAAATAAGACAAGGTCGTCCTCTTAACAGCTGGGATAATGATCTTGATCTAAGTGAAGGCTTTAAAGAAAGCCCTTGGGGTAGCGCCCGCACAGGTCCTGTGGCGAGAAAATTAAACCATGATATGTTTAGCTGGATGGCGTCTCCGTTCAGAGAAGAACCACCACCATTAAATGGCCAAGATGGAGAAAGTTCCATTTCTAGGTAAACTTTTTAAGTAATATTTCAAATAGGGATAAGTAAATGTTATTAAAATATAGGATTTTACTTCTAAAACAGGAAATTGAAGTAGTATTACAAAATGTTGATACAGAAGTTTAAAATATTTTTGTTAAGCACACTTTTACTACAAAGTGACTTCATTATTTTGTCAAAGAAATAACTAGAAAATATCTACAAAATTTCGTTTTGTAAATATTATTATTATCATCATTACGTAGTATAAAACAAAGTCGCTTTCCACTGTCTGTCCTTATATGTGCTTAGATCTTTAAGTGCATTTTAATGTAGTTTGGTTTTATAGATAGAGTGATTCAAAAGGAAAGTTCGCCCATTCGTGCAAAGATAGGACAGGCTGCTAGTAATATAATAGACATTTAGGATTATTTTCTAGGCCAAACGGCAAACGTCCTTGCATTTCTGTTTAAAATTGCCTAAAATGCTATTTTGCTAAAAAACAAACAAACTAGACTTAATCCAGTGACTGTTTTTGTTCCTTACTAGTTTTTGGGTTTTATTTTTACTGTTAAATTATGTTGACCTAATTCTAGTCCTATTAATATTATAAATGCGAAAGTTTGTATGTATGGATGTTTGTTACTCTTTCACGCAAAAACTACAAAGCCGATTACGATGAAATTTGGTATGTAGGTAGCTGAAGACCCAGAATAACATATAGGCTACTTTTTATCCCGGAGTTCCCGCGGGATTGGGACTTAAGCGGGTGAAACCGCGGGGCGCAGCTAGTATTTAAATAATATTGAAGCCATTTCATTGTGGTTTGCTCTCATTTTCCCGTAAATCTCTAGAAGTTTGCCTAGCTTCCTCCATATTCATTATTCTCTTCATATAAACACGTCGGTTTCAAAATTTTATGTTTATTTCCTGAAATTGCTGAAAATGTCCTAATGTTCACTTATTTGTATTTTTTGATGTTATCAATTTGCTTTGTTTTAATGTTTTAACAAATTGCAACGAAATTTTGCAACCTTTGCAATCAAGATCTGGAGAATACATGCTCTTTTTATCTAAATATCTCTAGCTGCTTTTGTGGATGACAAAAAGCGCTTGTAACATTGTCTTAAGATAATCGTATAAATAATAAGTCACACGTAATTATGGTGATATTGAAGCCCACTTACTAAACTTATTTTAAGTTATTGCTGTCTTCTTTCAACAAAAAGAGATCAAACCCAATTGGTTTTGATTATTTTTTATGTCACATTTCTACAGATGTTTAAATCTCGGAATACATCGATTAAAACATTTCAAATGTTCCTTCTCTTTTGTTTTTGTTTCATTGAAAAATTATAGCATTTATCTAAAATAAGTTTAGATTGTGGAATACCAATATATGTAGATAAGTTGGTATTCTTAATAATTCATAAAAATGTTACAGGCGATTAGCGACTTTACCACCTGCTATGAGATTCAGACAGCTAAAAGAGACTGCAAAAGTGTCTGTAGGTGTATACAGATCTCACATACACGGACGTGGCTTATTCTGCAAAAGAGACATTGAAGAAGGTAATTTATGTTTATTATTTTTTATATGTATTATTTAATATAGAAAGTATTTTATAACGTGTATTAATCTTAATAGTATGAGTAAATATATTTTTTTATATCTCTCTACATAAAAATGAATTTGCAGAACCATATTTTGATTTTAAAATAATTGTCTATGTTTAAGTGGTTATACTTATAATAAACTAAAACATATTTTAATTGTTTATTACTTGGCACTGCTGAATCGGTTTTAATGGAACTTTTAAAGGAAGAGGTTAAAGGGCAACATGTAATCTATTTTTTATCTCGAGATTCCCACAGGATCGGGATTCGCACAGGATAAAACTGAGTATTGATTTCTACTAATGAAGTTGTTGGCAGCAATACTTTTTTTATGTTAGGTCAGCGAACAAGCATACTAGTCTCCTGATGGCAAGAGAAAACCGTGGCCTATAGACATTATTGATGTTACAGGTGCGTTGCCGTCCTTAGGCCGGGCTGGAAGGCCGATCGCGCAAGTCTACCGGGTACCTTACCTCTTAACCCGGAACGTACCAGACTCATTATGGTGGTAGGAATAGGCAAGTCAGTGCACCCCTACCCGGCTAAGTTGCTGCAATACACTCTACCATCAGTAGTCGTGTTGAAAGACCTATATTTTAACCTGTTAGCCTATTACGAGCTGCCTCTAGAGAGGCAGATGGTTTATTATACTAAGCTGACTCTAGAGAGGCAGATGGTTTATTATACTAAGCTGACTCTGGCGTGGGAGATTAATAAAATTGTAAGATGTACACATGTATAATATTCGTTGTCCGGTGGCAGGCGACATGGTAATCGAGTACGCGGGCGAGGTGATCCGCGCGGTGGTGGCGGACCAACGCGAGAAGAAGTACGAGGCCATGGGCGGCCGTCGGGGGGTCGGCGGCTGCTACATGTTCCGCATCGACGACAACCTCGTCGTCGACGCCACGCTCAAGGGGAACGCCGCACGGTTCATCAACCACTCCTGCGACGTAAGTTACATCTCTATACTCTACACTCTACACGACTCTCATGTGTTAAGCCAGGGAAGGGACGTGAACTTTGAGGCGGGGCATAGGTTCATTACTATTCATATAGACTATCATGTGTTGCGCCAGAAAAGTGACACGAAATACGAGATGAGGTGTAGATTCATCAACCATTCTTGTAAGTTATATTTCTGGGTAAGATGCGAGGCGTAGATTCTTGTGCCATTAATATTCTGTATGTATGTATCGACTTTCATATGCTATGATAGAGAAGTGACATGAAGTGCGAGGCGAAGCGAAATAAATTTATCAATCGTTCTGGTAGCGTGAGTGATATCTTAGTTTACGACTTTTGTGTGCTGTGCCAGAAAACTGACGAAATATAATGTAAGTTATATTTCTATAAACGAATGTCCTGTGCTGCGCCAGAAAAGTGACACAAAATACGAGGTGAGGCGTAGATTCACCAACCATTTTTGAAATATAAGTTATATATCTTTATAGGACTTTCACGTGTTGCACCAGAGAAGTGTCACAAAGAACGATTCATCAACCTATCTCTGAATAGTAATGTTAGTTATGTACGATATAAATCGTACATCAAACATTTTTGGGTTTTACAAGAGTTAGCATTTGTGATGCGCTCAAGTAATTAGTAGGTAATTTATTTTATTGAGTTCAATACGTGTCGATTTATCAAGGCGATCGCGCGTGCTCGCACACCCGGGTCATTGATCATATCAATAATCAATAAATATCAAGTAATATTATCAAGTTCTTTTCATTTCAACGTACCAAGTAAAAGTGTGTAGAGTAAATCAAGGACGCTACATCCTTTGTGGTCCTTCAAACCGGATTTAACTCTGTAGACGACTTGCGTGTTGCTCCAGGAAAGTGATGTTAACTACAAAGCGAGACATAGATTCATCAACTGTTGTATTATATTATACATATATAATATGTGACTCCCTTGTGTTGCGCCAGGAAAGTGACGCGCAGTACGAGGCGAGATATAGATTCATTAACCTTTCTTGAGACGTAAGATACTTTAACTTAAGCATAAATGCTAATGAAGTGATCCTTCTGAGAAGTTTAAGACGTAAAATGCTAGACGTGATCTTGCCTCATCGACGCAAGGCTGTTGTCACCACCACGCTCAAAAATGTTTGTTTTTAGATTCAATAATTTTTGCAATGTAATTCAGTATACCAGAGAAATTAATCTACGCGATAATTACCAGAGAAGATTTATAAACTGTTCTTGTTCTGTAAAGAAATTATTCAATTAGGACTAGAAAGCGGTGCAACATTAGGCCTATGGCCACGTAAACTATGGTATATTCAATATTGTAAGTAAATCCAACAATATTACTTTTCTAGCCCAACTGCTACTCTCGCGTTGTCGACATTCACGGCCACAAACACATTCTGATATTCGCACTGCGTCGGATCTCAATCGGAGAAGAACTTACCTATGACTATAAATTTCCTTTTGAAGAAGTGAAAATACCCTGCACATGTGGCGCTAAGAAGTGTCGAAAATATCTAAATTGAACAGTTCAAAATGTGTATTTGTGTCAATTATATCGTCCAACAAATTTGAAACGAACTTTGTCTAATGTAAGGTGACAGTTTGTATAAAGTGTTCTTTAGACGATCAAACTGAAATATGGAGGATTGACATCAATTGCTAGGAAGTTATTAAGTTTTTGATTAGACTGAAATAAATTCGTAATGATTATCTACAGTTCGTATTTATGTAACGAGTGAAATCTAAGCTTTGAATTAGTCTTTAGATTGATCGTTTGATTGATAACACTCTTTACAAATATAGTTTGTTATAAGAAAAAGGTAAGTATATTTGACGATTTCAAACTGTGCTAGACTTGATTACCTAGAAGGCATTAAGAACACGAACAATGGTCAAATGTCTCCTTTTTTATTTGTAATGTACAAGTAATTATGGAGTAAAGATATTAATAGAATTTTAAGGTAGTAAGGTAAAGACTATAATGTGTCATATATATGATCACTCTGGAAATCCTGATTGATGCGAGATTGATTTTGTAATTTGTCAGAGAAATTCTAAAGTATTATGATAGTTGTTTTTAATTATCTTTATATTATAGAACATTCTCCTGATTTTGAAATGTCATGACTTGGTGTCAACCACAATGATTGGCATTAAACTGATAGATTGAACGTCTAATGGCCGCCTAAGATAATTATTCTGAGTACCTCTTCTCTATCTGTGTTACCTGTGACTACAGTACCCATAACGTGAAGTTTAAGCTTTCGAATCGTCAAGTCGAAAAGAACGTAATATACGTTAACGCGCGTCAAAGTAAATTAAGAACCAGATAATGATTTCGAGTGACACAAATTCGATATTATAGTATTTCTATTATCGTTACCGTTTCCTTACATAATGTATAAGTTGTTCTCTTTCAATGTCCTTAGAATTCTTAAATTAATTTTTGAACTTTATCAGACGTTTCCCGTTTTGATGTACACACTTTGCCAAAATGTAAAAAAAGTCTTAAATTTGATGATTCGAAATGTTGAAACTTTCATGTTAGGGATGCTGATACAAAATCTTATGTAAAATTTGATTTTAAAAGACCATTCGTAGGATTTATTCCGACTAATATGTCCGCGGGCACATATATTTCTTTTGTGTTTATGGTATTTTGACGTGACAACGTCTTAAATTAGGTTGTGGCTCGGAGTCACTCTTGAAAAAGTGTAACGCCCGCTCACGTCTGTTATGATGAGTCGCCGAACGAGAGAGAGGCCCGCGGGACGGGCGAATGCCTTGCGTCTCTCTCCCACATATTCTACCGAGAAAAAGACGTTATCACGTAAAATCTTCGCCCGTCAAACCGACTTTACAGGCAACCATTTTTTATTTACTGATTGATACTGAACAGCAAGAGTACAAGAACTCCGTGCTTGCACTTAACAATTAATATTATCTTAACAATCTAAGTGTTTCAGCTTTATTTACAGTAAGACTTTGTTATGCAATAACTCAAAATCGATAAATGTTATGACTTGTAAAATAATAAGAGAAAATAACGAGTGGTTTAGTTAGGTGTATTACATTACACGTGTTTTTTTTCCACAGAAAAGGTATCGGCCTTTTTGTCATTTTACAGACTTAAAATAATTTGTAATTTAGCTGTGAGTTGGCTTATTGTCACGAAACATGGTCACATGTACTGTCTTACTGTAAAATCAAGTTTAAACACTTGTTGAACACATGTTTTGCTAAACACTGTCTAAAATTTTTCAAACAACATGCTGTCACGTCATCCACGGTTCGTATGTTATTGGTTGGGTGTCAATTTTAAACGGTGTTTAGTTAAACGGGCGTCTTATTTTTTTGTGGGAAAGAGGAGTTGTTTCTGAAGTTAGTTATGATTAGAGTTACTTGCAACAGGCGGTTATATTTTAATTTTAAAAGTAAAGTTCGTTACAATGTAGTACCGTGACATTGCACCCGCGGATAATCCGTCGACATATCGTGTATTATACACCAATTTGTAAATGTTGATGACATAATATAACTACAAATATCCCTGTTTATTTCAATGAAGTAGCTGATCATTTAATATTACCGCTATCTACTTTATTACGGCCAAGTAGAATGACAATATCATTATGCTATAAATGGGTTTTTATCACAGTAATTGTAATATTTCAACGCTTTTGTAACTGAAATAATTTCATATGTGCCTATTTTTTTTAACTATGATATTATTGACACTTCAAATATTGTAATTAAAACACACAAAGGTGGTATTATCGCTGCCAAACGATCTCTACCAGACAAGTAGACACAACTTTCATCTTTATTTTGATTGGTTTATTCATATTTACTTGAGAACGATTTTGTGATGTCGATGGTTTTTGAATTTAACGGACAATTTTGAATTTGATTTAACGCCATCTTGTGATATTAGAGTGGAACTTAAATCATCTACGAAGCTTAAATTTCTTGCTATCCTTACAAAAGCGTCGAAATATCGAAAAGCCGAAAAAAGGAAATACTACTGTTATTACTGTGGTAGAATTCTTACGTTTATAACAATATGTAATGTTAAAACAATTTTATCGCCAATCCCTGATTGCATAATAGTAGAAGTACATCATTAATATTGTTTCAATAATAATTGTAATAATCAATTTGGAATGGAAAGAAAGATTTCTAGATTTATTTAGAACAAAGGGACCGCAAAAATGAAATACTGGGTCGAGCACAATTTTTTATATGTATATATTTGTATGACAATAAGTCCAAATTACATATCGATTTCCCACCTTATACAGTGCCACTTGGAAAGAAAAGTATTGGACAATCTTGAATCTTATTATGATCTCTTTATGAATCTACCCAGTGGTGATATTTTTGTATCACCTCGTGAATTCGATATCATTGGTGAGAAATTTTCATGACCTAGTATCAAAATCACATTTTAAACTCGTAATCTATCATTTATTAGTGTCTCTTAATAGCGACTTTTGTTAGGCATCATTGTTAATAATTTTAAAATATTTGGTGATAAACATAACTCATGAGGTAATTTGTGAATGATCACTGGTTGATTTTAGTTATTAGTTAAACTAAATCGCTGTCAAATGACACTGACATAGCGTGACTTGGAAATGGAATTTATTCCGATTTTTTTATCACCAGTGATATCGAGATCACTCTGTGATAAAAATATCACACCAGTAATATCGGTTAAATTGGTTATGATGAGTTTTTATGTAAATATTTTTAAGTCTTATAATTTAGAAATAAAAGTTTGCAAACGGCTTAAGTTCTAAGGTGTCTACATTTGATGTGATACGTTTACTCGATTGGGTAAAAATGGTTAGTGCATATTGTATTTGTTCCTCATTTTTTTTTCTTCTTGTGATTGTAAGTCTCGATTAAATGTGTACATAGACGGAATTTAGCATAAGTACATTCGAATGGGGTTAGAAGTCCAAGTACAATGCTACTTTAGTAATATGATAAGTATTGTATAGAAAATTTGTACATAAGAGATTATAATCTGTCATAATAATGACCATTTGGTTAAGCGACAAATCGTTTATTGTAGTCATAGTGGTATGGTTACAGATTATGTATATATAAATAAGTTATTCGGTTTGTAAACTGATGCGGAGTTTTTTTTTAATTGTGTAATTTTGTTGAGCTCCAAGTCGACAAAGCCCAGGCTGTTGTATTTTTTTAACCTAGCTAAAGTTTTTTAAAATTTTTTGATGAAACTTTGATATGTTTTTTGTGTATACTTTGTTTTTCACAAATGAAATACCATTAAGAACGATATAATAAGTGTCCTTAATGGTAATGTAAACCGAGAAAAATCTAAATTAATAATTAATTTATATTTGTTTTTTTTAAAAAAACTTTCGGTTTTTACAAAATACGTACAAATATTGAGGTTTATGCTATTTAGTCATGATTTTCAAAAATGAAGCGTTTTTGTCAAGGAAATATTGTTAAGGCTTTAGATAGTAATACAAAAATATACAAGAGCTCTGGGCCTTATATGTTTTAAAAATAATGCACATTGCGTAGCTTTAAATGTTTTTAGCACAGTTTGGTACGAACAGACATTTTATTTTGTGATTCAGAAATCAAACATCACACTACATCACAATTTTAGCAATAATTTTAGATGCAGGAACAGTGGAATAGTTACTAGAACAAATTACTGCATCTAACAAGCAGTATTAAAATAATTATAGTTTATCCTAAACCAGTAACTTAGAATTAATGAGTAGAATTTGTACAGCAAATATTACAGTATTTTTAACCAGTTTCTTTTATAACTTTGACTCATTTGAGTACGACTCTGAATGTGTATAATTTTTACTCGATACAAAAATTTATAGCTAACAGTACAATTTTTGATTTTGACATGGCAACTTGAATGAAATCGGTGAACGAAACAGATCTGGTTGCATTCCTTCATACAATTTCATTCATTTTATTGTTCTAATTATTAATCTATTTACATTTCCAAGTAATGTTTAATTTATTCTTTCATTTTACCCAAACACCTTCACCTGGTTGAGTAATTTCGGTATCATTTCTGAATATTACCTGGAAAAAAATTGTTGTCACTTTGAAACATGACAGGTTGAACGTTCGAAAAACACAAAAATATTCCTTCATTCATTTTTAATCTCATTTTTGATCTCAGTAGCATTCTAAATTTGAATTTTAAAAGTTTTAATTCCAATTTTGAAATCATGTTCATTTCGTTCTCTCCATTTTTACCCAGGCCTGTGATTATTAAGGAAATATAAAATGAATGAATAAGAAATAAAAAAGCGACTTTACATGCGGTCAGTTTTTTGGCTATCGCAAATGCTTCTAGATATTTTTTCGTTCACTGAACCTTAATTATGACAATGACAAGTTTACTCTGTTTTGTCTATGGCTTTATTAAAAATTAGGGAATGAATTGTTCGTAGCATATTTTAGTTTCCAAAAAGGTTAAGACTAATGCGTAATGTAATTTGATCCCTGAGTTTTGAAGACTAGTCTTAATTTAAAACATAAGTTGGAAGAATAACGTAAGCAACAAACATAACAGGAATGAACAGTATGTACAACATACAGAAAAAGTTACATATACAAAGTTTTTCTTCATTAATTAAAATTTATATTTCGATTTAAGGTTGTTTTACATTAGTCCATACATGATTTTTAACAGCTAAATTTCTATCAATTGTATATTTCTGATGTTGTAATTTTTATTGTCATTCAAAAGTTAGTTATTGGCTGGAGGTATGTCTAAGTTTTTTCATCAAACATGTACTTATTACTATTTTAAAGTATTGCAATATAGCCTCCTAACAAGAGTAACATACGAATTTATTTTAAAACTTAATTAAAAAAATGTTATCCTATATTAAATAAAATGAATAAAAGGATTTAAATTCTAGTGCAAACCAAACCTAATGAATACCCGGTGAAATTGAAGTAATGTCCTTGGTAAATGTAAATTAACCTTAAAATATAAGCGAAATTTTTTTTTAACTTTTTATTGGTACAAGAAAAAATGCTTAACGATCAAAATTAAGGCCCATATTCTAAAAAGCTCGTAAATAGTCGCTACCTACTTACCCTTGAATCTCAATTTTATGAAAAAATTGTAAATTAGAATCTAATTAGTTTAATTTACATACAATACTAGTGAATTATCAGATAACATTTAGTCCATAATTAATGACAATTTATTTTATCAGATTCGTTGAATTTTTTGGAACTAAGTATTAATTGTGTTCAAAAGACCAAAATGACACAAATCCGATTTCAATTTTCAATTTGCCTGAAATCGAGATTCAAGAGTAACACTACAGATTAGGAATTGACAACGTTTAATAGCTAATTTCAATAACGTAACTACAGTTAGAGATAAAGACTACTGGAATTATGTTGCGAAGATATTTTTGATAATTGGAAAATAGCAGTGGTTGAATAATGACTAGTAAATGAGTATCTTAGATATCATATCGAAATTTGCCATTTTAATTTTAATTTAGGGTTGAATGCGGTTTTAGACTATGTGGCCTTAACTTTATATTTAATCATTATTCATAGAATGAGTGTTGACTTATTTGATGTAAAAAAATCTGGTGTTGCCATACTGTACATTCTCGAGTCATTTGAATTTATACATCGAGTAAAGATAATAAATTAAAAGTACAGATAATATGAATTGTAATTATTGTCATCTATTTTTAAAATTAGTTATATATTTTATATTTCTTGATAAAATGAATTTATTTTCTTATTTCTGTGACTTCTGTAATCTGAGGAATCTGTTGTATTATTGATTTTTGTATGAAATTTTTATGAGTTTTGAATCAATTCTGTATTAATCGGGTCCAGAAGTTGGATAGCCTCATATCATTGAGCAGAAAGAAATTCGTTCAATAACCCTTTGGCTTACTGCTTGCTAGAATATTCTATTAAAGCAGAGGTCCTCAAAGTTATTTAATGTAAAGCCCACTTTGAAAATCAGTTATTTTGTAGCGGCCCAGTTTTTTTTCTTGAAAAACCGCAGTACATTTCTTTCGCCTGAAGTTTAAAAAAATGGTTTCTTTACTGCCCCCCTTCAGACTTCTAGGGCCTACAAGGGGGCGTTATCGCCCACTTTGGGAAAGACTGTATTAAAGTTTAGTAATCTGGACCACAAAATAAATATCTACCTAAGTCATTACTGCGGAATAACTTAAAAACATTCCAATATTTTCTCTTATCGCTTGTTTAAACGCGGAACTTCTTTGTTTATTTCATTCATTTCTGATAATAGAAAAAAAGACCTGTTGAAGTAAAATTTTGTCTGGTTCTTTAATATAAATGAGAGAGAATTAAATAACGAATCTAAGTTCAATCGACTTTAGAAATTGCATTGATATACTACGTTTTAGAAACTTTGTGTTGTAGTTTATAAGGTTAACAGTAAAAACTCTTTATAAAAAAAATCAAGTTTTGAGGCTCTTCGCTGTGTCTGGACCCGTTTTCCAGTGATACTCGTATTTGCTAACATATGTGGCAGTTAAATCATGTGACTATAGGCACAGCTTTTACGAATATATTTGCCAACTATACAGAATTAGGCGCAGGCATACCGTGCGTGTGCATTTTATGTTATATAAAAACCAAATCACTTAGTGATAATGTAAAAATGTCAGCTCTAATCGTATTTTGTGTTAAAGCTTTTATTTTTAATGGACATGCCATTTTGCCAATTGTTATAAATTATATTTTATTGCTTTAAAAGCACTATTTTACAATGCAAAGTCCTACGACCTGTCTATACAATTTTATTACTTTATTTATTTCTATCATTATTTTGTAATGTGGTAAATTTTACCAAAAATAAAATACTAAAATGTGCTTTATTTGTTTGTATTATTGACACCTCTGAATAGTGTGTGGCATAATCGCGTGATAACCCTTTTTTATGTTGACGGAAAGCGTGATATTTTTTTAAATTAAACAGAGTTGGTATAGATTACGTTCCGTAAGTAACGTTCCGAAATCTATGACATGAACTGAAAAAAATGTTGCTCTTAGTTACCAATAGAGGCGCTGTTCAAAGTTTTGAACTATGACACTTTTGAACTAAAAAAATTGTTTCTCTTAACTACTGACAAAAGCGCTGTTAAAAGTTTTCATCTATATGTTAACGTAATGCCAAAACTTTAGACCCCTTTTTACGAAAATTGTGCGGAGGAGCTTAAAATTTTGCACACTTATAGTTTATGTGTAGGAGAAGTGCAGAACGCTAATATTTTTCAACAACAATGCTTATAAAGTACATTAAATCAATAAATAAAACATTACCCACACTACCATGCATTTGACACACACAAACAAATATATTAATGATAACGATAAAAGATCACAGATGGCACACTAAAAAGTTTGGAAACAAAGTAGTTGATATTGAAAAATGAAGATCACGTTATTATCAACCAGATTTTAAAATTTATTATGGTCGAATTTTTGACAACGGCGACCACTGCACTAGTACAAATAATTTACAGAGACGGTAGCGAGTATAGTAGGCTTGACAAACCGTAAACTCATGGTAAGGCTCTTGCTAGGGTACTCGTATTTACACAAACTAGACAGGGAGACTACGTATCGTATTTATATTCCTTGTGGTAAGGGCTTTTAAGGAGTCAATGACATTTTGTACTTGAAAAGTTCTTCGCAAGGTTTTATTGATGCTGTAAGACTAGTTTTTCGAGAATGTAACTTTTAGCGTATTTCGACTTTTTGGTCCTATTAATAGTCTAAGCCTAAGGCTTCGGCCAACCTAAGCGTTAATCGGGCGGGACGCCAAGCGAGAGTGACTACAAAGAGAACTACCATTTCCAGCCGCAGTCACTTGGGTGTGCATGCCAGTTTCGTCTTATAGTCGTACCCGCTTCGCGTTACGGTCCCGCCCGCTTGACGCTAAAGTTTGGCAAAAGCTTGAGTTTTAGTGGTCATAGTTTAAAATTAGCACTGCTCGTGCCTCGCAAAATTCTTTGTCGTGGGTATATTATATTTTTAGCTAAAATTCGTCGATATGTTTTTTATGTAATAAGATACCTCTCCACTGATTGTAAGAGCGTCCAAACGCGCCTTACTTTCAAGCCGCCGCCGCCTAAAACAAGCTTCCTCTTATATTGTTGGATGCTTGAATGTGTGGCAGTATAGTGAAAAATTAGTTTTCTCTCACGATTGAGATAATACCAAAGATACTATACGTTATAGTATGTTAAATTAAGTCTAAGAATTCACGGAGCGGTTTTTATCCGCGCCTGCGGTGGTCGCGGAACTGTGGTTTTATTTCAAAACTCATTCACGGAGCGGTTTTTATCCGCGCCTGCGGTGGTCGCGGAACTGTGCTTTTATTTCAAAACTCACGAGACGAGTTGAAATCATTGCTCCCAAAGTTTCGTACAATCTACGGGCGAACGACCGGTGCCGCTTGAACCGCAAACAACCGCGGGTACTGCGGGTAAAAACGCGTCGTGTAATGTGCTCTTACATTTTGCATATAAATAAATCTACATACTACAGAACCTGCGGGCCCGCAACCGCCGTGGGCGCGTGTATAGATCGCTCTGTGAGTTCATAAGCTTAAACGTCTCGTATTTGGAATGGACGGAGCTAACGTTAAAACTCCATGAAATATTAATGTTTATATTTGCAAAGCAAGCGCCCATACATTAACGATACAATACATATATTTATTTTCCCAACGCACAGTGCAGGTTCCATCTGTTACCGTGTCCCAAAAATATGCTGCTGCTGTGTGAAGCCCGGCACCGTTTTTCTGTGTTATTGTCATTCTCACTGAAATCAAAGAAATATGACCCTAGATATATAAAAATGAATCCCCGGTTCGCGTGGTCATCGTTTCACGCTTAAACGAATAGACCAATATTGCTAATTCTTTTTTGTTGCGCTGGTTATTGTCAGGAGAAATTCTCATTAAAAGATGAACAGCAGGAAAGTAGGAAAAACAACGCTTTAATCCATACAAACTGCTAGTTAATGTCAAGCGATACGAAGTTCGACAGCTCAGCTAGTTTTAAATAAAAAATAATATTTTATTTTAGCACTTGTCTTGTGCTTGGTTTAAATTTTTACAAAATATTTTAAAGAAAGAAAAAAATTTGGCGCCATACAGGATTTTTAACTGCATCCTTTCGTCTCTAGCCGACGAATCCTCTAACCATTGAGCTGCTGAGGATTCAAATCCTGTGGCGATATTTTGAGTTCTTTTCTTTCACCGTTTACGGTAGGTAAGGTAGGTTAGGTAGTTATGTCGTCTAAATACAAGTACAAAGTTCTGAGTAGGTAGGTACCTACTAAATGAGTTCATCGTTACAGATGAATTTACCTACATGTATGATGGTTATCTATATATATAAAAATTAATTGCTGTTCGTTAGTCTCGCTAAAACTTGAGAACGGCTGAACCGATTTTGCAAATTTTAGTTTTGAATTATTTGTAGAAGTCCAGGGAAGGTTTAAAAGGTAAGAAATAAGGAAAAAACTGCGAGGAATTTAGGAAAACCAACAATTAAAATTTTCCCATACAAACGGAGCGGGTGGAACGAAGTTCGCCGGGACAGCTAGTAATAATATATTAATGACGGCTTCGCGGCTTCAGTATTATAATTTATAACTATATCTGTTTGAGAGAAAATTGGAATTATTAAACTTTGGCTGATACCGAATTCAATTATTATAATTTATAAGTGCTATTTTCGAATGTAAGCTTGAACTCTGGTCTTGAATAAGACTAATGGAAATGCTACCACAGAAACTAGGTAGCAACTTTGAAGTGATCGGACAAATTTCAATATAAATATTAACATTAAATAGGCTTAAATCATTTTAAATATTATTGCCAAATTGTAATATGTACTTACTTTTATAAACATTCATTTACAACAGTCCGCTACACTTCTCACGCTACATCGTACCTAGTACGAGTCATGACGTCACCAGCCCGCGAATGCGACTGCGGTCGGTGGAAACCAGTTTTAGGTATGCTTTGTTTACGTTAAAACCACGCATCTTTTAATTTGCGTCGGACAAAAATTGTAAATTGAATTTTGTTTCAATTTTAGTTTTGATCGAACGAGTTATCGATTCCGAACCGTTTCTTAAAATTTGGCTAATGCTTTAGACGTCCACCTAAATACCTTTTTGAATATTTTGAGTCTCGACTCAAGATAACACTGACATACTGACATCGAAATACACTCACCGATATATTTGAAAGGCTTATTTAACTTTTGTAGCCTAATCAGAATCTTCTCAGTGATTACAGATATCCACTGTGGTGCCCGAGAATGACTATATAAGTTGCCCCCTAGGCAGAATTCAATATTGTCCCTAACGATACCTTGGACTTCTACAACATTGAAAGCATTATCCTGAAAAAAAACATTGACCTTGATATCTACTTAAATTATTAACGAAGCACAAAATAAATACAGACATAAATTAGGTTTTTGACAACTGAGGTACTTTTAAAAAAACAGTCTCACTATAAAAAAATTAAACACTCCTTGAACACATGTTTTACTGACAAATTGGATTCCCAACCAATATCATGTTGCCACGTCATTCGCCTGGAAAATGTTATTGGTTGGATGTCAATTTTGGACAGTGTTTAGTTAAAAAAAACGTCCAATTTTTTAGGCGTGTTTGTATAATAAACGTGATTAATCTAGCTAGAGAAAGTTTGGCACGTCTCAAAGGAACTTCACACTTGGCATTATACACCCTGACTGCCTGTCTACCCCGTAAGGGACTTGGGCGTGAACATATACATACCTATGTGTTAGGGATGTATCTAATGGAGGTAATTTTATTGGAACTGAAGTCGGAAGCGAAGTTTTAAATTTGATTTATCGGAACCAGAGTCAAAGTCGAAGGTAGAGTATGAAAAGTTTGTAAAATAGGTCTATATAAATATATCTTTTGTTCCATGACAAATAAAAACAACAATTATATCAATAAGTTTTATTAGAATATAACCGCCTCCGTGGTCTAGCAGTCTGGCGTTGGACATGACTTCTTGAGGTCCCAGGTTCGACCCTGGGTCGGGCAACAAAGAAAAGAAAATGTGTATTTTTAATTTTTGTAATAAAAATAACGTTACCCAGAGTTGAATGTCTGCCCGATTGGCGATTGTGGGACTTAGTGCCTTGGGTCAGTTGTGGGTGCCCTCTAGTCGTGCCTTTGTCTACCTCTTCGGGGATATGGGATATGATATGCATATTGCATACCTAATGTTTGTGCATATTACTTTTTATGGTGTTTTAAGCTTAAATCGGTTTTTGACTACTTGCTTGTTTAAATTAGTATTTCTTAATTTTTGGCGATAATTATTAGTTGTAAATTGTAATTATTTAGTTATAAGAAATTTGTAAATGGCTTTTCTCCCAGCGACATATCAGTGATATATTTTGCTTTTTTTTGTGATTTTTTGTACTCAATCAGATATGTTTTATTTGTCTACCGGTAGATATTATTATATGCCCGGGTACTGTAGCTGCACTATACAGTATTTGTGTAATTCAGTCATTATAGTTATTAATATATACCTACATATATTTTTAATTTATTAATATTATTTAGTGTTATATATTTTTAGAACAATGTCTGATTCTTATGAATCGTTTTATTCTGCCTGTGATTTAGATTTGTCTTCTAATTCTGCCGACTCTATGCCGGGGCCCCAACGTCTCGATATGCATCTTTCTCAACATTTTTCCCAATTTGAGAAACATTTTAATGTTTGCCACATTAATGCTCAAAGCATTCCTCAACATTACTTTGAACTTTATGATACGTTCCATTCTTGCCCTGGTGTGAATGCTATTTTAGTATCTGAAACTTGGCTTAAATCTTCCATCAATTCTGCTCAGTGCAGTTTACCAGGGTACATACTTCTACGTAATGATCGTTTGGGTAAGCGCGCTGGTGGGGTTGCTGTATATCTTCAAAGTAATATCCCATATAGAATACTGGCAACCAGTCCTTCTCAGTACTCTGAATCTATTGAGTATATTTTGCTGGAAGTGACTGTCTCGGGGGGGAAAAGCTTGTTTGGCGCTGTTTACTGTCCGCCTTTTATTAGTTACTTTTCTGACTTTGAGTCAGTCATTTCTTTATACTGCGCTGAGTATTCGCATCACATAATCATGGGGGATTTTAACACTGATATGTTAAAAGATTCTCAAAAATCTCGTGATTTTAAATCTATTTTAAGATCTTATTGTTTAGCAATGTTGCCACTTAGCCCTATCGCACAGCCACATCGCATTATAAATACTGATGATTCTCTTATTGATCTTATACTTGTATCATCGTTGGCACATGTGGTTGACCATGGTCAACACCTTGCTCCAGGTTTCTCACGTCATGATTTGATCCATTTATCCTACAAATTAAAACCCCCAAAACCTCAGCCAACTATTTTGAAAATTCGCAACTTTGCACGAGTTAATCAAGACGATTTAATTGTTGATGCATCTGCTATAGATTGGTCAAATGTTTATGATAGTCTGAACGTGGATGCTAAGGTTGACCATTTAAATTCTAATATAATATCTCTGTATGATAAACACGCCCCTTTCCATTTTGTTAAAATTAAGAGACTACCAGCTCCTTGGATGTCTAGTGAAGTGCGACTATCTATGAATAAACGTAATCAGGCTTTCCGACGATTCAAAATGTGCAGGTCCAGTGAGAACTGGTGTGCCTTCAAACTGGCCAGGAACCGCTGTAATCAGAAGGTGAGAGCAGCTAAACGTAGATACATTCACAATAGCATCTTAAATTCATCTTAACCTAATATTTGGAAATTCTTGAATTCACTTTGTGTAATTTCCCCGTCTGGTCACTGTCCACTAAATGTCACTGCTAACGATTTGAACTTTAATTTTTCATCTGCACCACTGATGGATCATACTATTAAGTTCCAAACTAAAGCTTTTTTAGGTAGCAAAGGTGATTTGCTTTCTGATCCGTTTAACTTTTCTCCTGTTACAGATGAAGATACGTTAAAAATTGTTCTTTCAATTAAATCTAAAGCAGTGGGTTGTGATTAGGTTAGTCGCGATATGATATTTCTCATTATAGATATTGTTATTCCAGTTGTTACACATATAATTATTTTTTCTTTATCATCCGGTCAGTTTCCTGCTCTTTGGCGTAAAGCACTTGTTATTCCTCTTCCTAAAATTTCAAACCCAATTTCACCGAATAATTTCAGGCCCATATCCATCCTTCCTTTTCTTTCCAAGATTCTTGAAGCAGTTGTTCATCGTCAAATGACGAAGCTTTTATCGGAAATTAATGTCTGAGTCCTTATCAGTCTGGATTCCGCGCAGAACATAGCACAACTACACAGCTCTCCTTAAAGTAACAGATGATTTTAGACTTGCTATGGACCAATCAAAATTAACTGTTCTAGTTTTAATAGACTTTTCTAATGCCTTTAATACCGTTGATTATGACATTTTAATCGCAGTGCTTGCACAGCTTGGCCTTTCGTCGTCTGCACAGGAATGGTTCTCATCATATATCAGAGATCGTCAGCAAGCAGTTCTAATTAATGAGGGTTTGTCTACTTGGTGCAATTTGGTGGCAGGTGTCCCCCAAGGTGGAATATTGTCGCCGCTCCTTTTTTCAATTGTCATAAATCTGATTACGGAATGTTTGAAATGTTCACACCATCTGTATGCGGCTGACTTACAAATTTACACTCATGCTGACTCAAACAATATCAACGAAGCCCGTGCGTCGAATGCACTCCCCAATGAAATTAGAAACAGTTCATCCAAGGTTTCCCTTAAACGTCACCTTTCTGCGTATCTAGCAGACTAGATGTATCAGACATTACTTATCCTAAATTATGTATAGGTATATGTATTTTCCTGTGCGTTTATGTATATGTTTGTCAATAGTCAATAGTCAAATATTTTTATTCAACATAGGATAAAAAATATCTCTCATTGAAAGTCACAACAAATCAATAATAATTACAATTAATATTATGAAAAACT
>NJDD01001404.1:88414-112003 GCA_002245505.1 Calephelis nemesis | reverse complement strand
GAAAGATTCCGCTTTATCTGGATAGGAAGATAAATGTTTAGTCAGTAGGAAAGGTATTTGTGAAAAATATTTCTCAAACTCCTTTGCAACCGTAATTTTATCCGTAACCGTTTGTGTATATATATGTATGTGTGTATTTTATGTATCATTTGTATTATTTCTATATTTACATAGTACCTATATATTTTATTATTGTAAGATAATTTGTTCACATTTTTTTTACAATAATTATTTCTGTTCACCCCATCAAACTAAGCTCTCTTAATGAGTTAGGTTGACTGGTAGAGAATGCCATGCTGCATTAAGTTCACCTTTGTACATTATTGTGCATAAACTTTGAATAAATAAATAAATATGGCGTAAAGATACTCTTTTTATTAGATATTAGAATATAAGTACCTAGTTCATTTTAAGCAGGTACAGTAAAACTGAAAAATTCGACATAAATTTTCGCGATTTGATTAGTCTTTTTTCAAAGGGTATGTATGATCCCGTCGTCCCATATATTTTTTTCAATATCCGATGGTTTATGGGTTACGCTAAGAACTAACGAGGCCGTTTTCATCTGGGCCCGCTAGGATCGCAGAATTGCGGGTTTATTTCAAAATTCACGAGATCAGTAATTTGAACGGCCAGGCACCCGTCGCGGTTGAAATCATGGCTCTCAAAATTTCAATATTCTACCGGCGGACAACCGGTGCCGCGGGAACCGTAAACAGCCGGGGGCGCTGCGGCTGTAAAACGCCTCGTAAAATGTGCTCTTACTTTTTGCTTATAACATACCTACAACATACTACAGAAGCTGCGGGCCCGCAACCGCGGCGAGCGCTGCGCCGCGTGGAAAATAACCGCTCCATGAGTTCTTAGCCTAAGATAAAGCTTACTATAGTGTTAACGATTTTTTTGCACAAAAGTTTGACTGATTTAATTTTTTCCTAATATAAATGTCATAGTAAATAATAGTTTGTTTCGCCGTTTCTTCTCCTGACTAGCTAGGTTTAGAAACGGTGGTAGCGTATGGTAGTAAGGGTTTAACCTAATCACATTTTAAACTTATGTTCAAATATTAAAATTCTATATAGTTAGTTACCTATATAAAAGAGAGTCGTGTTAGTTATATATATTATATACTACCTACTTAATTATAACTCAAGACGAGCTTAACTGATTTGGTTAAAATTTGATGGGGAAGTAGCTTAGAGCCAGGAGAAGGACGCAGGGTATATTTTATACCGTTCAACAGCGAGGAAACTAGGAAAATAAAAATGTTTATTTTTCCCATACAAACTGGACGCAAGAACAGCTAGTATGTTATTAATCGAAATAGTAAATTTGTATAAGTAAATAAATAAATAAATATCCCTGGACAAGTTACGCAAATTGTATCTAACCCCAAAGTAAGAAAATTATATTATGCTTGTATTATGGGTGTTAGTCAACGATACAAATACATAGAAATACTTACATAGAAACCAGAATAAATTTAATAAACACCCAGACCCGGAAATGCAGACATCTAAATGTTCATCTCACAAATGCCTGCCCCCGTCGGGAATCGAACCCGAGCCTCGCGGTTGATCGGCGTAGTTAGTGGCAAAGCCCGGTGAAGTTGTAAAAACCGCGAGGTTGACAACATATTAGCCATTCAAAAAAAAAAAAATAGCCACTTGACTAAATTTATTTCAATACCACAATGTAGAATGTGAACTATAAACAAATATTTTTTGTTAGGTACAACTTCTAAGGAACATATCTATTCAGTAAATAAATAAATTTCATTTTATTTCATTATCTACATAAAAGTCTCTGATTAGACAAGGCAAGATTGAAAGTCATACTAACTGTATAACTTTAAAGAATGAGAGCAACCTTATTTTTTTGCAAAAAAGGTAGTAGGCAGGTAGGTACATATTTGTTGGTTACATAAGGCAAGATTATAGGCGCAGATATTGCATATTTAAATAAAAAAACGATAAAGTTACCTCGTCATCATCATTTTGTGCCATGATGCTGAATTATAATTTTAAAATAATTGCAAGATAAATGTGTTTTTCTGAAATATTTTTCAAATGTTTAATCAACGAAACCGTCACAAGCCGTCACAGGTGACAAATTAATTCATGCTAAGAGATGCTAAAGATCTCTTGAGAGTATTTATATTCCTTGCCAAATAGTTTTTAAACAATATACATTTTTTGTAATTATTAAATTGTATAGTGGATACTTAAACATGTAATCTACAGTTTAACTTTTGGTTTAACTCCTTTAAGAGTTTGGCGCGAACGGTCGAAGCGGGAAGGCGCGCTTGTCGAGGGTTCCATTCAATCTCAAAATAAAAATGTACAATAGTCAATATGTAAATTAATAAATATGTATATAAATTACTTATAAGTGTAAAAGGGATTCTGATAGATTTAGGATGTATTTAAGCCAGTAAAGAAAATTTGAGATTTTAGAGTTTTATCTCGATAGAAGAAGCAGGACAAGAAAGAAGATTGTGATGAAACCAGCAAGAGAAACGAAATACTAAGATTAAATAATATTACGTAATGTAAAACTGGTGTAAGAGATAGAAGGAAAACAAAAGATTTATAAAAATAATTCATATATAGTCGTAGAAGTTTTGGCGCCATCGTGAAAGAAGACGATTTTAGCATTCAGCATTCTAATTTTATAATTTGTGTCTGATTCGAATTTATAGGATGGACATATTATTATAATAAAAGAAATTAACGGAGAAGCATAACTTGAAAACTTAAATTATTTACAAACTAAAGACGTCTTCAATGACTTAAACAACCTCTGATCTTAGAAAGTAAAATAAATCGATACTAAAAAAGGGGAGCCGTTATAAAAAGAAACAAAGAAAGAAGTGAATTGAAAACACGTGGCAACATGGTCAAACGGTCATGGCCGGCCCCAAAAAGGGACAAATTAACTTAAAAAAAATATACTTTAAAGCTTCATAGATTACGTACCTAGGTAACTAGTTTCCACAAATTATAAATACCTACTAATGTACAAATAGTTTTCTCTGACTTCCCAGTATGTTGCATTGATTATAAAAAAACAAATCGTATTGATCGTAATTTATTGATGGTTTCTGAACGTAGATGTCACCTTATCTTATGGTAACTCAGGGTAACCTATTTGTAATTTGACATATCACAGTCACAAGTGTCAAATTTATCGCTTTTATTTTTTACATTGATGGATTTTGGTCACTTTTGGTTTTTGGTTCATACGAAATAAGTGATAAATTGTGCTTGTTATTATTTTATTTATTACAGTATTTAGGTTTAGTTTAAAGGTGTAAATGATGGTGTCGTAAAACTTCATCTGTCGTAATCTTGACGATAATATTTAATGGAGTTGAAGGTCTGGGTCGAGGGAATACAAAGAATTGTTTGTGGGGTGACCGAGACTACCACTTGCCAGGTATGTATATATAAAAAGGAAATTCAATCTGCCAATAAAATGTGCGTCATTAATTGATTCTAGTTTCCTCTTTGTTGAAAGTGATATTTTTTTTTAGTTTTACGCAAACAAGCCGACGCTTTTTCTAATCGTAAAATTACACGTCGCTTATAAAGTATGCTTCCTACTTTTGTAATTTCTAATATTAACGGCTATTTTACTCTTCAAACGGCAACATAATAATTAGCACTGATCTGACAGTAAAATGTACGGCTAGGTACTGTACTAGACAAATAGTTGCTCACTATACCACCTCGTTTAAATCCAGCAAAATTACTTAATTGTCACTAATAAGCGACACGTAAAATAATTGTAAACGTAACAATAAACGTTTATATAGTGAAAGATAGAAGTGACTCATAATATTAAAACTTTTATATTATGGTTATTGAACTGATTATGCCCTGTTTAGATGATAGAAATAATGGAAACCATGTAATCTTTTCTTTATTGTGTTATATTAATAGAACTGGAAAAAAATTAAGATAGTAGTTAGTGAAACTGGTTGGGAAACTTTAGGGTTGTGGTCTAAACCACTGGTGGGCAAATTACGGCCCACCGAGGGTTTTTTTAGACAAAATATGAACCTCCTTTAAAAAATAATGGTCGAAATGTTAAAAGACTACTGAAATTTGAATAATTAAGAATCTGAATCGATAGTTCAAACATGTATATTGCATTTTTCATATGGTAAAACTTCATAAACAGATTTTATATTAATAAAGGATTGTAAAATAAAAAAAAATTGCCTTATGTTATCTTGATACATCGTTTTATAATCGTAATATTTACTGCTATTTTTAGGTGTTTTAATAAACCGGCCCCCCTCAAGATTAATTATAATTTACTGATCCGTCACTAGATTTTTTTAACTTACCGGCCTACGGTCAAAAGAATTTGTCTAAACTCTAGTTTAGTCTAGGCGCTAGAGTTACAGTAATGTTTAATAGAAGTATGTTTTAAAAACTGAAATGTTTTATTCAACAGGATGTAGTTTTTGCTTTAGCACATGCAACTGGGAAAGTGGGTAGATTCACATTAATTGAAAGATGGAGAAATAATGAACGGCTGCTGGCACCTCAAGAGTATCCATTGAAGGTGAATATCATACAAACTAAGCACACTTATATATCTTTGCGGCAAGTCCATTATTGGGTAATCAGAGAGTATCGCGTGCCAATTTAATGAATAAGCAGTATATTTTATATACAAGAAAGAAATTATTAATTTCTTCAAACTTGCATCATCTGGCAAGATGAATTTCTGTCGGCAGTAACCAATTGTGTGATTTACATAAATTCATGAAAATCATGTCATGGTGGAGTATCTTGGATCTTGCATTTTTCTTGCAAAAACAAAGAATAGTTTTAGAATAAGGGTAACAAAGGTCCCAAACCAAAAACCATTGTAATATATATACGAATTTCAACTAAATCACTCCAGTTGTTAAGGAGGAGTTAGGTGACAAACATACAGTGGAATTATATATTTTAGAATTTAGATAATCATATCTATATGTTGTAGCTGCTGAACCAATTTTGAAATTATCCAATAGCTAAGAAACTCTGATACATAAGCAAAATTCTTAAAAAATGTTTTGCAGAATTTGCAGGTTCTGCATTTAAGATATTTCAGATATTGTATCCACATCAGAATATAGTTAAAAAATAATAATTTTTATTTCAGATTTTAATGAAATGGGGAGAATATTCTAATGATATACAATTTATACTCAGAAGATCAGATAACAACAATAGTCAAAAACCCTTACAGCCTCATAATAGTTCTAGATCACCTACTATAACTGGGTATGTACATTTTAATAGTCTTTTATTAGGTAAAATTAATCTCTTTTTTGACTTTGTTAATATACATATTACATCATAAAATTTTTATTTAAACTACAAAAACAACAGCACATCTTCACTCCAAGTCCCTTATGGTCCTGACAAACCTGCCTTGCCTCCTCCACATTAATTATCCTTTTCAAATAAAAATGCTGCTTTCATAGACTCTTGACACTTTATTTAAACTACTATTTTTTGAGTCACTTGTTTAAGAATTTTAGCATTTCCAGGTTGACAAAGAACTGTTTAAAAAGTGTTCCTATCTATAAGAGCAATGTATTTTTTATCAGGATATCCATTCTACAATGATAAAAAATCTATACACATGTAAATAATGTGTAGTTAGCATATAATTGCCATGTTTTATAGTATAATTTTATAATCTACTTTAAAATATGCTACTAAAATTAGACACAATAACAATTGCCAAGATTTGGAGAATAATATTTAACTAATTTACATACAATATACTTTGAACTTTAAACATGAACTTTAATGGAAATGTTATTCCCATGATAATTATGATTGATGATTAAATATTTTGGTATCTGTCTACATAAGTTATGTAATTTTTTTCGCCTTTGTGGTATTGGACTAGACTGCAGGGGGTCCAGAGTAAGAACCCGGGGTAGGGCAACAATTAGAAAATGTTTTAAATAAACTTATAGAAAATTATTACCAGGATTGGATATTTGCCTAGTAGGCAATAGTTTTGATTATTATCATGATATGCGACTAAGTGGCTTTGACTAGTATTGAGTGCTCTGGTTGTATCTTACTCTTTGGGGTAATGGACTTAATGATATATTTTTTGTCATTTTTGTTTCTAGTATAGGGATTTGAATAAACCAATGTATTTCCGGATAACATACACACTGGCTATAGACACAAAGGTTTTAAAAGTGCATTGATACCCTGTATCTTCACGCCCATATCCCCGAAGAGATAGGCAGAGGCACAACCAAGGTACCCGCGACTAGCCGAAGATAGTAAGATTTTTTTTATTTTTTATTGATACCCTGAGGTATACTCATAATAAAAAAAAATTAAAACTTTTCCTAACATTTTTCATCCATAGAACGGTTTAGTCAAGAACTGATATTGAGATGACAAAGAAAGATATTGTGGCTGTACTAAATGTGGTAAAAGTGGCAAGCTGTTTGTTCTTATCACCTAGACAACTGATTTGCCTAGTGCTAATAGCCAGTAATCTAAATTACTATTGGTTCATTAACCTGGTTTTTTATAGGTGATTTTACTAAATAAATTATAAAACATAACTTTATTAGATGTTTATTATAATAGCGGGCAGTTCTTGATTATAAAACATTATACTAAAAAGTTTCTATTCGTTTCAGTATCTGACGGTGTTAATCAGTTTTTATTAAGAAAAGTTTGAAGAGCTAAATTTAATTAACCGTTGTTAGGGTTTGCAATCTAGCTAGAAATTTGTGAGAAACGGCGAGGCTTGGGTTTGATTCCTGACAAGGGTAGGCATTTGTTTGATGAACATTTAAATGTCTACATTTCCGAATCTGGGTGTTTATTAAATTTATTTTAATGTATATTTAAGTATTTTTATGTATTAGAATCATTGCCTAACATCCTTTAAAAAAGCATATAATTTGGTTACTTTAAGGTAAGACTCAATGTATGTTACGTCCGTTACGTATGTTATGTATGTCCAGGAATATTATGTTATAGTTATTAATGATATTAATGTTAGTTGTCCTTGAAAAAAATACCCAAATTGAATCTAACCCTGAAGTAAGATAATTATGTGATTGTAAATTGTCAGTATAAGTAATCTGGTGTAACATCTTGGTGTAAATTTATATGTATATAAGAAAGTCGTGTTAGTTACACTATTTATAACTCAAGAATGGCTAAACTGATTTGCCTGAAAACTAATAGGGAGGTAGCCTAGAACCAGGATACGAATAAAGACAACTTTTATCCCGCTCGATTGTGAGGAAATTGGAGAAAAACAACATTTTAATGTTCACCATTCAAACTGTAAGGCTGGAACGCAGATCACCAGAGCAGGAGTTAGTGTCTTCAGGTAGTCGTGGGTGCCTTGGTTGTCCCTCTGTCTACCTCTTCAGGGATATGGGCGTGCTGAAGTGAGAGGTTAGCGAACATAGACACAGCTCTCCTGAAAATGTAGAAGGGGTCATATGGTTTAAAATAATATAAGGAGCCATTAGATTCCTGTACCATAATTTATAACAAAGAATATAAACAAAGGTATAATTTTGTCTTCAGATCACGTAATACACCAAATCAAAATGTACAAGAAAATCAAAATTCACCAAGCAAACTGAATACAACAGCACATAATGTTCCTAACACATCCCCTGGGAATCCCATTGGTGTGGTAAAGGGAGTCCAGCAATCTAAAACGCCAGAATCTGATAGTCCAGTCCTTAAAGATGTCCCACCTTACAGGTATGACTTGGGTTTATTAGAATATAAGCATTGTTTGTCAAGCATACAGCTGTGATGGTCATGTTTGTTTCCCAACAAATTCATGTGTGATGAATGATGAATCTAGATAAGTGACTGTACTTTAGGGTCCCAGTGTTTATTTTTATCGATCCAGATAACAGTAATATTTAGTAATAAGTAATAGTATTATTAGTTATACTATTTAGTACTCACTTATTTACAAAACCCAAGCTAACTTGAGTAACACCCATCTTAATGAGTGACAATGTCGCACATTACCCTGAGCAAGTATACCCGATTTACTTTGCATAAAAATTACACATGTCAATCATAATTTAAAATTAAGACGTTATAACCAACGGCTAATATAGTACTGATCGTAGCTAATCTAACACGACATGACGTCACACATGTTTTTTTCTACTGTTTTTGTTGCGTTAACCTTTAAAGATACTCCTCTTATATCCACTTATAGTGCGGAGTGAAACCTGTCTAGTGCTTTTATTATCTTTTGTACATTTTTCTCAGAGAACCACCACCGCCGTACAGATCGCCCCCACCACCCTCACAGGCTTTAAGGAAGTCCCCCAATCGCACACAACACCCCCGCCAAATGCACATGTCTCCAGTGAACTTGCCTGAAGAGGACAGAAACCCAGAAGCTGTGACGTATAACAACCAGTATAGAGAACTTGTGTCGCTTGTGAACTATCAGAGGGAGAAACTTTCCAGTCAACAAGGGGATCTGATCAAGGTATTTTCTTTGTTAGAGGAAATGGAAAGGGATTTTCTGGTGTAACCTCCATTTGTTTAATTTTTTTGTTGCCGCACTTGGCACCACTTATCGATATAATTGAGTTTGAAGAAACAGGAATCAGTAGGATTACTCTTGAAACTCGATCTCATGCGAATTGGAAATTCGAATAGGATTTGTGTTATTAAGTACTCTTGAACAAAATACTAGCAAATTATTAACATTTAGTTAATAATAAGCAATTGATTTTGAATTTTTTTTGTAACAAATTTTTTTAATGATTCGCTAGTATTGTGTTCAAGAGTACAAAAGAAACAAATCCGATTCCAATTTATAATTTGTATCAAATGGAGACTATTTGGAGAATTGCGCGGTAAATGTGATGTGGAAGAAGGGGATGGTGATACACGCTTGATTAAAACTGCGTCATACGCGAAATGTGCATCGCTTGATCTTTCGATATCATTGATTTTAAAACTATTAAAACGATTTTTAATCGTTCGAGAATGTTTCCAACGTTTCTAAAGTTTTTTTTGCACTAACTGGAATTATTCATTTGCTTTCTTTGGGGCTAAATCAAATGGTTTTGTATGTCATATGATATCGAACAAGCAGATGGCTCTCCCGGTTCACCGTAAATGTTACTGGTGCGTTACTATCCTACGGTCGGGGTCTACCTTCAATCCTAGTGAGCTTGTGAACACTACCACCTATAGTCTGTTTATTTATTTATTTAACACTTTATTGCACACAAAAAACAAAAATACACAAAATACATGAAAAGTAAAAATACACAAAAGGCGAGCTTATATCTTACTAAAAAAAATTCTTCCAGCCAGCTCAAAAAAAGTGAAGTTTATTTTAACACTCGAGTACCAAGACTTTGACTGTGTCTATATTGGTCAACGTTGTCAATACAACCAATTAGAACGCTTTGTGCTCATTATTAAATTATAAATGTGCGTTCTGATTGGTTCAAATGAACTTTATTTTGATTACGTGGACCAATAGCAATGTAGAACAATTTTTTGGTACTCGTTTGTTAAAAAAAATTGAGTATAGTAAGTCGAATCACTAATGTAATTTGGTCAAGTTATTTTTATTTTATGAATGGTAATCGAATGCTTTAATCTTGATTTCTAGTATGATGCAGAAATTGGGTACTGGGAGAACAAAGGTCGGGAGCAGGAACGTCAGGTGGAATTATTGCAGCAGCAAATAACTTCCGCTGATAATCAATTGAGAATAAGCACTGAACAGGTGATTATCACGATTTTTTTATTTTCGACTTAGGGATGTGTCTACCCCATCGCCACGGTCGAAAATTCCAGTATTTTGAGAAAATAGTTTAAAACACATAATAAGAATTAGCCTATATTTGACTGCCGGTGTTCAACTAGCATGCCAAATTCCATTAAAATCGGTTTCTACGATTTAGCTATGAAAGCGTATCCAACAGACATGCTTTTGGATTTGTGTTATATTGAATAAGGTGTTTTAATTTTAGAATTTCCCCGTCTCTAGTTAAATTTTGACCATTTTTTTGTCAATGGAAGAAAAATTTCAACGTTATCAACTGAAGACGAAACCTCTAGGTCCAATTGGTGTATGCACTGGCATAGTATAGTGTGATCCCAATAAATGTCATTGTCTATCTAATAAAATATCTGTCGATTTATTAGCTATAAGTATTTTTTTAAATTTAACCACAAATACGCATATTTTTTTTATGACATTGGAAGGTCAAAAGGGAACAAACAGACGAATTTCCTAATGGTGGGAAATTCACGCCGTCTAGAAAAACCGATGGTGATAATAGTGCGTTGCTAACGTCCATGACGTCCCGGGTTCGATTCCCGGGTCGGACTATAATAAGGAAATTTGTGCCCGGTTGGCGATAGGCTTGCTACCTATCACAGTGTGGGACTTAGTGTCTTCGGCTAGTCGTGGGTGTCCTGGTTGTGCCTCTGCATACCGGTTCGGGGATATGGGCGTTTAGTAGCATCTAAATTTTACAGAGAAAAGCTTTTATATTTCTAATAGTATGGATAATTTTAAATTTCAATAATGTAATTTGGTCCGCTTTAATAATTTTAAAACAGGTACAAGCACTAAACTACTTGGATGAAGAGACTGAAATAGTTAAACAAAATGAAAAGACAATAAAATCGGAAATAGTGTTAGTCCGTTCGAAGCTTGCCAACTGTGAGACTGAGTTGCTGCAATGTAAAAACAAGATCCGGAAGTTGATGGAGGACATACACAACGAACAGAGGGTCATTAACAGTCGTCAACAAGAAAATAGGTAGATTTAATTAATTCTTGTTTAACTAGCTATTACTGACCAGTGGAATCAAAAGTGATAATTATCAATAGTAATAATTGTTATTCACAAATTCTATCGAGCATACCCTCGTAATTATCAAGATAAATTGGGCTTGCTATTTCTCTTCGTGATTGTATTGATAATTATCCTGTTTGATATGATTTGATAAATTGTCTTGATAAATATAGAAATATGCCTCTACGCCGTGATAATTATCAAGATAATTAGAAGTTGACTTTTATATTGTTTAATGTGACTTGATTCTCTTGATAGATATTAGATATCGAAATTGAATTGAACAATATGCCTTGACATTTTGATGCCTATGCTCTGATCATTTCTTTAAATATTGTGATTATTTCGAGGTAAATATAATTTGTCAAATATGATATAAAAATAACCATGTTTGGGATTGGATAAGTGCGCAGTTTGCGATATTGTGGGACTAAGTAGAACCTTCGGGTGATTCTTGGTATCCTGGTTATACCTCTGCCTACTACTTACGGGATAAGGGCGTGAAGGTACTATTTTTTTAAACAGGCAGGCGCTGGAACGCACAATGATGGCAGAAATGGAGAGCCTTCAAACACAAATACAACAAGCGAAACACGCCACTGAAATTAATCATTTAACGGCTGAAAATTTAAAAAGAGAGGTAAGACAACTTTTTTTCCTGGAATATGTGACCGCCTCGTTAGCCGAGAGGTTAGTGTATACGCTTAACTTCACCGACATACATAATTTTGCTTAGATACATTTCTTAACCTAATTTAAATCTTGATTTCTAACAACACTGGGCAGCTTATTGTAAAAATGCATAAATTGACCCAAAAAAGATTTATTAATTTTATGGAGATTCTTCTTTTAGGGAACGGTTAGAACTGAAACAGTACAAGGGTGGGTATCTTCAGATTAATAATATAATATTTTATATCCCAGGTCGGTGTGTTAGAAAACGCCATAATGGAGAAGAAGCGCCAAGTAGAGCGATTAGTTCAAGAGATGAAGGAAGCCAACCTCCAGAGCTTGACGGGCAGCGTCGACGAGCTACGACATCCTCTAGATGGTAACTTGCTTTTTCAAATTACAATGCAGATTTTCGCGTTTGGATGTGACGATCCCAGCGCCCTCTAGTGAAAGAATAAAGTAATTTATGTTCTTGGATTAATCTACATCAGTTTTTGAGTTGGTATTGTGTTACGTCCAATTTACAATTTAAAAAAGTATTGTCACGCCCGTACCCCGGAGATATAGGCAGGGGTATAACCAGGACACCTACGATTAACCTAAGGCACTAAGTTAAGATTAAAGTAGTGCTTCGTAGATGAATTTTAACCGACTCCAAGAAAGGATTAGCTATCACTTTTTCAACAGACTCCAAGAAAGGATCAGGTTATCAATTCGACTTTGTTTTTTACATTTTTCGTATGTATGTTTGTTATGCGATTACTTGGCCAATGACGAAACGTATGATTAGGAAAGGCAGATTAAGATTCTGAAAATTAGGGAAGCCTCCTTTAATTTTGTCAGTATCCGAATAGTGGTTTCTGATTTATATGTAGTAGTACATAACTTTTAATGTACCGAAGACATCGATGATCGTATTGTTCGTAGTCGTCGAAATCATAGTGAGATGTGAATAAAAAAGTGAGATGTTAATAAAATTTATGTGAGACCATCTGGGAATCATTAGAATCTTTCAAAAGAATTATCAAATCGCGACGTGGTAATAAAATAATTAGGATATATCTTACGTATTTGCGAAGCGAATACGCACGCATGAACGCAGGCACGTACTCGGTTTACGGATAGGATGGGTTGGGGTTATATAAAATTTATAATTTTTTACCCTGTGTTGGCCCGGGTTCCTTTGCAGAATAGACCATCTGCCTTCCTAAAAGGCGAGCATAGGCTTACCGTTACTAACACCGTGAAATCCTTCTAGGTGGTAGAGTTTCGCAGCAACTCGCCCGGATTGGTACCACCGCCTTATCTATTCCTGCCGCCATAACGTCCAATGCTTGCCGTTGACGTGTTTTGGTTTGGCGGGTAAGGTAGCCGGTAAACTTACTTTTGCTCGAGGCCTAACATCCCGGCCTCAGGTTGGCAACGCACCATTACGACATTTGGTGTCTCTAGGCGGCGTGAATTTCTAACCATTTCTAACCATCGGGAAATCTGTCTGCTTGTTTGCTTTCCAATATCATAAAAAAACATAATTATTTTGCTGTTAGATCATGTTATTTATCAATTAATAAATGAAAATTAAATTTCCAGGTTTGTGTAAAGCAGGTAGTGCTCGGCGAATAATCGGTTCGCCGCGACAGTTAGAAAATGCAGCTCCTACGAATAAAAATCCGCATGGAGTGTGGGTGTAGTGTGTACTTATATTTATTGTTATGGGATAGCATTTATGTTGCGTATTTACATTTCTTTATTCACCGCGTATTCTCTATTTTATGGAAAAAAAATTAAGTAAGAACATTTTTAGTGGCTGACGTAATGAAGTGAAATTGTTACCGAATTGTGTCAGAAAAGAAATACCAAGGCTTGTAAAGTAACTGGTATTAAGCTAAGAATAAAAATATTTCTCGGGTTAATACTTCTCTAGGAGCACAATGTATACATGGGTCTAGGATATTATTTATGTACTATCATCCAGTGATAAAATAATCCTTTTTACGGATTATTTTTACATATATATGTACTGTGTACTGTTCCGGGCTATTAGAGAGTATAAATTGATTGTGTTGGCGATTAAATCGCGAGAATGAGGCGTATTCAAATTTATTTAAGAAAGTGTTTCCAAAATATTACAATTCCATCATAATTAAAGAAAGAGAGAATATGCGCCTTCTAGCTTGTGTCCTTTTGCCTGTGTCCCTATTCTCTTTCCAACAGTGAGTTGAAGATCATTGTAACTTTTACTGACAAAAAATGGGTTAGCTCGACTGGAAATGCACAAGTATATCATTTGTACAAAAAAAGAAATGAGATCCTCAATTGTAGTTTACAAAATCCGTAAATTGTATCTCCAGCACAGAATAGGGGCTAAATTTTAATATTTTGAGAATACAGAAAGTTATAGTTATAGCCATTATAAAATGTGAACTTTGTCAATATTGAATTCATTTAATACAACATAGAACTATTAATCATCAGGAATTGAAAATTTCTTTACAGGATTTGATTCCTCTGTAGCTCAAATGGTTAGGAAAAAAAAGAAAGGTTTCAAATCCTGTTTCAGGCGAAATTTTTTTCCTTTTAAAATTTGTTAGATTTTGCAATTGCCTTATTTTAAGAAATTTAAATACGCCGTCCTGTGTTGCCATTTATCGTGTGAATATTTTGCTTTTAAACTTGTGTTCAAATTAGTGTCATATTATTGTCGCAAAGATTTATTATTAAGCATTTAGAATTATTTTGTGGAAACTATGTTTTATTGTTAGTTTATAGTCATTAACCATCGCACAAATCTTCCGAGTACAAGTTAATAGGCAAACACGCATGGTCAAAAAAGTTTTATAATATGGTTGATGTCTTCTGGATGATGGAAGTGGTAGAAGAATCTGGCCATGGAGGTATAATATTAGAGCCATTTTGTTTTAACAGAAGTGGCTATCTACGAAGGTTACATGTGAGAAATAAAAGATAGTTTTCATTTTTTTATCATTTATCTAATCTTATGGAAATATATGAAATCGGGTTAGTTCACAAAAACTTGTTTTTTTGTTATGAAAAATAATTAAAATTCAAAAAATCTTTTTTTGATGTTTGTGCCCGAAGAAAGTTTATTTCCTTTGGAGAACAGTATAACCTGATAGATAAACATAACGTAGCGGAAAAGTATGAAGATTTTTTTTACTGTTATCATAAATCGGTTCAACTTGTTTGAAGAACTAATCATACAACTATATATATCTAATAATGATACAGTATGAAGATTTTTTTGTTATTATCATAAATCGGTTCAACTTGTTTAAAGAACTAATCATACAGCTATATAGATCTAGCTATATATATATCTAATAATCATACAGTATGAAGATTTTTTTGTTATTATCATAAATCGGTTCAACTTGCTTAAAGAACTAATCATACAGCTGTATATATCTAGCTATATATATCTAATAATCATACAGTATGAAGATTTTTTTGTTATTATCATAAATCGGTTCAACTTGTTTAAAGAACTAATCATACAGCTATATATATCTAGCTATATATATCTAATAATCATACAGTATGAATTTTTTTTGTTATTATCATAAATCGGTTCAACTTGTTTAAAGAACTAATCATACAGCTATATAGATCTAGCTATATATATCTAATAATCATACAGTATGAATTTTTTTTGTTATTATCATAAATCGGTTAAACTTGTTTAAAGAACTAATGATACAGCTATGTAGATCTAGCTATATATATCTAATAATCATAAAGTATAAAGATTTTTTTTGTTATTATCATAAATCGGTTTAACTTGTTTAAAGAACTAATCATAAAGCTACATATATCTAGCTATATATATCTAATAATCATACAGTATGAAGATTTTTTTGTTATTATCATAAATCGGTTCAACTTGTTCAAAGAACTAAACATACAGCATTTAATGTGTCCCGTCTTTTTTCTTTATTTTTTTTTATAAAAAAAGATAAAGATAAATAAGTTTATTCAAAACGATGTTTTTTTGCCAATAAACTTCTAATCGGAGTATTAAGTTTAAGAGCACGCGATGTCTTCAAGCACTATTATTTTTATACTTATTGTCAACGCACCACAATATCACCTTAATATACATAGAATCATCGATCGCTGTTTCATAGACAGTATCAGGGTTCAAAATTATCAAGGTTTTTTATGAATAATTATCATGATAATTATTATTTTTACTGCTACGTCCAATACTGCGGCAAATAAGCGTATCCATTGCTTTGCCGCACCTATTAAATGACTTATAATTATCACGATATTCATCAATTTATTTATCTTGATATTTCTTAAGATATTTATCAAGAATAATAATTATCATAACTTCGAACTTATCATCTCTAATAATAGTGCTTTATGGCGTGACGGTACATGCCCAGATGGTTAGTAACTAGTAAAGTATTATTACCATATCTTGCCGTCTATATATATTTTAATACTGTAAGAAATACATTCAAAATATAGTGAATAAGACAAAAAACATGTTAGGCCTAGCGCACACGAATATTTACGGCTAAGGGTATTGAAAACGAGGGTAAATTAGTCAGCTTTGAGATGGGTAAAATGAGTCGCGTAATATATGTTGCTTTCGGTTTCTACTAAAAACCTGCCTTCGGCGACGCAAAGAAGTTGTATACCTAGTGCGAAAACGAATACAACATCTTATTTAACGTAATTGCCAGCTCACAAAATTACGATCTTTTGACTTCAAGCTAAAGGTAGACTTTATTTTATAAAAAATAATTATTAAAGTTGGTTGATCCAGTAAAATCGGTTAAAAATGACAGACATTGATTACAGGTGTAAAAATAGGTTAGGAGTAATAAATAATACGACTACCCTTTTTCGAAGTTGGTTGAAAATGAAATAAATAAGGCAGTTTGTAATTCAAATAAGCAATTCTTGATTGCCCAAAAGCATAGTTTTTGATAATAATAACTTCTCAATCGAACACGTAATATTACAACAAAACATACACAAATAAATCACAGTTTTTTTAGTTACTGTGTTCAAAAGTAACTAAAATGACATACCCGATTTTAGTTTAGAATCGAGATTCAAGAGTAACCCTACAGAATAGTATTGACTTTTGCTATTAAAATTTGGATCGAGAATTTTATAGTAACTTGCAAATAATATATTTAATTTGAACCATATCAGTTCTCAATTATTATTAAAACTAAATAAAACCCACCGAAGTAATGAAAAGGTAAAAATAATTTATTGAATAAAATACTATTCAAGTTATTAATAAATTATTATTGTTGGTTTTAAGTTGGCGAAGACAGATTAGCTAATAACGGCTTTTGCTAGATATTATTAAAGAAAATGTTACACCGGAGTGGGATTTGAACCCACGACCTTTGTCGTACCTTGACCATGCTCTTTCGAACGAGTATTTAAGAACGAGTATCAGTGTAAGAGAAAGTTTGGAAATTATATCTTTTTAAAAATTTGTAAAAGTAACTAAAAAAAGCAAACGAAGTTGCTAAAAAAATAATATGTTTTTGCTTTTATTATTGAATATTGTATACCTAACTAGGAATTGCACATTTCGTCACAAAAACTATGGATACCAATACTATACTATCTGTGAACGATAAGAACATAGTATCTACATATCCTGAAATTTTTTTCTTTAATTTTTGATAATATTCGTTAAAATCTGTAACTGGCTCTCTAATATCATTGATTTGTGTATTCCTGCTGTTAAAGCTGTTTTTTTCCATAAATAAATATTTACAATTACTGCAGTGTTAGGAAAATACTTTAATAAAACAAAATTTATTTTTAATGCCCGGTTCCTATATTCAAGAAACGAGTCGTTTCGATGACAGGTGCTAGTTGTTTGTACCAGTAGTAAAATATCTAACCACGGTTGCTCGTTTCTGGTAGTTAGCTCTATTTTTTTTTAATTTAACTAACGGCTTCGTTGCTTTTGGGTGAACTACGAACAGTTAAACTTTTGGATTACGTTCCGTTGATTATAGGAACCATTCACAAGTGTTGATTTCCCTATCACGGGAAACTACAGTCGGTGCTCAGAGCGTGTGCGCATGTCCTGAATAATACGTACTTAGCTGAATACAAAACCTAAATATTTATTAGTGTGACTTATGTATTGAAAAATGTCGCATGTATATTAAGTGGTTTTTGACGACAAGAATTATATGAACGAAGCTTGAATAAATAAAAAAACCTATTATATTGCTACAGCATTTTATATTTTGCTAATGTTATAAAATAGACTGAAATCCTCGACTACCTAGACATGAGACATTATAAAAGCTGTAAAATTCGCAGCGCATATTTTAAAAATTGTTTTGGGGTTACTATGAAGGTTAATTCATGATCGTTGTGGTAGATATATAGTGGCAAGTGTGTATAAAATACTACCTAATTGTCACTGCTGCTACGTTAAATTTTCTCATATTATTTTTTAAATATTAGAAATCGCGTTCAGATTTATTTACCAGACACAATTCTTATGTAAACTCCTCAAGTCATTTGGAAAATGTCCGTTTCGTGTAAAACGCGACGGATATAAACTGGAACGTGAAAAAACTTTAAAACGCACGCAAATCCGCTGGCAGCATGTAGTTATATGAAGGATCACACTGCTTCGTTTATAAAATTCTTCTCGTCTACATAGTTTGTATTATAGTTTTTATAGTTTAAATATATTCAAATGTAGCCATATAATGTAAATACAATTTTAAATGTGTCATTTTGTGAGTTTGAATAGACATAATACATTATAAAGGGTTTTATAATTTTATGCATATATCATTTAGAGCCTTTGCATAGAGCAACACTGGGGAAGTCCGGTTACTTAAAATGCCGGGGGTAAGCAGTACTACCCACTTTTAAAATTTAAATTTTATAACATACATGACATATTATATAATATCGCGTTGATCACAATATAATTGACGTGAATGCATGAAGGCTAAGTTATGTCACAAAATCTTTATTTGGAGTAAATCAATGCTACAGTTTTACGCGATAGACTACACAGTGCATTTCATGTTATGCACGGATGTGTCATGACAGTTACCCAGTGCATTATATATAATGCATGGACAGTTAAAGTGTTAAAATGTATATCTTTCTATTTGGCAAATAGTAATATTTAATTTAAATTAAACTTGAAACCATTACATATTCCGTTATTTTACGTGCTTAACGAAGATTAACGTAACAGCTTCCTTGGTTTATGAATGTATATTTAGCACTTGTCTAAGACGGCCGCTTAAAATGATTGTTTATTCATTTAAAAAAAAATAAAACTTCAGTGTAATTTTGATAGAGCTAAATAAAATAGTTTTGTTGTCTAGGTTTTAAAAATTGCGAAAAGGGTCGATATTTTTGAACTAAATTGAAATGTGAAGAATATGATAAGAAGATGTCATTTGACACATAGCAATCAATCGCGTTTTCATTGCTGATTGCTAATTATTGGCGCTATTTTACATAAAATCCATGCAAATCCATGCGATTTAGCTCATTTATTTTGTGTGGTAGTAGAATAATTTGCCAAGTTTATACTGTAAAAAATATGCAAAGGCTCTTAAGTATAGCTATTTGTATTGTTAATAATCTAGTCGAAGGTATAAGCCAATATTAAACCAGTGTGGTAATCTCACTTATATAATTTTTCTGATGGCCTAAGAAATTCATATGCATAATAAATATTAGTAAATGATTTAGCTTTTTATTGACTCCCCAAATTGCTCCTAAATTTAGGTAAGTGCTAGTCGTTGTGAGAAAGGGGCCATCCATAAATTACGTCACACGTTAATGGGGGGAGGGTATCATCTTAATGTGACATTATGTGACAAGGGGCAGGGGGGGATCAAAAGCCTTGTGACGTCCCATTATAAAATACTAGAACACGAAAATGATATGCCTGATTTACCAGTGATAGCTAATATAAGAGTAGATACAAAGTCCATGGACTCAAGATTATTGAGTTTTGTATTTTTAATTAACATTGATTAGTTGCTTATTGTTTCCTTACTAGTCGCTTATTCTATTTATTATCAGAAATATTTGACTTTATGTTGATTTTATTAAAGATTATTTAATAAAAATAAGTAAAAAATTAAAATAACCGTTTTCTTTTGATTAGTTTTAGATACATGCATAAGTTTGAAAAATGTGTGACGTCACATTAGGGGGGACGGAGTTCTAAAAATGTGACAACCTGTGACAAGGAGGGGGGAAGGGGTCGAAAGTTCTAAAATTTGCGTGACGTAATTTATGGATGGCCCCAAAGGAGCGTTTTAAGTTGTTTTGCTAAAGAGGTGATATTCGTGTTTTCCCCCTCACAAATCATTGATGACGCGTACGCAACAACCAATACCAAACGAATACATGCAATAGGCTGTATGATTGGCTCATGACTGAGATGTGTATGAGGTATCTACATATTAATACGTGATGCCAAAACTTTGGACCCCTTTTTACAAAAATTGCGCGGAAGCAGGAGCACAAAATTTGGCACACTTATAGTTTATGTGTAGGAGAAGTGCAGAACGATAATATTTTTCAATAATAATGCTTATAAAGTACATTAAATCAATAAATAAAACGATACCCACACTACCATGCATTTGACACACACAAATATATATATTAATCATAACTGTAAAAGATCACGGATGGCGCACTAAAAAGTCTGGAAATAAAGTGGTCTTGAGAAATAAAGATGGCGTTCTTATCAACAAGATAATAAAATTTATTATGGTCCAATTTTGACCAACGGTCGACCACTAGTTTAAATAATTACATTTTAACAATACAATTGAAATTTGATGTATAACTGGTAATCCGCTTTCTAGGTGTCTGATTTTAAGAAATTCACGTCGCCTATAACCATGAAATCTATGAACGGTGCGTTGGCAACCTGAGGTTGGGATATTAAGTTTCTTCTTCTATGTACACAACTGAAGGCAAATAAATAAACATAAACATTACGTAAATGTGTTCACCTTTCTCTTTCAAACCTGAATTAGAGAATAGTGAGAATAATTACGGCCGATAAAAAGGTAAGGCGGTTTTACCGACGCGGGGTAAGCCGTTGCTGCATTCTATCGCCTTAAGATATTATTTATACCATTATTAGGTATCTTAGGGGCTTTAACATAAACTCGTTAATTAGTATAATTACCATGCTGCTAGAAGTCCACTCAGAAAAACAATTTATTAGCGTACGTCTTTAAGTTACATTTCTGTAAAGATAATACCTTAGATATTGTAGACTTCATATAAATAACCCTGTTTAGTTTTAATGGAATATTTACGATACATATCTTCACGCCAAGACTCTTACAGGGTAAGCAGAGAGTATCGAGTGTCAGACCTCACGATCCTGACAAACCTGTCTGGCTTCCTTCACATTAATTACCCTTTTCATACAAACACGCCGGTTTCGGAGACTAATAACCTAACCCTCGGATAATGTCCGAGTGATCGGATCGTGGAATGTCGACCTTGGTCTCCCCGGGTACCTACCTACATCCACATTCGCAATGTATATCTGCTTTGTCAATCTTTCGTCCGTCATTCTTTCCGCATGAACGAACCAGCGGAGCATTCTCATTTTTACACCAACACTTTCGTTCAATCCCACTCTCTCGAATCTCAGTGTTACGAATGGACCGCATTGCGAGCGAGCGTTACACAACCGATTTTCCGTAGCGCTCTCATTGATAATATTTGGGTAATAATAATAAACAATATATTCTTATTCTTTTTATTCTGCCATTATATCTCACAGTATAAACTATATTAGAAAATATTTTACAACAAATGGTCGCCAAATGTTGACTTAAGTAAATTATATTCAGACAAAGCAAATAAAGTAGTATTATCTATCTCCATTTCTTTAATTAAATTATAATTATTTCTCTAATTAAATTATAAATTATGCATCTGTAGAACATCTCATACTCTTTACACTTTAAAATACATCTAAAATAACACAACCTTTGCAAAAAAAAAACACTATATTGTTTAATTGTGTATTACATTTGCTTAAAAACTTTTTTAGAGTAGAACATTTAGTTCCATCTGATAAAAAAATAAATGAAGGACTATTAATTATTAGAATGCGCTCTAAGGAGGGCTTTGCTAATGTTATTAAAACACAGAAATATAAATTTCCTTGCCGTTTGATAAAAAATCCTTTACCGTAAAAACCTTCTTTAATTAGTTGCCTTTTTTAGTAATTTTTAATTAATTCATTTAGAGATTTCCTCTCTAATGAAAATAATAAAAATAGTATTGAAAAAGGAATACTACAATGTTAGATTTCACATATATTTCACAAATAAACTGATGTTTTTAATTGGTTCCAACTTTTTTCTTTAGTTTCTGGCACAAGCGTTAGTATTTGCCATTAGTCAAGTTCAAATTTACATTAAGTTATCTGATTTAAGATAATCGGGTTTAATTTATTCAAAGTTAGTCATAGGTCGTCAAAAAAAGTCATGTCAGGGTCTCGAGTAAAGCGGTGGCCTCATAACTTATGCTCATTTAATGAGATTTGGTGGGACGAGGAAATACAGGATACATTAATCTCTATGAGTATTTCATTTATGTACTTTCACTCAACAAAATGCCACCAAAATTGATTTTTTTATATAAACACGAAATTCAATAATTAAGAAGATACTACGACCATCTTTTCTTTCGATGGCGCCAAAACTCGCAAGTAAAAGTTTAATTATAAGTTTATAACAATACATAAGTCATAACTGTAGACAATGATCTACAAAAATACCATAATTTACGGCAATCACCATGGATCAGTTTATATTCAACATACTTATGTCAATATTTTTTTGCAAAAATACACTTAAATATAAACGCAGCAAAACTGCAAAAACTTGTAAGTTATTAACGTAAACAAATACGCATTATGAACGAGTAATTAATAGTAGTGCTATTTAAATTATGCGCTTCGGCTATATTCGTCAAGCTTCGAAAATCCGAATGTATTTTAAATATATATGTACCTATATAGAGTTGTATTACATCGCAAAAAAATTAGATTAGGTTAGTCACTTTAACAATAAAATAATAAAGTGTAAAAAGAGTAAAAAGTGTAAAGCCGAAGCGCATAATTTAAATAGTTGTACTATTAATAAATGAAATCACTTTATTGTTTACAAGGCAAATATTACAATTTTAGACACTATCACAGTTTTTATTCTTAACATACAATATTTAACTTATATTTTATCTACCTAGACATAAGAGTATTACAAGGAAGGCAATATTAAGTTTGACTAAAAAGCAAAAGACCACAAGAGAAGCACTCAGCTAGTAAAAAAACATAAAATTTCGTTAAAAACTGATTTCATCTTCATCAAGTCCTGAGGTAACGGTGAAAGATAACCAGCGGGGCTATTCAGTACCTATCTTTTTAGCGATGATCACTGGGTCAAGTGTTAAATAGCTGTCACATGACGTATTTTATACAATGGAAATAGCATATACAAAAGACGTCATTTGACAGCTATTTGATGTACACTCTACCCTGATGATCTACTCTCACTAAAAAGATACTGAATAGCAAAGGAGGAGGTCAGTAAATGAATGACGAAAAAGACTTCATCCAATAAGAATCTATTTTACACGAGCTCAAAACTCGTGTTTCTGCATTAGGTAAGTAAACTTGTTAGTATAGCCTGGAAAAGCAAATATTTCTAGACCAAATGGAAGGCAAACAAACTCGTAGAATGCCTACAGGATGGCAGGCGCGGCGGTAGCTTGCATCAAGCAGCTTATGCTAACAACCAACCGTAAAAACTAATGCTTGATCACCTAAAATTGGGATTGTGGGACAGAGATTGACGTTTTCAAGAATGTTTTGTTTCATCTGAAAATGTTTCATTACTGCTAACATTGCGACACAAAATGTCAGACGTTTATGTCTACCGTTTAATCACAAAAGGACGTATCTGTGTGTGTGTGTGTGTGTGTGTGTGTGTGTGTGTGTGTGTGTGTGTGTG
>NJDD01001404.1:68205-81182 GCA_002245505.1 Calephelis nemesis | reverse complement strand
TTTTTTAAAGTACTAAGTCCCGTCTCTTAAAACGTAGTGATTATATTCTCTTTGATCTTCATTCACGATGGCGCCAAACTATTTTTTTTATAAATAATATGCTTCTCTCTAGGGCCGGCTAAGACCTTTAGGCCATGCTGTCACATCTTCTGTTTTAAAGTAGTCATAAGTCGTCAGACAAAGTCATGTCAGGGTCTTAAGTAAAGCGGTGGCCTCGTTAGTCGTCACTAAAGCTCAAACACACGGTACACTAGTTTCTTCATAAATATTTCACTTATTAAGAATTCTTGTTGTTGTTATTTATTTTCAATTCACTTTTTAAGTTTTTTATTATGAATACGTCTTTAGTTTGTAATTCCTTGACTTAATACTATTTTGTTTTCTCTCTATCTCTTCTATCAGTTTTATATTATTTAAAAGTCTTATCTTTAACATTTCGTTTCTTTTGCTGGTTTCGTCTTCAATCGTCTTTCTTGTCCAGGCCTCTCCCTCTTCTGTCGTGATAAAACAGTGAAGTTTCCAATTTTTCCTCAGGCCTCAAACTGGATCTCAGCGATTTTCGGGGCGACGGCGAGAGCAGGGCGGGCGCGGGCAATCGCTGAGATCCAGTTTGAGGCCTCACTGTCTTACATTAGTATAGTTTATTTACAGAATCACATGTTTCCGTCACTAAGTAATATTTACACATTATTATTTACACATTAATTATAAATATAAGGATATTTACACATTACCTTAATTATTTACTTATTAAAAAAATTTACTTATTATTTGTACAATTTTTCCTTTTTCTTCTTTGATCTTAGAGATTGGATGGAACCCACGAAAAACTCACCTTCCCTTCGGCCGTTCCCACCAAACCCTTTTTTTTCAAATGGTTCCAATTTGCTTATTAATTTGTACCTACCTTTTTTGCAAAGTTCAGGACAGACTGTTTATTTATTATGCCATAGGCCACAGGACCATAACATCTTAATGTAATGGTCCTGTGGCCGGTATACTAGGCATAATGAGCAAATCAACCGGCATCCCTATCCTCTGGAGCGGCCATGACATTGCCAACACTTTCATCCTGTCGAATGGCAGGGGATTCTTAATCGATTAAGTTGCTGCTCTGCACTCTAATACTAGTGGTCGTTTAGGTTATGAATCATTTATCTTCAAATGTTAGACAAGAAAGCAGATAGTCTGTTCTACGCAAGGAGCCCAAGCACAAACACATTCATACATTTTTTTGCAGGTTCAGGTAGGGGATAATGGTCCAAAGTACAAAGATAAATCCTTGAACTTTTCAATTTGGATAAACGGTAAAAGCAAGGTCGCTTCTGTTTATATTGTGTAATGTCTAAATTATCCTGTTTATATATTTAGTGACTAAAATAAGGAAATCATATTTATGAAATGAAGTCGAGGCTAACCTGAACACCTACATTAGGCGCCCACATCTTAGTCCGAACACAATGAACGACTAACAGTTCGTTCTTAACAGTTCTTAAAACCCAATCTTACTGGCATGTTGAGGACTTTTGTTTTAAATTGTCATTGTTAAGTGTCAGATTTCGTTTAAACATTTTAGTTTTGGTAAAATTGTGATAAATTTACAGCGAAATTTACAGTAAATTTGTGTTAAGTGAAATGTCATCAACTACGATATTTGTTGGGTTGCCGGAAAATTCGAAAAGCTCAGTTACAAAGTAAGGTCTCATTTTATTTTCTATCTATATCTAAGCTCTTAGGGGTAGGCGGATATTCTTAAGAGCAAACATTGACTGCCGATTCCTCACAAGATCTGGGATACTTTGTATAATATAAACCTGTAATATTCCTTCTCTACCAAGCTGCTTGTAAGCAAGTTAGTTTGATCGTTACTAACATTGTTACTGTAACTAGGTTGTGTTTATAGCCTCTAATAGAACTGCCTTTTGCCATATGTCCATCACCGCAACTCTTATACTAAGGGACCGATTTCAAAGTGTTTTTTTGTTTAAAAGTTGCCGAGATCGTGATGGTTCTTAGCTACAATTTAAGGTAGGTTTTAGTCAGGGGCTATTTATTAAAAAAGTTTAATTTTTTGATTATTACAATGTGCCTGGGTTGATGTCTCTGCCTTTCCGTTTCTTATCCCTTTTACGTCACCTTTTAATATGGCACGGTCAGGTTTTAGTGTGGGTAGCCGATAAACTGGACCTCAGCTTGCCAACGCAATTTTGGTGAAATTGTCAGCCTAGTTCTGTCCAATACATAAACATTGTATTTAATTATTAAACTAGCGACCCGCCCCGGATTCGCACCGGTATAAAATATACATAAAAACCGTCCTCTTTAAACACTTTAACTATTAAAAAAACGCATCTAAATCCGTTGCGTACTTTGAAAGATTTTAGCATACAAAGGGACATAGGGACAGATAACGCGACTTTGTTTTATACTATGTAGTGATTATAGTGTTAAAAAATATTTGTAAATTTAACTTGATAGCTATTTAAAACAAATTTATATTGAATTGTTTCTATTTTTGGCACTGGATGAAACTTATTATTTTAGCTACGAATACACTTGCATTGTTTCACTTAGGCAGGATTTAAACGAAACCAATGTCAAAACGCGTGTTGGTCCGGGCTCCTTTGTAAAATAGACCATCTGCTTTACTTGCCAGGTAGCTCGTAAAGTGCGAACATAGGCTCACCGTCACTAGCACCGTGACATCTGCCTACCTACCTACCTACATATTCCTGCCGCCGTAACGTTGTGACGTGTTTCGGTACGGAGGGTTAGGTAGCTGGTAAGCCTGGTTTTGCTCGACGCCTAACATCCCGGCCTCCGGTTGGCAACGCACCATTGCCACCTTTAGTATCTCTAGGCGACGTGAATTTCTTACTATCAGTAAATTCGTTTGCTTGTTTGCCTTCCTATATCATAAAAAATATTGTCAAATAAATTATGGCAATTGTTAAATATTTTGTTAGGTATTAAACTTATTCAACGTGGTAAGTAGATTCTAATGAGATGGGGATAACAAATTTGTCTATTTAAAAAGAATACCTATTTGAACGGATTCACATCCGATAATTGAAATCGTTTACACTGACCTTTACCTTTTACCAAAGCCAATATATATAACTAACCTCTTATTTTACTAAATAGGTACGTTTTTAAACTTCTAAAACAACAAAATTAGCTAATCGGATTGGCTTTTACAGCATGTTCGGGGCTGTAAAAGAAAATACGTAAATTAATTTAAACTAATTTAACAATAAGCCAATGTTTATCAACAATTTGAAACACTACACTTGTGGCAAAAGCAGAAAACTAAACGCCTTCAAATTAAAGTACCTTTCATTTTTGTAGACGCCTGTTATAAAAAAGTAGCAAACTTATTTACTGCAAAACTAAAAATGTAACTTCAGTTACAATGTATGAGTAGGTGTTAAGTAGGTATACAGGGAAGAGTGTTACAGTAGTGATATTTAAATTATGCACTTCGACTAGATTCGTCAAGCTTTGGAAATCCGAATGTATTTTAAAGATATCTATATAGAGTTGTTATTACACTTATTAATTAATCATTTCGCTTAAATTTAGATTAGGTCAGCCAATTTAAAAATAAAAGTATAAAGTGTAAAAAGTGTAAAGCCGAAGCGCATAATTTAAATAGTAGTACCTACTGTAGGTATTTTATTTCAACAATCTGCTCGATATTGTGTAAAAACTTTCTTTGTTTAGAATAAAGTAAGTTTATTTACACCCGTGTCATCGCAGAAGTAGGCAAATGTAAGAAACCAGTAGGGTTACTTTTGAATCTCGATACCATGCGAAATGGAAATTGAAATCGTAGATTTTTTTATGATATTGGAAGGCAAACAAGCACACGGATTTCCTGATATTAAGAAATTCACGCCGCCTAGAGACACCAATGGTGGCAATGGTGCGTTGCGAACCTGAGACCGGGATGTCAGGCCTCGAGCAAAAGTAGACTTACCAGCTACCTAACCCTCCTAACCGAAACATGTCAATTGCAAGTATTGTCGTTTTGGCGGCAGGAATAGGTGAGGCGGTGGTACTAATCCGGACGAGTCGCTGCGAAACTATACCAACTAGTAGAATGTCACGGTGTTAGTGACGTTAAGCTTATGCTCGCCTTTTACGAGCTGCTTGGCAGAAAGGCAGATGGACTATTCTTCAAAGGAGCCCGGACCAACACGGGGTAAATGTCATTTTAGGTGTTTTTGAATACTACTATTAACATTTAGTTACAAATAAATTCAGCGATAAAATAATTTATTTTATACTATCAACCAACTTTCTATAAATTTTAAAGAAAGAAAAAATTTCGCCCCAGACAGGGTTTGAACCTGTAACCTTTCGTCTCAAGCTTCGAAAAATTTTTAGTTCCTCTCTTTACTGGTAACGCGGGTAGTTAGGTCCTATACCAGTCATGTCAGAAAGTATATCAGTTCTGAATACCATTTAACCAAACGTTAATAATTTGCTACTATTGTGTTCAAGAGTACTCGATTCCAATTTCCAATAACGTATGATTCGAGATTCAAGAGTAGCCCTACAGGGAGGAAACCTTCGACTTGCTAACGGCCAATATTAACAATCAATCCTAATCCAAAACTCGCTGTCCAAGATTGATATTTTGATCCATTTTTATGTTATCGCTTGCCAATAACATAACTGTAGACTGGATAAATATGGCAATTAGGTATGGGATAGGCCGGCGGATACGCAGCTATTTAGATTGCTTGAAATCCATTAGATTGAGATACATTATTAACATTGGTCGTAAGACGCCAATAATGTGATAGGTGACCCTATCATCAACCAGGCGCTTATTCAATCCCTGGAAACGTTGAGCTGTGATTTTTTTGTCTGTTTGTTTGGTGTGTATTTGTATTAGATATGTATGTGTAATATTTACCTAAACTAGGTTTTGATGTTGTAATACCTATACAAGATTTAAAATTTATTTTCCAAAAAACATTTATAGAGGAAAAATGTTTCTCAAAAATTTTTTTTATTGAAAAGTAAGTAGGTAACTTTCAACGACTTTACTACAATTTTTGATCGACTTCAAATAAAGGACTGTTAAGTACTTTAATTTGATTCCTTGACTTTTTTGAGTGAACCTTCTTCTCCTAAACTTTAAACCTCAATGCCAAATCCCCAAAGAAATAAAGTACGTCGACCCACAGTATGATGAAGCCAAGCAACCCGCAAGCGCTCAGTAGCGATAGCATCTTTGACAACAACCGTTATCAAACAAATCTTTTATAAAAAATATTAAAAAAATGATTGAAAAATTAAAATGACAAAATGAGGTCACAGCGCGAGGTGTACTTTATCTACACACATATATATATCACCTTGTTTTTGTGCTTGACCGTCCTCGTCTAACATGTTCACGAAATATACAAATATAAGTCCTCAAAATGGTCCATAATATTAATATTAATCATAGCGGACTGGTATAGTTTTCCTTTTTAGGTGCATCCAGTAACTTCGCCGCCTACACGAGTACACTCAATAAATAGCGCCAAACCTACACGTTTAATTAAACTTAACATACTGCATCAAGTACATAATGGCGCCGGGTTTACAGGCTATTGTAATTAACTACTAACTGGATAAAACTGGTTTATTAGCATTAAATGTTCTGCAAGCTACATCGATCTTTAGAAATAACTTATATTTCTTATTGTACAATGAATAAATATCCCTGGACGAGTTACACAAATTGAATCTAACCCTGAACTCTGAAGTATGCAAATTATATGCTTTTGCTAAGGGTGTCAGTCAACTACACTTATACATAGAAAAACCTAAATTACGTCAGAATCAATTTAATTAACGGCTAGACCCGGAAATGCTGACAAATAATGACCAACAAGGCGGTCAATAGAAATGCAAACTTATAAAATTAGTGTTCGCCCGTTGGTCGAAATTCGACCATAATGAATTTTAATATCTTGTTGATAAGAACACCATCTTTATTTCTCAATACCAATTACTTTGTTTCCAATTTTTTTAGTGCGTCATCTGTGATCTTTTATCGTTATCATCAATATATTTGTTTGTGCGTGTAAAATGCATGGTAGTGTGGGTAATATTTTATTTCTTGATTTAATGTACTTTATAAGCATTATTATTGAAAAATATCAGCGTTCTGCTCTTCTCCTACACATAAACTATAAGTGTGTGTGTAACTTTTTTTTTGTGCCAAATTTTATGCTCCTCCGTCGCAATTTTCGCAATAAAGAGTCCAACGTTTTAACATCACGTATTAATATATAGGAAATATGACAAAAAGCTACAAATGGCTATCGTATCCCTTTTTAAGCCTAAAGTTAGGCGATAAGAAAAAAATGAGCAGTAGGGATAGATATTCTCGAATCTCGATTTCATGCAAATTGGAAATTGGAATCGGACACAGTACAAGATAATTATTATCATTTCATTACGTTTGTAAAAGCAGTATCAACAGAGATTTTGGCCCATCTCGCTTGGGAAAATGGGAATAAAGAAGTAATTGTCTATGACTTTATTTTTTTAATCTAATTTGTTTTCTTGAGAAAGCCTAAGACCATAGCCGAACTGCCTACTATGATTTTACAATTTGCACAATGCTTTTTGATTACAACACTATGGTTTAACAATTGGCGTATTTTCTTTGATAATTCGCCTCACCCATTTGCTTACAATTGCAACAGGCAAGATACCTGAGACAATAGAATTGTATCCCTTAGTCTGCGTGAAATTGGCGTTCCTCCACTGGTAGCTTCGATCTATTATAACACATAGATTGTCTAATATAGTTTTAATGCCGACCGCCGTCAGGGATAACTGAAAACTAGTATAAACAAATAAAAGACTTCAAAAAGTCATATGAGTGAATACTTTGTACTTAGTTCCAATATTGCACATACTTATACACTTGTTAAACTTATAAAGAGCTCATTATGTCGATTACATTGTTATGATATAGGAAGGCAAACAAGCAGATGGATTTCCTGATTCCTGATTTCTGAGATTCCTGAAGACCCTGAAGGTGGTAATGGTGCGTTGCCAACCTGCAAAAATAAGTTTACCGGCTACCTTACCCTCCGAACCGGAACCGGAACCGGAACCTGCCGCCATAACGCATGGCGTTATACGAATACGAAATACGAATAGGCAAGGAGGTGGAACCAATCCGGGTTAGTCGCTGCGAAACTCAACCACCTAGTCAGCTGTCATAGTGTTAGTGACGGTGAGCCTCTGCTCGTCTTTTACGAGCTGTCTGGCAGGAATGTAGATGGTATATTCTGCAAAAATACCCGGACCAACACGGCAAGTTAAGTGATGATAAAAGGGGATAATAATTAAGTGGCGTAAGTAGGTATAATATTTGATAATAATTTGCTTAACCAATCTAAGTATATATAAGACATGATACACAAAGACAACAAAATTGTAGATAACTCTTATTTTGAATGAAATTGGGATTATTTAACATATGTTGCGATCTAAATAAAATTATTTAATTTGCAACTTTCCGCTAAAAAAATAATGTATACTGATATAATAAATTGGACTTACCGGAAGCTAAAATCCAGCTCCACACAATACATATCACTAAACTGTTTTATTAACACCAACAATATACATACTACTAAAAAACTCAACGTACGTATCGCTTCGTAACCGATCAAGCATCATCAGGAGAATTCGACTGCACTCCAAGAAGGTCGAGCAGATACCTTCGTTAAGTATGGATTTCCGCAAAGTAACGCCTTCTTCTATCAATGTGTTACGATACGACAATTCACACTTTTGCACTTAGTTGAATTATCAAAAATTACTATTTTGCGAAGATAATCGAGTGAATATATTTTATTGTTCCTCAGATATTATAACATAACTACTTACGAATTCCTCTCAGAAGAAAGGTCATAGTAATATTATTGTTTTGTTTACATATCTATAATGTTACAGTTTGGCTTTTAGTGTATTTACTATGAGGATTTACCTCACCCATGTGTGTAAAATTCGCTAAGACTGAATGAGATTGAATGAGAATATTCACTTTTGTATGAAACTGCTTGTTTTGACCAATCGATGATATCTAGTTTAAATGAGTTCAACCAATCTCAGAAAATCTGCTTACTAATTCAGAAACGTCAGTTTACTATATAATATCTATCATTAAGTCACATTCTTTTTATAAAAATGTCAACTTATTGACTGATTAAAAGATAATTGACGCCTTTAAGTGCAGCTGTATCCATTGTATGTATTTTGACAACAATTCCATAATGATTTGGAAATAATGAATATAAGATTTCGATTCTAATTATTAAAAAAACAAAAGAAATTAAGTATGACTACCCTTTTATGCATAATTTCTTTGCAATAACAAGAGTATAACAAAAGTTTAACTTACCTGCTTTTATGGTCGTTAAATTAAACTGAAACGATTAATCCATTAGAACAGTTGATCAAGGTCCAATAGGTTTTGTATTGAGATTTTCATCATAGCGCTATTTCCGCACAGTGTTTATTACAATACGGATGACTGGTTGTAGCTCAACTGACAGCTTTCCATAAATACCAAGCCGACCGTAATGAAGCCAAAATGGTTGAATAATTGGAAATCAGCATTACTATATCGACAGAAAAAAATACCAGTAGCAGGTTTTTTTCGAGTATTCTACAGTCTAAATCGCCTCTGTGGTCTAGCAGCCTAGGTGTTGAAACTGACTTAATGAAGGCACGGGTTCGATTCCCCGGTCGGACAACAATAAGAAAATGTGATTTTTCCAATTTTCTAATAAAAAAAATGTTGCTCGTGATTGGATATGTGCCCGGTCGGCACTAGGCTTGCCACCTATCACTGGGACTTAGTGTCTTCGGCTAGTCGTGGGTGCCCTAGTTGTGCTTCTGCCTACCGTTTCGGGGATATGGGCGTGAAGATACTACGCTAGTCTACATGCCAACGTGTGGGGGGTACATAATATGTGGGCTTTTCATATGACTTGTATCAAATATAATAGTAATAATATCCCTGAACAAGTTACACAAGTCTATCTCGCCCCAAAGTATAAGTAAAGTATGGGTGTTAATAAGCTATTCTAATACATAGCAATACTAAGAATAGACTTAACAAACACCCAAAGTCGGAAATACAAGCATTTTAATTGTTCATCATACAATTGCTATGCCCTATCAGGAACCGATGTCGATGGAGTAAAGCGTGTACGCTAGCCATTCGATCAACGAGGCGATTAAATTAAGAAATAAAAGATTAAGAAATATTGATTTTTTAAAAGATTTCTTTCAAAAAGGCAATGTTTTATGAAAATGTGGGGTTATTTAATAGGATTACTGGCGATTCTAGTCGGGAGTAACTGGATAGGCGTGAACCCCGTTTTCTGGGAAGCCTTATAGCTTATCATCGTGCTTCAGTGCGTATGGGGCTGCTAGGTCATTTGTAAATATATTGTCTTTAAAACCACCAGCTAATCTTCGTGGTTTTTCTATCACTATCTTTTTCATTGGGCAGAGACAGTTCACAGACTGATAGTAGAGTTATTTTACGAATAATTTATGACTAACTATACTTATGTATCCACACTATCTTTGCGATGAAAACCAAAGTCATGGTGTTTGTTTGATAGAGACGTACCCATAACGTATATATATAACAGTTTTAGTTGAAGACGTAGTGCTGGAATAAATGAATAAAGTTATATGTCTTAGATGTGCTTTTAACAGGGATGGAACCGCATGGGACCACATTTGTAACAGTGAGATCTAAGAAAGAATAGGACTGAAAGAAAGTGTTGATATTAAAATGAGAAAGGGCATGCTCCGCTGGTTCGGTTATGTGGAAAGAATGTAAAATGATATATTGACAAAGCAGTTATGCAATGCGAGTGTGGATGGATGGATCAAGAGTATTCGAAACCGGCGTTTTTGTCATGAAAAGAGATAATGATTGTGAAGGAATCCAGGCAGGTCTGTTAGAATCGTGAAATTTGGCACTCGATATTTTCTGCCTACACCGTAAGGGACTTGGCCTGAAGATAGTATGTTTGCATGTACGTAAGTTTAATAAAAAAAGTAAGTAATTAATTAATTTGTATCTTTATCCCTGTCGGAGAAAGAGGGGTGTTATAAGTCTAACGTGCCTGTGCATGTGTTTGTGTGTTTAAAGTTTTTAATTTATAAAACACTATAAATATATGTATCTGTATATTTTATATTATTTCTGTATTCAAATATCATTTTTAGTAAGCGCTAAGTAACTATGGACATCTTTTGCCATTATTTTAGGGATTCATCCTTATAGTGACAAATGTCTGGGATACGCTTTGGTAAAGGCAAATAGCGCAGACTCTTATTCTTTCTTTTGAGGTGGACTAGTATTTTTATCTGAAAGCACAGGTTAAAAAGGGTTCCCAAATATTCAGCATAGTTGCAGACGACGATGGATACGCATGGCTGCAGTGCAAACAATGCTGGCACTCCCTCGCGGAAGCTCTAACCCATTACATGCTCCGCTAGCTGTCTGCTGCCCTGGTAGCTTAGATGAATTAGTGATAAATAATTCAAAACCACAAACAAACAAATTAAATCTTTAGTCCTTACGTCGCGGCGTCATGCTCGAAAGCCTTAGATGACATAATAATAACCAAATTATCCATACATCTTCCGATTCCAGTAATTATGATTCTCGTTGAAGCTTCGACGCGAAAAAAATGGCTTACATAGGCGCGTTTTGACACTAACACTCATTTTTGAAATCTGTATTTTTGTGTGTCTTGCCTAATCTTTAAGCATAGAGTTTTGGCGTCACTGAGAGCAAATACGGTCACAGTTTATTCATAATTATTGAATTGCATGTCCATATTTAGTAAAATTAGCGAATTTTGGTGGTATTTTACTCAGATAAAGTTTAGTATGAATTAATGAAGAAATTACTATATTATGTATTTTCTCGTTGAAGCTTAGAAAAATCTTAGTCAATGAGCTTGAGTACGAAGGAAATTGCTTTACCCAAACCTTAGCATGACTTTCTTTGAAATATTTTGAATTTTTCTGACGACTTATGATTAATTTTAAATAATTTTGCGAAATTGGTTAGCTTGATTACTAGACTAATGACAGCTAATATCAACACATGTTAAGGTTGTCTTAAGGTTTGTTCGATGACAATAAGAATTTTTAAAATAGTATTATTGTATGCATCCTGCATCGTATATAGATGACGTGGCTGCATGGCCAACAGGTCTTAGCCGATCCCAAAAAGGACAAATTAATTAAAAAAAAGCACCGGTATTGCAAGACAATTATTCTACAATAATTATAATTAAATGTTCTCCCGCAAAGAGGTTGCATATGTCTGGTCTGTAGTTTTTCCATTGGTAATCCAGTCGTGCCTCAGGTGCAACATGACATGTGCTACTGACACTGCTGACGACGGAGTTGCTCTAGTGTCACCGGGGTAACTCCGTCAATCCATTAAATCTCTTTAGCTGCCTGTGTTAACAACAACTTATTAGCTGTCCGATTTTAACTTGTGCTGTTTTAGTAGTTTATACTTATTTCGTTTCATATTTTTTTTAATTGAACTAATAAAAAAAATTGTGTGTGTACTTATGTACACGTGTTTGAAGTTATACTTCTTCGGCGTAATAAGATAAAAATCTTTTTAAAAATTCTATCTTTTGCCTTATTTTACATTTGTAGACAAAATGACACTAACCATAGAAATAAAGAAATATTGTGAATACAGTTGTCAGTTCTCACGCAAACATACGTAGATGTCCTTACTTTTACTTTGTTGGTACCTTTTTTTGAAAAACTAAAATGTTATCTATAGCTAACTTCATCGTGTCGGTTTTTCGTGACGGTGTGCGCGCGCTTCGTAAAAATTTACCCTCATCATTTTTTCCTAACGCGCCAAAAGAAGTATAACTTCAACAATTATTATCACTTACAATCACAGTAAATTATTGTAATATTATTTGAGAAAATATGTATTTATGTATATTTTTATAAATTTTATTCGGACTGATACAAAACACGTGTGGTAGGTTCAGAGCACTTAAATAAAGAAATATTATGAATACAGTTGTCAGTTCTCATGCAAACATACATAGATGTCCTTACTTTTACTTTGTTGGTACATTTTTTTGAAAAACTAAAATGTTATCTGTAGCTAACTTCATCATGTCGGTTTTTCGTGACGGTGTGCGCGCGCATCGTCAAATTTTACCCTCATAATTTTTTCCTAACGCGCCAAAAGAAGTATAATATTCAATTCAAAAATAGTATTTTCGTTTTGTTGTTACTTATTCTATGCTCCGTGTTGTTGCATAAACTAGTTTGGCGCAACTTTCATATAAAAAAATAAAGGAGTTTTGGCGCCATCGTGAATGAAGATGGTCGTATTTTTTCATAATTATTGAATTTCGTGTTTATATTGAGTGAAATTAGTTGATTTAGGTGGGATTTAGATTAGTTTTGTTCAGTGAACGTGCACAAATGAAACAATCATGAAGAAAATAGCGTATCGTGCATGTCCTCCCTGCCGCCAAATCTCCCAAAGTGAGCTTGTGTAACGTGACCACCGCTTTACTCAAGTCCCTGACGTGACTTTGTAAATAGTGACTAATGACTGTATAAGAATAATTAATACGGAAGACATGAGACTAATGACGAAATAATTAATACAGAAGACGACCCCAGAAAAGGGCAAATTAACTTAAAAAAAATAATAAACAAAAAATTTGCTATGTTTTTTATTGGCCTATATCATATGAGAGTTTTGGCGCCATCGTGAATGAAGATGGTCGTAATTTTTTCACAATTATAGAATTTAGTGTAAAATATGAGTAAAATTGGTTAATTTAGGTGGGAATTAGTTTAATTTTGTTCAGTGAAAGTGCACAAATGAAATAATAATGAAGAAATTAGTGTATCGTGAATTT
>NJDD01001404.1:50987-67536 GCA_002245505.1 Calephelis nemesis | reverse complement strand
GACTACTGGTGGTAGGGTGTAGTGCAGCAACTCGCCCGAATAGGGATTCAACTTCTTCTCTATTTCTACCACCATAATGACTTTGTCGTGTTCCTGCCCGGAGGGTAGAGTCGCTGGTAGACTTGCACAATAGGCCTAACATCCCGGCTACATCTACGATGTAACATCTACGATGTCTATAGGTATTTTTGTCTCTTACCATGAGGAGAGTCATGTGCTTGTTCGTTGACCTCTCACTAAAAAAAAGGGTAGCCGTGTGCGTATTCACTAGGATTATCATACCTGTGTCATAAAATCCGTTTGTATACCTGATTGTCTACGACTATCTTATGTAACAGGTTTAGAAAACTTCCAAACAGTTTAAAAATAACTATTAGAAATTTAATAATCCAACGCTTCGAAAACGCCCACATATGTCTCTGTGGCTGAATCTGCAATGAAGCGATGTAGATCACGGAAGCGAGATGGCTATCGTGATTAGTTTAATTCGCTTTGATTGACAGGATTAAGTGCCAGAGGTCGGAGGTAGACGTTCTGATTATGCACATCAAGCAATCAGAACAGTTACACGGAGTTTTAAAGATTGCCATATGCTTTACGCGCATCACTAAAACCGTGTACCGCGCAAAGGTGATGTGTCAAAAATGTTATTGTATTTGGCGCGTAATTCTGCTTTTTTTTCATCAGAGTTGAGAGTTTGCAAAGCAATTCACAATAATTATGTGTTTAATAGGTCTGTCCTATTGTCAGTACCAAGAACTACTTAACCTAATGTTTTTTAACTTGCTTAATTGTTAATGTTAGTGTGATTCCAAATCGAGATATTTTTAAAGTAGTAATTAACTTTTTACTAGGCAAATTAAAAAATACGTAATGGCTACTGGTCAAAATGTCGGGTCCAAATGTTAGCCGTGCATATCACACATACAGTCACGTGCAATGAAAAGTATACATTGGCAGATTTTCAAATACTTATATGTTCATTCTTATAATTTTAAAAACAAATAACCACTTAACATATTTTTTACTATATAACCATATGAGTTTCTCACAATAATGTATACATTTATTACAAAAACATGTACACAGATTGTTTTCAGTTATTTATATTCACGATCACGTGCAAAAGTATGTATCCATTATAAATTACAATGGTATGTAAACGATATTATTTTACAAAAATGTAATCAATACTGTTTCACTGTAATGTATGCAATAAAGCCTGTGAGTTTTTTCTTAAATATGTATACACTTATAAAACTGTAGCAGTTTTCAATATTTTGAGAAAAGGGTATTTATTTTCATAATCATTCATTGTTATTTTAGGATCATATTAGGAACCTACTTAATATTATATAATAATAATAATAATTGTAATATGTCAAGATTGTTTGCAACCTTTCTATGTTCTATACTTTTACCCATTAAACATGGTCAAAATAAAAAAAAACCTTCAAACGTTTAAATGAAACTTACATTTTTTTCAGATTTAAATTATAGGTATATAATATGCGAATTCGAAATCTGAATAGACTAAATATTCATATTTCGAATTCTTTAAGTGTTCGTGATTGGCCATCGTGTTTTAATTAGAGGTTTCATTACAATAGCTACACAGACAGTGTCAATTACAGAACGTTTGATTGCAGGGTTCTGTTTATTTTGGACATGTCTATAAATTCTTCGCCTAAATCAACATTTTCAATGAAAACATATGCGTAACATAGTGGTAGGTCAAATCGGCTCGTTTCTGCAACAAAATGTCTAATCAGCTAAAATATCTTTTACGCGGGTGAAACGCAGGTGAGTTGAAAAATAAGTATTTTCAAGGGAACAAAGCAGGGACGAAAGGTATAACGCGAATTTAGAAAGGAGAGTGTGAGCTAAGAGTTTTGTGAATGGAGCGCTATGTACCTAAACTATTAGGGAGGTTTTGAATCAGAGCGCTAGACTCGCGTATCTCAGGAAAAAACATGAAAGTACGAATAATTTAGTCAAAACGAGAATGCAACGGAAAATCTGTGGTGTTAAGTTCGCATCACTATTATATATATCGCATAATCGCATTCACTACAGCGAGGTTAGTGAGAGAGTGGGAATGACAGTAAATGTTAGTGTACCTAACATTTACTGTCATTGATGAGAAAGGGTACCTATGGTCCACTCATGTGGGAAAATTACGATGTGAATGTAGATGGATGTGGCTAGGTACCCGGGGCGCTCTACGGCTAAAATACCTACCTTAATTTATAAACTCTTAATGCTTGATTAAAATAAATTTAACTAAGTACTAGTTTAAAAAAAATAATTAAAATTATCCAAAGCAGGCGTATTTACTTTGTAATTTAGTGAGAGTTATGAGTGTGGAAAAAGCTAGACAGGAGGATCGTGACATTTGGCAATCGAATGTTACCCTGCCTGCATGTTTTTTTTATTTAATTAGTACGTGAGTACCTAAGTTTTATTACATACTATTAAATAAACAAAATCTTATTATTTTTACTATACATATGTGTGCTCAACTCAACATGAGTGCTACATAAAATTTTGTAGCAGTGTTGCTTGCAATCGCGGTCAGTTGCGCTTTACACGAGCAGGAATGCCTTAGAATTTCCCAAAGCAACCTCACAGATACCAACGTGTATATCACTGAGGTAAATAGGCAAGTTTCACCTGCTAATAGCCTGTAATATTCAGAGCGCGGTCAGCTACCGTGGCATGGCTCCGGGCCACCGCAGCTCGGGCGCTGACGTCGGATCATTAGCGGATGATTGCACGGAATTGATTTGTGCCTTCCAGTCAGTCCGTTTTGCGGTTAAATTTCCTTATAAAACCTCCACCGGCTGACATTTCAATTATTGCGCTAGACCCGGTTGTTGCCAGGTATCTAGTTATTGCCATGTCATTGTGTTTTTGATATAATGCATTTCAATTCTGCTATGAACCAACTAAACTTTTAAGTGAATTTTTTTCAATAAAGCTAAAAGAAAAAAGATGGAATATTTTAGACATGTCAGATTAGACCGCACGTGTCTGAGTTAACACACTCGTGACTTTTTAAATAAACTTTTTCTAGGAATACATTAAAAGTTTGAAAAATTGTTATGTAGAAGCCAATCTGACAGCGCTAACCGTTTTGGTGTCTTTCTATTACTATCATTAAAAGAAGATAGCGATAACATACAATTAGTTTAGTGCGTGCGCAACAAAATTACCACCATCAGTTCGTTTTTTTGACTACATAAGACTGTAATATTATTGTCATCCTTAAGTAGGTAAGTTTAGATGCTACTTTATCGTCAGAAACATAATAACGGTAGAATTTTCGTCATGTATGAGATAAAGGCTTTGTTTCACAATGAACAAGTAAAGTTCTAAGTAGGCTTCTTAAAAGTTAATATCACTGTGAAGTATATTCTTGCGTTTCACAATTGCCAAGTAACTCTAATCATGACTTAAACTGCCCAGTAACGTATAGGTTGGATAGAGTAGCGATTCACTCATTTACTTGTCAGTTAGTCCCTTAATTAACAGTACTTACGAGTAAACTTCAACACATGGTCATTAATGTAGTGGTCAAGAAATAAATAAAAAAACATTCCTGGACAAGTCATACAAATTCAAGCTAACCCCGAAGGTAAGCAAATTATATGCTTATGTTATGGGTGCTAGTTAACGATTCTAATACATAGAAATACTTTAATACATCCTAGAATTAATTTAATAAACACTCAGACCCGGAAATGCAGACATCTAAATGTTCATCACACAAATACCTGCCCCCGTCGGGAATCGAACCTGAGCCTCGCGGTTGGTCGGTGTAGTTTTACGCTTATGCTCGCCACTCGACCAATGAGGCGAACAAAATAGTAAGCCAATACTTACTTGGTGGAGTCGGCACAGACCTTTACCTAGTTATGAGACTTGCTCCTTACAATATGTTTTCTTTAGAGCGTTGTCGGAGACGGAGAGTTTGACGCATCTGTTGCAAACAGTCGACCTGGAGAACTCTGCCGTGAACACGTGTGTGGAGGTGGCTGAACGAGGGTGAGCCATGAATAGTATCTAAAGTAGTTAGTAGCATTAGCAGTCCAGGATATAGCAACTCTATACCATAGCTAGACTTTATTAATTTCTATCCGTCTGTTGGGCTTGACTTCATGAAACCCCGCGTTCGCGTTTAAACCCCATACAATAGTAAAACATAGGTAGTAAAGTCGCGGTGGTAGGAGGTGGAAACGTCAGTTAGGCTTGTCACATTCTGTGTCGTTAGGAGTTCCGCAAAGTAACGCCTGATTCAATAAACTAACTTAAGAACGGCTAAAGAGATTTTGATGAAAATTGACGGGGAGGTAGCTTAGATTAGAACCGACAGACGGACATAGGGTACTTTTTATTAACTTCGAATGCGAGAAAATAAAAAAAAACATTTTAATTTTTCTTATACAAATTGTACGAGTGGAACGTAGTTCGCCGGAAAATCTAGTGACTTGATTACGTGACACAGTAGAGTGACTTATCTGTGTTTTTTCTAATTAGTACAATGTTATTTATGAAGTGTCAAAATGGTGGCGTGACCTACATATACACTTGCAAAGAGATAGAGAGAAAAGAAAATGGACAATAAAACGATATTGTGTAAAACGAGTTTGCAAGCACGAAACAAGCGGAGACACGGCCCCGGCTGGTACGTAGCCCAATTTCTACGGCAAACCGATCCGGTCGATAAATAAATAATGCTGTGATTGATGAACAGACGACGGTATTGTTTGTATGCGATTGTTGCCGATTTCTGACCTGATTTAGGAAGGTAATTGCGCGTTGTGGCGTTGTCTTGGGCAGATTTCACTTGATGTCTATTATTTAGTGACGAACTGAAAGTTTCGGTTTCAGTTTCGGGTAAGAAATAAAGTATTAGCTTAATTTTCGGTTTCGGTCGCGCCTGTCTTCATGAATTATTGTGCGTCTTTAATTTTTTTTATTGCATGTGATAGGTAGCAAGCCTATCGCCAACCTGGCATAGATTCAATCACGAGCAAATTTTTTTATTAGATTTTTTTTATTGAAAAAACCAAATTATCTTTTTGTTTGTCACGTCCTTCCCCATCAAATTTTGTGTTATCTGTGGTTTCTTTTTGTTGCCCGACCCGGGAATCGAACCCGAGACTAACACCTGGACCACAGAGGCGATTAATGATTGTTATTTTATTCAATTGGACACTTCTAGTTACCTACGTTACTAGCTGTATGTATGACTGAAAAATTATGGGTAAAATTATTCAAAAGTAAATTAATTACTGTTGTAAGGTATTAAGTCCACTAAAATTTAAAGTCTCAATAAAATTTGAAGCACGTTTAGGTAAGTTTCGGTTTCATTATTGGCCAAATAGAGATCTGAAAGTTCGGGTTCGGTTTTAGTTTCGGCTGAAAAACCAGTTTCATACCGACACTACTATTATTTAACAATTCAAACGCAGTAAAACTCCCTCTTAAACATAATCACTCTGTCATGTGCCGGTCCGGAGGGCAGTGTAGGCGGTAAAGTTGCATAGTGAGCTTAAAAACTTAACAAGAGGACAGTGAAACACCTATGGTAACATCTTTGGTGTCAATAGGCCAAAGTTGCCTCTTGCCATCAAGAGAGTCTAGTGCTTGTTCACTGTTTATCACAAAGTTCGCCGGGTTGGCTAGTATACATAAAAATAAATCCCCATTTCCCATGGTAATCGCATCACGTCTGAACGGAGGGACCAATTTTGCTAATTATCAGTCAGGATATTAGTCAGTTTGCTTATTAGTCAGGATAAGGTTCTTACAAAGAAAAAATCTGAGAAAATTGCAGGGAAAATGAGAATAGCAAAGCTTTATTTTTTCATACAAACTATAACCCAGTAGTTATAAGACACTTTTTTTAACAAATAAAGCAATGTCTGTTGATATTATACGTATCTGCTATCTGTGAAAATGTAATGATAGGTATATTGCGGCGTATCATATACATTATATATATATCAATTGCGCATCCCATACTCTTCGGACAATCTACTATTCAACTACAATGAATCTACGTTTTATTTTAGATGTCGCGCCGTCTTATTCGCGCATGCGCAGTGCGCCCTCTTACGTTCTGACGATCTGACGCGAGTTTAGAAGTTTTTACCCATTCCAAATAAAGTGCGCTACAAGAAGTTTTCACTTCAAAAAATATTTTGTAATAATAATAATCTCACCTCTCTACTTACGTCTACACGTTGGACGTTTGTGCGATATGATAAAGATAATGACACACATAAGTAATGATTACCTAATCTGTGATATAGTTTTGAGACTGTTTAATATGTAGGTAATTATAATATGTAATATAACTATCATAAGTTATATTACGCAACATTAACATAATCAAAAAGTAACGTCAATTCATCATAATTGGTTTGTTTGTTTCACAGCATAGGTATGTAAAGAACCTATCGCCTGCTGGTCTAATAATGCTGTTGTTTAGATTAGCATGATAGAACACTTTACAAATATAGTTAGTCTGACTATTTGGTTTAATTCTGCTACGAATTATACGACTAGGGCCTACTTATTTCTGCTATCGTTATAACAAACTACTGTTTCTGTTTAGAAGATAATCTTTATCTAATTTAATACGTGGTGCTAAAACTTCGGACCCCTTTTTACGAAAACTGCGCGGACGCAGGAGCAAAAAATTTGACACAGTTATAGTTTATGTGTAGGAGAAGTGCAAAACGCTAATATTTTTTAATAATAATGCTTAAAAGTACATTAAATCAATAAATAAAACATTACCTACAATACCATGCATTTGACACACACAAACAAATATATTGATGATAACGATAAAAGATCACAGATGGCGCACTAAAAAGTTTGGAAAAAAAGTAGTTGGTCTTGAGCAATGCAGATGGGTTCTTATCAACAAGATATTAAAATTTACTATGGTAAAATTTCTATCCTCCGTGAACTTTCATACGAAATATGTTTACGAGCCCATCTTCAAGTTGACGATAAAACTTTAAAATTGTTATTGACTATGTTTGACATGTATCCCTACAATACACGACACCCTCGCCACCTTCCTGTAATCATTTATGAGATATTCGTGTCTTATATCGGTTAGTAAAGAAAAAAAATGAATCTCTGTTTCCCTTCGCCACTGTTATCACACGTGAACGGAAACAACAATTTTGTTGTTTTTATTTTGTCGTCAGGAGAAGGATTACATGAACCTCAAACAAAAAAAATCTAGATTCATGTTTGGGACAGGAGCTCGGCAAGTATTGAAGGAAAATGTTTGACCATTGACTTTAATAATAGTTTCGCTGATATTTTGATATAATAACTAACAGCGGTACAGCAAGACATTTCAAGACATTTCTATCCCGGAAGATGTTCCTTTAATCATATACACCCACTTTCCCGGTAATAGAGGCCTATTACGGTAACTCGTTTAATTCGATTATCGAAGCTCAGTAATCATTTCACATCAATTAATCGAATAAACTCTTTCCGTGCGATAAAAGTCCACGATAATTGTGGAGAGTAAAAGTCAATTACTGGCTGCGTGCTTCGATATCTTGTGGTAGTATAAGAGTTCGTGAATTAAATTCTTTTTGATATTTGTACGTTAGAATTGTATAATGTTTAAATTGGGAGTTTTGGCGCCATCGTGAATGCAGATGGTCGTAATTTTTTCATTATTATGAAATTTCGTGTTTAGATTGAGCGAAATTCGTTAATTTAGGTGGGAATTAGAATAATTTTGTTCAGTGAAATGAAATAATAATGAAGAAATTAGTGTATCGTGTATTTCATCGCTGCCGACAAATCTCACTATATGAGCTTGAGTAACGAAGATACCGCTTTACTCAAGACCCTGACCTGACATGACTTTGTACAAAGTGACTAATGACTGTACCTATAAGAATTAACTAACTTGACATTAGCAAAGTAAGTCGTGAAAACGATCGAAAGCCTTATTTAAAGAAGATTTATTAAAAGAGGAAAAAGAATGTTTAAATTATTACTTGAATAAATCGGTAAAATTTTTGAGTAACGAAATATTTGTATACAGGTTAAATTATTTACTCGAGCCCTAGACTACTGTCAAATACATTTTTTAAAGTTAATAATTCCTTTTATCTGTTCTTACAATAATGTTCTAATAAAAATAAGAAATAAATGTTTTACAATGAAACTTAACTCAACTTAAGTCTAACTTAAACTTAAGTCCAAACACATTTTTTTTGTAATTTGACTTGTGACCTGTGTATGTATGTATGTTTGCGCTGTGGCACCTCAAGTTTTGAACGGCTGATCAAGCTACGTACATGTCGGCAAATGAATAAACAAATAAACAGTTCTAAAAATAAAGAAAGTTAAGGAAAATGCTGGTTTAACCATAAAGTTATTGTGTTATTATTAGTCCTAAACAAACAAACATATACACAAACAAACAGCGAAAAAAGATAAATCGTAAGAACTCATTGAAAAATTTTGTATTTTATTGAAAAATACAAAGTCCGATTAAAAAAACAAACAGCGATAACTACATATATTGGACATGTAAAAACGGAAAATTGCAAAAGATAATTAGTAAGAATTTATTGAAAGTTTCTGTATTTTATTGAAAAATACGAAGTCCGATTGGAAAATACGTGTATTTCACTTGTGATTTTCAATCCGATTGAGAATTACTTTAATTATTATTATTTTACTTGTGGTTTTCAAACCTAATGGGTTTAACGTCAGGGTGCCAGCTCTTGGACTATGATAATGTTAGCTTGCAGTAGCAACTGCAACGGATATGTTCTTGGCTCGAATATTCCTCTAATTTGAACGCATAACGTAAACTTCGCATTAGTAGTTACCACATCAAAGATTCGATATCGAATTGAGAAGATTCATAATTTTATACGTCTTTAGCGTGTTCTTTGATATTTACACTGTTCTATTTTTAAATTTTACATTTATTTTTCTTTCTTCATTACAAAAATTAATTCTACTTTTGAATTTGAAAATAGTAAGTGGGTTTATGACATTTGTTTTTGTTTTGGCGCCATCGAGAGAAAAGATGTTCGAAGTTTTTTCATAATTATTGAATTTCGTGTTGATATTGAGTGAAATTAGTCAATTTTGGTGGCATTTTGTACAATTTTGTTCAGTGAAAGAGCACAAATGCAATAATCATTAAGAAATTAGCGTATCGTGTATTTCCTCGTTGCCGCCAAATCTCATTACAGAGCTTGTGTAATGAGCCACTGCTTTACCCAAGAGCCTGACATGACTTCCTGACGACTTATGACTGATGAATAATTATAATTAATTGCAATTGATATAAAATTCGATGCAAATTTCTACTTGACTAATGGCTAATACTAACGTGAAAGCCAAAACCTAAAGAAAGAAAGACATTTGTTTCGTTTTCATACAGTTGATTATTTTTGTATGGGTTTGAAGCAGAAGGACTTCGAGACGATTCGATGGATTTAGTTAGAATTTTTTTTTGAATATAAACACATTGTTCTTTCATCGATTTGTTTAGTTTTATCTATTCAAGAATTTATAAAATGCGTTACCTTTTTTTAAACCTCTCCAAATACGTGTTTGCTAAAGGACTATTTTTGTAAACTTCTAATCCAAAGAATAAAAAGTTGAAACGTATTTCGCGTAAGTGATCTACATTACACCTATCCCAAATGTTAGTTATCTGTATCCTGGTAATAAAGTGGTCAAAAATATTGGTAGGTGTCCTCGGCAATAAATAAAATAATGGCAATTTCTGTATTACAAAGCTACAACTTACATGTGTGGAGAGTTTATTACATCCACTTCTGTTATCTCCCAAATCATATTTTGTGGATTTTGTCCTGGTGCAGAATATTTTAAAGTAAACATCTATATAAAGTATAGATCACAACCTACCAATAATTCAACACACACATACATATCTTCACGGCAAATCCTTTACGAATTAGGCAGATAGCATCGAGTGGCACATCTTCCGATCTTTGCCGACCTCCCTGGGTCCCTCCACATTCATTTTCAAAGAAACACGCCGGTTTCGGATACTATTGTCACCACCCTCGAATAGTATCGAATAGGATACTATCGAATGCCAAATTTCACGATCTTTGCAGACCTGCATAGCCCCTCCACATTAATTACTCTTTTCATACAAACAGGCTGGTTTCGGAGACTCTTGATACTACCCTCGGATAATATTCGAGTGATCTGATCGTGGAATGTCAACCTAAGTCACCCAGAGTACCTACATCCATTCACATTCGCATTGTATTTTTGAGTTGTCAATCTTTCATCTATCATTTTTTCCACATTCCAATACAGCCCTTTTTTATTCCATAGATTTAAATGTCGGCTTAAGATTTTTTTTACAATCCCAACCTGACATTGGTTGGTCGTCTGCCATTCTTTTCATATAATATATAACCAGCGTAGCATGCCCTTCCTTATTTAACAACCAAACAATTTAGTAATTAATTAAACGTATTTCTATTACATTTGAGCGTGCTGACTGATATCTTGCTGATATTAATATAACACAGTTATAGTGTTGCTAGTTATTTAATTCTAAGATTGTAATTACAAATTACAGTAAGATCGAGTGCAATAATCAATTATTTATCTGTGCCTAGAAATACATTAATCTAGTCTATGAGCTTCCTGGAGAAAGCAGATTGGATTTATGAAATGATGGGATGAGTTTGACAAAGACTTAAAGCGTAGACATGTATCTAGTCTTTGTTGTATGGCTACAAGTTATCTTACACATGCATACATTTCTTCCTTAAGTATTATCAGGCCAGTACAAATCTCGGCCGTTGCGTTACATTTTAGCAAGAAAACCTAGCGTCCATTTTCCTACTTCTCATTTTACACTTACTCCGATGGTACTCATATTTTTTTTCTTTACCTTTAATTAAATGAATAACTAAATTAAATGGAAAAAATTAAAACATATATCTTATGTATATCCGAACAGACAGACAGAGATAATTTATTTTCGGAATAAGTGTATTATTTTACTTATTTGTTTTGAAGTCGGTTTTTTAACATAGTTATTTTTATTAGATTTATTTTCATAAAGTCAATGTTTGGATATCTAGTTGAAAATAAAGTTTGCTAAGTATATAGTAGAGTTAACACTCGTATAACTTGTCTATCTCCATTTGTGTAAAATATTTTGGCCTTCAGAGTAATAACACTATCTTCAACTACATACATACCCTCAGTATTGACACTCATGACTAGTTCTCAGCATTTGCTGAACAATATAAAGCATGCCCTTGAGCTGAAACGTTTTATTTACCGTCAACGATAAAAGGTTTTAGATACGCCATTGCGATGACAGAGAAAATATTTTTTAATTAAAAAGTACTTAATACTTTTATTAGAATTTAAGTTTTGAGACAACTCATCCTCATTGGTGAGTCAACTCATCCTCATTGGTGAATAAACTCATCTCAACCTCATCCAACCTATTCCCACCGTCATTACATCATCGATCGCCGCTGACATATTTTGTTTGGAAGAGTAGAACAATCGATCATTTTGCTTACGCGAGAGGTTTGGATTTACAGTATCAGGGTGACACCTCCGTTGCCATTTTTTTGTATCTATAGGTGACGATGGTTTCTTATCATTGAGAAATTTGTCTATTTCTTTGCTTTTCATAAAATAGTAAATGAATACGGCAATAGAATTGAAAGTGACGTTTTCAGGAATTTAATTTATTTTTAGTTGTCTTATAACCAGCGTCCAGCGCATATTTTTTACAGTTAGAAAATTTTATGTAGTTGGCTTTTAAATGTTATTGCAGAAAATGACAATTGATTTACATTCACAAAGAGTAAATCATAATACCAACGTACAGAATACTCTATTATTCAATGATTTTTTTTTAAACTTACGGAGGTATAAAGACTCATGTTAGGTACCTTGAGCGTCGCTAGAATAATAACTGTTACTCGATGATTTAGCGGTTGTCAACTTAATTTGAGCTTAATGCTACGCTATTACATATTTTTTAAGGCATGGAATGGCGATTCAGCAGAAAAATGTCCTGATGTAGTGCATAATAAAAACGCCTTAAACGCCGAAAGCCTACTAACGATCGTCATCCCCAACGCTAATTTCCCGGTGAGATAGTTGAATGTGTGTAGGTAACTGGATTGGCAAGAATACTCTCATTCCCACATTTGATGTAAGATATAGTGCAGTGTCAATCCAATTTAAATTTTGTTGAATAGCCCTTTATTGTGTCAGGTACAATAAACTCTTATGTATTGTATTGTCACATTATGTGGAAGACACGTTAATATGACAATTTTATATTATATTTTATTAACCCTATTTTGTTTTCTTAAAATCAACACTTAACCAAAGTCAAACTAAGACCTGTAACAGACAAAATACGACAACATACATATTTTTACTAAACATAACTTGTTAATTATTTGAGTTTAAATATTAATACATTAATTTTAATGGCAGACTACTATTATTTTATGTTATTTATATTAATAAATTTTGAGAGGGTTATAAGGGAATATTTGAACGAAGCATGTGAAAGCAGGGAGAACATCTTATAAAGACACATGGTTTTTAGTGCAGCTAAAGAGTGACTAAGGCGCAAGGGACAAATTACAGATACTAGTGGTCGCCCGTTGGTCGAAATAGATAGATAGACCATAATAGATTTTAATGTCTTATTGATAAGAACGCCATCTTCATTTCTCAAGACCAACTACTTTGTTTCCAAACTTTTTAGTGTGCCATCTGTGATCTTCTATCGTTATTATCATCAATATATTTGTTTGTGTGTCTCAAATGCATGGTAGTGTGGGTAATGTTTTATTTATTGATTAAATGTTCCTTATAAAGCATTATTATTGAAAAATATTAACGTTCTACATTTCTCCTACTCATAAACTATAAGTGTGCCAAATTTTATGTTCCTGCGTCCGCGCAGTTTTCGTAAAAAGGGGTCCAAAGTTTTGACTTCACGTATTTATATATTGATTAATCCTTTAATGCAGCATCATCACGTTAATCAATATACTGTTGTCATTTCATGGCGAATCTGACAGTAATATATCTTTTCATAAAATGCATAACTAACACAATTTCTACAAAATAACTCTTCTTTGACATACAATGTTGCTTATAAGCCTTACCTAATGATTTGAATTTGAAATAAACTTGCATTAGATGATTTACAGATGAAAAATATCGCCAATAAATTGTAGTTGAGCTTTGCGTGATATTTCACAAATGTCTGGAATACATAAGTCAATTACTGTGCGTGACGTCACGATTTGTAGAAATTGGTCTTTTGAGAGGATATTTTATCTATACTTGATCTGATCATGGAAATAGGAATATATAAAGAAGTGCAACAATGTTGTATATCAAATTTAGTGATATAAATAGCGTTGGAATCTATATACAACTTAATAACTTCTCTTTGTCTCTTTTTAACAAATTTTCATATTATGTACGCGGGTAACGACATTTTTATCAATGCTCATTTTGGCGTCGATTTAAATTGACGTCATGACAGTTCTCATGCTTGCCAAGAACGCCATATTTAGTGTTCAATTTTATAGTGATGTACTATTACAGTTATCAATATTTTATTTTACGTTCCTATAAAGGAAACTCGGCGTGAAGATATGTATATATCTACGGGTACATAAGCGTTAAAAAATGCACTTCCATTACATATACGGTCCGGGTCCTGAAGTAAAAACCATTAGAAAAGCTTTTCTTTGTTTTTTAAGAAAGTTGTGTAACTGACTGACAGGTTTACTGTCCGAAAAATCATTAAGAATGGTGCACATTTATCTTTCTAAGTGACAGTGACGTTAACAGCCTCACACCTTGTTTGATGGTAGGCCATTTTGATTTCGTAAGGCTGGTTTCACATATACACGAAAGGTTGTAATGGCTCGTACTTATACGGGTTACGTGATAACGTCTAGCAATAAATTACGGATGGTTAATTTCGTTAGGTATCAGAGCCTTACCATAAGTTGGTGTAGATTACGTTTGGTAAGTTCTAAGTCGAAATATGCGACACTTTTGGTGTAAAAATGAGTTTGTCTTAGTTACCAACAGAGGCGCTGTTCGAAGTTTTCATACAAATAATTTACAGAGACGGTAGTGAGTATAGTAAACTTAGCAAGCCGAAGAGCTCTGATTATTTTCTGAAGAAAAAGAAAACAAATGATAAGGAAGCATGGTTTTAGCCTGTCCTCTGTGTACAAAAATAAAGAAGATATAAAAACCATCAAAGTTAATACGGATTAAATAACAAAACTTTTATGTGATATTCAAACATTGTGGTCATTTAGAAAAAATAAATATCGAAATAGACAAAAGTCGCAATTTAATGTAAATATTTATCAACACATTAAACTGTTTATTAACTTAATTACAAAATAATGTAACAAAAACATCAATCTGAAGCTTAAAATACTTACTTACATACTTATCGTTCATTAAAGATTTGGTTTTTGTAATATAAACTAGCGGCCCGCCCCGGCTTCGCACGGGTATAAAATATACACATAACCTTCCTCTTCAATCATTTTATCTATTAAAAAAACCGCATTAAAATCCGTTGCGTAGTTTTAAAGATTTAAGTATACAAAGGGACAGAGGAAGCGACTTTATTTTATGCTATGTAGTGATTTAATAAAAACTTGTTGAATGTAAAAGCACAGTCATGTCATTTTATGATTCCGTCGCAAATGATTTAAGAAATATATGTACGGAAAAGGTCGTTTGTCTCCGTTACCAAAGCCCCCGTATGTCCGGCCTGGGCAAGTTGTCCCGTTTGGCTGTGAAACCGGTCATGTGAGGTTACCGTCGGGACATGTTGACGTGATTGATGACCTTGTTTCAATGATGTAGAAATGGTGTCCAGTTAGCGGGTTCAGTCCTAACAATGGTCGTACTATTCAAGACCTAGTTTTTAGTGGCTAGTGGCCTGACGCTTGATTTTCATATTCAAATGTAATAGGGACGTGTTTTAAAGTGAAAATTTCTTTAGCGGCGTTACGCACTTTTTTTTGGAATAGGTTAAAACTTCTAAACTCGCACCAGGACACGTGACCTTATCGAAAGCTCGTAACACGGCGCAGGGCGTTTGCGCGTATGTTCGCGTTGTCATGTTTATGTACGATAGCACAATAAATTAATATTGTTTTCTACCACATAAAAAAAAGCAATTCGTGCAAAATTATTCCCTAAGCATTCCAAAATGTCAAATATGCACAACGTTAATATTCAAGTTTTCACTTCTGCCGGCCCTCCCGGAATGCAACCCGATTTTTCTTCCTTAGTATTGTTAGAATGTTTTTGATGTGAGGTTATCCCATAAACTTAAATAAATAAATATTTCTGGACAAAATTCACGAATGGATCTAACCCCAAAGTTAGCAAATTACATGCTAGTGTTACGGACTGTACTTATATATAGAAATACTTAAATAAATATCAGAATAAATTTAATAGACACGTGGGTGTTACACAATGTGTGATCCTTATTAGGAATCGAACCCAAGCATCGCCGTTGGTCGGTGCGGTTAGAGTTAGGGTGTACGTTAGTCGCTAATCTCTTGGCTAAAAAGCCATTCAAACAAACTTGCTTCAATAAATATTACTTGCCCAGTTGTATTGTTTGTATACTTCTAATTCATCATTTCATCATTTTGTATACTTCTACAGTATTCCTGTACAGGTGTTACTAGAGATGTGCATTGGTATATCGATAATTTCTTATCGCATTATAGATAAATATGCAAAAGCTAAGTGAATGCGGCGTTTACAGTTGGCCGGCACGTGTAGCTTTCAATTGTGAGTTGTGACACGATATTGCTGCGATATCGAATATGCGATCTATGTGAGAAAGTACTTCACTATTATATCAAAAGAAGAAACATTTGTTTTAGTGTTTAGAGGAATAACTATTTTAACAAAAAAAGTAGTTTTTTTTATATTGGAAAGCAAACAAGCAGACGGATTTCCTGATGGTAAGAAATTCACGTCGCCTAGAGACACCAAAAGATGGTAATAGTGCGTTGCCAACCTGAGGCCTAAGGCAAAAGTAGTTTACCGGCTACCTTATCCTCTGAACCGGAACACGTCAATGGCATGCACTGACATTATGGCGGCAGGAATAGGTAACGCGATAGCAAGATGTCACGTGCTAGTGACGGTAAGCCTATGCTCGCCTTTTACGAGCTGCCTGGCGGGAAGGCAGATGGTCTATTCTGTAAAGAAGCCCGGACCAACATGAAATAACATAATTAATTAATTAATAATAAATACAATAAAAACTAGCTTATATCATTAAGGTGAATGATTTTCTTAACTATTTTCTTGATGTTTTATTTTTAATTTAAATCGATCATTTTCATTTATAAATCAGTTATACCTTATATGATTATCTTTTCTTTTATATGATTAGTATGAATTCATATAACCCAAATTGGCGTAATTA
>NJDD01001404.1:16227-38595 GCA_002245505.1 Calephelis nemesis | reverse complement strand
CTAGGTATATATGATAATGGTACATCTTGCTACAAAAAATTTAAACACTCGTTGAACACGTTTACTAAACACTGCCTGAAATTGGATTCTCAACCAAAACATGCTGCCATGCCGTCCCCTTGTAGCATATTATTGGTTTAGTTAAACAGGTGTTTATTTTTTTTATGTTAAGGCGGATATTATCTTAGTAACAAGTATCATATTTTATGGTAAGGCCGGATATTATCTTAGTAATAAGTATCATAATCATTTAATATTTATAATCTTAAGGTAACACTAAATAACCCTAAGTCTTAATAATAATAGTCCAATATAATTATGGTCCAATAAGCTAAAGCAACGTCAAAAACTAAGTGCGTAGTTGCTAAATATAAGTGCTCTATAATACTCGAGAAATCTAATAAAATCCTAATACGATTTCGTAAATATTTGAGAAAGCTTTGAAAGTTGTTCACGTTAGGAAGACTTTGTATACATTATGTTGTGTGTTATCTTCGTAAATTGTATCACCAGACGACAGCTTAACATATACAAGTGTGCTTGCGCCGGAAATAGATTCTGGGAAATGTATTTTACATGGAATAGGAAGTTTTATAATATTGCGTAGTTTGTACAACAACTTTCGAACGTAAAGGATTATTTTATCTATGTTTACCCCATTGTAAAAGAAGGATTATGCTTTTCGCGCGTAGCATATAAGTACGTAATATTCTTTTTTATTTCAAATCTCCATAACTTCTGAGTGAATTTATCTAATTAAGGTCCAAAAAGGAGGAGGTTATCAATTCAACTGTATGTTTTTGTGGATGTTTGTTTCGCGATTAATCGGCCATGGCTGATTTTGATGTTTTTTAAAAAAAAGAAAGGTCAAGATTCGGAAGTGGTACTATATTAATTTTATAATGATCCGACCAGAGGTTTTTGAGTTATACCAGAGATAAGTAAATCTTAATGATTAATAAAAATAATAAGGCCGTCATGATAAGTGAAAAAATAACATGCATTATGAAGCAGGATTTTGGTAAAATTTGTAGAGGAAAATGTTTGCCGGAAATCGAGATGAACTATTTGTATTCTTAACTAGCTGTCCCGGTGAACTTCGTTCCACCCGTTCAGTTTGTATAGGAAAAAGTAAAATGTTATTTTTCTTAGTTTTCTCGTAAGTTTTTTCTCTTTTCTTATCTTTTAAACCTTACCTGGACTTGAACAAATAATTCAAAACCAAAATTAGCGAAATCGGTTCAGCCGTTCTCGAGTTTTAGCGAGACTAACGAACAGCAATTGATTTTTTTATATATAGATAATCCTTAGATCGAATGTAATTAATCTTCCTTAAAATTTTGCTATGTACTCTTCATTTCCCAATGGTTTAAAAGCATGCGAGTAGGAAAACTGCGGTCAAAATAAGAGCGGTACGCGAAATCGGAAGTGTAACGATGGCTGACCGCATTCATAACATTGAGATCTGAGAAATAGTGGGATTGAAAGTGTTGGTGTAAGAACTAGAAAGGGCAGGCTCCGCTGGTTTGGTCCTGTGAAAAGAAGAAAGATGAAATATTGACAATGCAGATATAGGAACAATGCAAATGTGGACGGATGTAGGTAGATCTTTTTCCACGTTCCACGATCAAATCGATGGGGTTTTGTTCGAGGGTGGTGTCTCCGAAACCGACGTGTTTGTATGAAAAGGGTAATGAATGTGGAGGAGGCCAGGCAGTTCTGCAAGGATGCGTGACACTTTGTATTCGATACATTCTGCCTACCCTGGATGGGGTGAAGATAAGTAGGTGTATATAAAAAAAACTTCTTTACAATAATTTGCTTCATATAATGATTGTATAATTTGTATCAGCTTCATTTTAGTGAAAGTGTAGAACTCGCTTAATAATCATAAAAATTACTTGAAAATTTATAGTAGGTATATCCAATGTTTTTCTTGGTTAATTACTTTTCTCGTTTTGATTGTGAAAGTTCAAGATAACACTTCATAAATTATTGAAATGTGTTAATAATAGTATATGATCCGAACCTACAGCGACTTCACCGAGCTGTTAATAGAATGAAACATGTTTTATAAAGAATTTAGTATATTAGAAATCACATTAAAATTGGGCTACCCAAAAATTTCTAGACAAGTTTTTTTTTTTCACAATTTTTTTTGTACTTATTCTATTTTTTCTGACAAACATTTATATCAACGTGTTTTGCAATAAAACAGCGTATACATTACAGCATTTTTTGTAATATCCAAACCCTCGAAAGTGACTGACATCGACTTACCGGTTTATCTGGCAATCTAGATAACTAACCGGCAAACCAACTTCTGAAAATTCTATATTCTATTCATCACATTAAGTCAGAATAAAAATGTATTCTGGTATTTCATTGATTTATTTATTTTTGATTTTTTAATGAAAAAAACACGTGTTCAGATTGTTTGGGAATCCATTTGAAAAATACAATATACTACAATTATTATTATCAAACAAGTTTCATCCTATTATCAGCTCGGTGAAGGTCGATCTAGGTTCAGATCTTAGACTATAAATTTCAACAATACAATATTATACAAATTAACGGCGATTCGGGCCGGTTGTGAAATTAGTTATTAGAGTATTGCTTAATTAACGTGTCGGGGAATAAATAAACTTTTGCCTTAAAGCAATACAATTACACACTAACGAATAACTTGTAAAATTAAGCAACTTTACATAACATTACAGCCATGTTTTTTGTTAACATGTAAGCATAGGTTTTTTAATAAGTGTGGAAGGCAAACTAGAAGAACGCCTGATGGTAGTAAATACACATCCCCTATATTTTCCTAACCGACCAGGGGCCCTACCATGAACGCTTAAAGCAGTATTATTTCCATCTTGCTAAATGTCTGCCTTTATAAGCAACTTTATGGTATACGTCATAAGGTTGTCTTTCTCGACCGACAATTAGTATTGTTGAAATAGTACTGTTTTAAGAGCTTATGGTAACCCCCCTGAGCCTTTACCACGAGTTTTTATACGTTTGTCGAGATAACGTTTATGATATTTTTGGTTTAAAAATTAGTTTCTCTTATTTACCCACAGAGGCACTGTTCAAAGTTTTCATACAAGTAATTGATAGATACGGTAGCGGTTTTGTAAACTCGACAAGCCGTAAACTCGTGGTAAGGGCTCAGACACTTCTACAATCCTTCTTAGTACACTTTTAATAGTTAATTCTCAGTAAATCTGCAAAAATTCAACTTTTAAATCATTAATAAGTAGATAATCTATGTACACAAAAATTACTTACTTTTCTCGATTTCTTTGGTATTTCATCATCAGTTCTAGACTTGGTGGCAATAGGATTATATAGGAGCTATGCTCTTTAAAAAACAAAGAAATTTGAAAACGGTTCAACAACGACGGGCGGATGAATAACGTACATTTAAAAAAAATGTAGGAGTTTAATGTATAACCTTCTTTTTTTCCAAGTCGTTCGAAAACATGCATTGAGTTAATAATAGTCACGTTGTTTGTGTGTAAGCTGGAAGCATGAGCTGACAAACTTTAAGCTTTTAAAATATTAGGGTCTGGCGATGAAAAGGAATGATCGGATCTCGCTCTATAATACGAAATTGGTGTCGGTTTCTCGATACCGCATTACACTTATGACAATGCAGTTTAAGAGTAATTTAACGTAAATAAAATGTTATGACAACATTAACCGCATGTGATTGATGGGTGTCTGGTGTTCTGGAATGATACAAATTGATAGCGTTACATTCTAATGCAATTGCCATTTTACGATGTCATTTAGAAAGCTCCCGTGATATATGGCCCGTGGAAATTTTATAATGGACCATTTACACAAAGACATTCCATTTACAGAGACATTCCATTGACATGAAGACGTTGTGAATTTTGAGGAGCTTGTGAATCTTGCGTGTTTGCCTGATCTCTTGTCAAGAAGAGAGTATTAAACTTTCTACTAGGCATACTGGCAACTGAGAAGCATTAGTTAAATGGATCATTACCAATAAGAACACTAGTGGTAAAGTGCTATTCAGAAACTTGCTCGGGTAGGGATCCATCGTCTTACCTACTCGTAGATCACGAATATCTCTTACTTCCAGGGGAGTCGTGTGCTTATTCACTACCTAGTAACTCTTACATAAAAAGTCAGATTAGGTATCTTATAACGCCATTGTGGATTGTCTTATGTTTTGTCTTCATTAACATACCCTTAATGATTTTATTTCTATGGCCATTATAATGATTTTTGGTATTGAAATAAGTGCCAGTTTCTGTATTGTTTTTTTTTTATTAGAAACAATTGTTGCTCTTAGTCGTGGACTAGACAAAATTTCTTTTTTATTTAGTTTGAATATTGGTTACAAAAAAAATAAGCACCCGTTGAACATGCGTTTTACTAATCGGTGTCTAAAATTATATTCACAACCAATAATATGTTGAAAACATCACCCACTTGTAGCATTTTATTGGCTGGATGTTAATTTTAAACAGTATCTAGCTAAACAGGCGTCTAAATATTTTTTTAAAATCTATACTTGTTATCGTCGGCACTTGGTGGAATTCCATTATATACACACTTCTTTGAGGTAAATGCTTGTACTTATCTACTGTATATTTTTATTGATTACTTTTCGTTACTCTATAGCCGACTGGTTCCACTTTTTACAGCATCATCAGGGATTTATAATCAAAAAAACTATTTCAATATAACGTTCAGTACTTATTTGGTTGGAAGTTATTTAAGTTATATTTTTTGTGGTATGGCGGTGGAAGTCAACGTCATACTCTAGCCATCCATCTTTCTTTTCCATTTCCATGCACAATAAATATACAGTAGAAACCTACCATCGCTTAGTTGCGGCAATTGCGTCGTTAGACAAGAATAAATCGCACTTTTGTGTTTATGCAATATTAGTTTGGATAATTTAAATTTATGACATTGGTTAAGAAGTGTCTGGTTTTGTCAAATGGTTGTCAAAATTCTTATATTTCCTGTCGTCACAGGGGTTGCCTTTTTTTAGAAATATATATACGCTGTTTTATTGAAGTTTTTTTAAGTTGTATCAGTTTGAAAATGTCCACAAAGGAAAAAAACAAAAATAAAATAAAAAGTTCTTTTGATTTCAATCGGCGCCTCCACCTTATGTTTATACTAGTGTTGTAATAGTAAATGCTGCAATGCCGGAAGTCTCGCAGGACTCAAAGTAGCTCGCCATGAGCATCGATGTTAAAATCGAATGACCATAAATTAGTGTAATCGTTCGAATAGATACGCATTATTCATGAGGATGAATTGCGTTCTCCCGTTTAGTAATGAATGAAATAGTGCGTGGCCAAACATTATGTTATCTAAATATGCTATCTATAAAAGCTTTCGTTTGCTATTTTTAAGTTTACTTCGAAAAGAAGAGTATCTCAATTGACGTGTTTATAATTCATGCATTCAAAAAATATTCAACGTTTGGGTACAGTACTATTATTTAAATTATGCGCTTCGGCTTTACATTTTTTACTATTTTTACACTTTATACTTTTATTTTTAAATTGGCTGACCTAGTCTATTATTATTATTATTATCGCCTCTGTGGTCTAGCGGTTCAAGTGCAGGACTTGACTGCATGAGGTCCCGGGTTCGAATCCCGGGTCGGGCAACAAAAAGATATTGGGTTTTTCCAATTTCCTAGTAAAAAAAAGTTGCTCGGGATTGGATATGTGCCCGGATGGCGAGAGGCTTGCCACCTATCACATTATGGGACTATGTCTTCGGCTAGTCGTGGGTGCCTTTGTTGTGCCTCTGCCTACCTCTTCGGGGACATAGGCGTGAAGGTACTTCTAGTCTATTATTAGTTATGTAATAACAACTTTATCTAGATATCTTTAAAATACATTATGATTTCCGAAGCTTGACGAATATAGACGAAGCGCATTATATAAATAGTACCTTAGTACCCACTACTATAAATCGTACATCGCGAAATTACAGTTGCTCAGTTCTGTAATCTAAGCATCAATACAAATAAATAAAATTCGAATATCTTTTGTAATGTGAATTTCTACAAAATGCATATGAATGTCTTTACGGTAACATATACTGAAATAACTTTAGTCTGTCTGTCTGTTTCTTTCAGCTAATCTCTCAAAAAGGCTGGAGTGATTTTGAAGTCTTCAATTGGCAGCTAGGTAATTTTAGGCGTAACTTAAGCTTGTTTTATTTTATTCTTTTATTAAATTTCATAGACGATTTTTTCATATTCATTTCATTATGATTTTTCATAGACGAAAAGGATTTTCATAGACGAAGTTTCATCATCTGGCACCTGGCATCATCATCAACATCAGCCGGAGGACGTCCACTGCTGGATATAGGCATCCCTCAAAGAGTGCCACAAGTCACGGTCACCAGCCGCTTGTAACCTGCGACTTCCGGCGACTTTGACCAGATCATCAGTCCAACGGGTCGTCCAACATTCGATGACCCGTCCCGAGACGGGAGGTCGTCCTCAACGCGGAGTCGCCACTTGAGGACTTTTCTTCCCCAACGGTCGTACGCATAGATAGCTATAATTCAGTCTGAAAGTTTTTTTACTGAGAACCGCTCGTGGATGCGCAGATTTCCCTTATCCTGCGCAAGAGTTTTTAAGTGCCCCGTTGGCTATATGTTTCCTACCTGTCACATTGAACTCTCTGTAGTATATTCAGTTAGTCGTGGGTTAGGCCAGTGTTAAATTTCATAAAAATGTGAAAACGGAACATACTGTTGCATTTATATCTGAGGTGGTAAATTTTTCGCCGATAACTCCTTCGAAGAAAAAAAATATTACAGGGTTAGCGTACATGCCTTACTCTACTGACCAACCGCGAGGTTCGGGATTTATTCCCGACACGGGATGCCTACATTTGTGTGATTTAAGTGACTCTATTTCTGGAACTGGGTGTTTTTTAAGTACCTACTTAAATATTTATATGTTCATATTATTGACCAATTTCATACCTAACACAAGACACATATTGTAATTTTGATATATATGTGCCGTTTATATCTACATTAAGTATGTAATAAAAAGCGGATATTTTGATATTACAAACAGACACACCAGTTTTATTTATTTGTATGTATAGTTTTTTCTGAAGCTAAGGAAGTAAATTAGAAATATTTGAACAACAAAGTATTAATGATCGGAAACGACTGAATGGTTTGGAAATAATTGAAAAGAATCGGTCAAGTGGATCTGGAGAGATGCGGTCTGATTCATAACCGGTATTTGATATCGGACACTAAATCTAAATGATTCAGAAATTATACGGATGTGAAATATATTAGTATCGATTTATTGTATTCGCACATTCCTCAAACGCGGAGGTTTGGAAATAGCTCAACACTAGTGTGACATTAAGCATTTAATAGTAGGGGAGCCCGCGATGCTAATTATGTATGATCTCAATCTTTATGGGCACCTATTGGACTTTGTCGATTAAATAGTGCAGAGTAAGAAAAGGTCATGTGAGGTTCTTCTTTTTAGCGGTGCGTTGAACGTCTAGAAGCTTCAAGGACAATTTCAGTAACTCGATCATTGGCGAGCTCATCAAATACAATAGTGCACATGCTTGATGTGTTTCCGTTGGTGGAAATATCTGTCAATCAGACAGTTCGCCGTTTTAGACACTGAACATAGGTGACTTGTTTTTTGAAAGTTTCTACCCCCCCCTACTCTCATACGCATATATATACATACATATCTTTACGCCAACTTCCTTATGGCGTAGTTATAGTGTATCGATTTCCAAAGCTCACGATTCTGGCTGACTTGTCTGGCTTTCTCCACATTTATTACTCTTTTCATTCAAACACACCGGTTTCAAAAACTCTTGACACCACTCTCGGATAATATTCGAGCGACTCTACTCGTATGAGATTCTTGTGCAAATCAGCAGAAAATTTATACATACCGGTATTGGCACGTAACAAGCCCCTCGTACTTAAATATGATATGCTCGAGTATATATTGAAACAAAAAAAAAATAGACAGACTACCCTACAAGCGCGCTTGTATATAGAGATTTGAATACATAACGGAGGTGTTAAACCATAGTACAGAAAAGACATTATGGAATTTTATTATAGCGTAATGGCAGCAAACGCAAAAAATAATAGATAACGAAATCGTAATTCACAAATTTAGAAAATATTCGAAAACGTTTTGCTGACAAAAACTAGAGTTATCAATTATTGAAACAACAAAAAAGTAAAACAGATTTGGCTATTCCTAATATCTATGTCTGTCGCGCTTGAGTTACTGCAAAAATCCCTCTTGGGCTCCTCTACTATTAAGTATAGTTAATTTTTAATAACTTCCTTGCGACTTAGTGTAGGTGGGTAGGTAGGTCTTATCATTTTTATCTTTTTCTATTCTTTTTTCTCGCAAAAACCACTACTGGTAAATAATGTATCATTTGGTATTCCCTTATAGCCGTGGTCAAAATTTCGAAAACTTGGATTCTCTTTGCTAGGCAGTTTGTAAGAGGCGAGCGCAGGTTAAAATGCTACTGGTTCAGCGATGTGCTGCAAATTGCCCGTCTCCACAGGCTTACCTGTTACTATGTACGTAATCACTGTCGATTTGGAGGGAAGGGTAGCCGGTAGACTTGCACAATAGGCCTTTCATCCCGGCATCAGGACAACGATGCATCTGTGGCATTTATGTATGTCCACGGTGGTCTCTTACGATCAAGAGAGCCGTATACTTGTTCGCTAACCTCTAAAATAATCAATTAATATTTTAATACCGTTACATATGGATTGTCTTGTGTATTGTCTTCATGTAACGGACCTTTACCGTCTTCTTAATGAAAAACCGCTTTCATCAAGTATGTATTATATTTCTTTTATTGTATTTAATTATTCCCATTAACGAAGCTATTTTTTAACGTTGATGCGTAGACAACAATCAGTTTGAAATAAAATAATAAACATTACCAGCTAGCCGACCCGGTGAACACCCGACAATTGTCTGAACATGCCTGACATCAACAGCTACTAACAGTTTGTACAGATTAAAACACTGTTTTTCCCAGTTTCCCTACTGCTATCCCTTTTTTTTTTGTTAAAAGAACATTCTCCTGACAATAACCAACACAAGGAAAAAGAATTAGCTAATTGGTCTGTCCGTTCAGACGTGTTGTGATGACCACGTAGAATGGAGATATATTTGTATGTACAGATAATAGAGATGTATAAATATGATTTAACACATTAAAAAACATCATACTAATATTATAAATGCGAAAGTTTGTATGTTTGTTACTCTTTCACGCAAAAACTACTGGACCGATTTTCGTGAAATTTGGCACATATATATATGGTATAGAGGGTTACTTGGATTAACACATGATAATTTTAATCCTCGCAAAATGTTCCTATGGGACCATTAACCACGCAGGCAACGCTGCGGGCAAACAGCTAGTTTAAATATAAATATGTAATATATAAATGTTCCTGGATTTCCTTTTTGGATGGATTACGATTCTAACTCATAGAAGTACTTAAATAGACAATAGAATAAATTTAACAAACACCCGGACCCGGAAATGTAGACATTTAAATATTCATCACATCAATACCAGCCCCCCTCGGGAATCGAACCCGAGCCTTGCGGTTGGTCGATGAAGTTAGGCGTGTACGCTAGCCACTTGTACAAGGAAGTAATAAGTAGTTGTTATTCGCTGCTTCGCTCGCGGTAAATTTAGATAAGCTATTCTATCTTTCAGGTTTGATCAAAGTATATAAGTACGGTATGCAAGTTTGATTAAAGTAGGGTAAGTTTTTTTAATGGATAGGTCAGCGAATAAGCATACTGTTCCCTGTCCCCGTCCCCATGTTGGTCCGGGCTCCTTTGTAGAATAGACCATCTGCCTACCTTGCCAGGCAGCTCGTAAAAGGCGAGCATAGGCTTACCATCACTAACACCGTGACATCCAACTAGGTGGTAAAGTTTGGCAACGACTCGCCCGGATTGGTACCACCGCCTTACCTATTCCTGCCGCCATAACGTCATAACGTGTTCCGGTTCGGAATGTAAGGTAGCCGGTAAACTTACTTTTGCTCGAGGCCTAACATCCCGACCTCAGGTTGGCAACGCACCATTACCACCTTTGGTGTCTCTAGGTGGCGTGAATTTCTTACCATCAGGAAATCCGTCTGCTTGTTTGCCTTCCAATATCATAAAAAAAATACTGGTCTGCTGATGCTAAGAGACAATCGTGGCCTGGAGACACCAAAGCTCATGAGTACACCGCGTATATGTTGCCTGCGGTTACTCCCACTAGTTCAATTGACCAGTTCATTTGACTGAAGTAGTGGGAATTTTTTCTCGTTGGTTCAGTCGAAAATAAAACTAGCTTTTACACGCAGTTTCTTTCTATTAGTACAGACGTGCAGTTCAATTTCAAAATTCAGTGCAAAAATAAAACTAGGTTTTGCAAGCGGATTCTTTCTACTAGTAAAGTTGACTAACTTGAAAACCAATCATTGATTACGAGTCAGTGTTCTTTCAGTACAATATAAAACCAGTTGTGGAATCTGTTATTTTTATTAAGGAACTCCAATAGACACAATAAATTGATAAACCCACACTAGTAGAGCTTTCATTTACTTTATTATACACGTAGTTTTTCTAAAAACATTGAGATACTGATATCGCCTTGAAGAAGTTGCATTTGAACTGTTTGAATGTAGCGGTCATTTTCATCGTGTTTCATCCCGTGCTTTCGCTGATGAAACCTGAATAGATCGAACCGCAAAATAAGATGCATCTTATTTTTATTTTTTTATTTTTTTAGCACTTGCCCTGTGCGTGGGATAAATTTATATAAATTTTAAAGAAAGAAAAAATTTCGCCCCAGACAGGATTTGAACCTGTAACCTTTCGTCTCAAGCCGACGAATGCTCTAACCAATTGAGCTACTGAGGATTCAAGTCCCGTGGCGAAATTTTTATTTCCTTTCTAACCCGTTAACGCGGGTAGTTATGTCCTATAGATACACAATTCTGAGTACCCACCAAATGAGTTCATCACAGATGAAATTCACATTTTTAGAATGGCCATAACTTTCGTTTAGTGGGAGTAACTCGTTGCCTGCGGCTTCGCCCGCGTTTTCACAGGAACCCGTTGTGTGATCGGGACTAAAAGTAGCCTATATGTTAATCCAGGTCACAATCTATCTGTGTTCCAAATTTCAGGCAAATCCCTTCAGCCATTCGATTCTAAACGAGTAGCAAACATCCATATATATACATACAAACTTTTGGATTCATAATACTATAGGATAGTAGATTTATGTTACTGGTTTACTTTGTGTTTATTTTGTTTCAGTATTGATTCACTTTGTGTTTTTTGTTAAGGTATTGATTTTCTTAGTGTTTCTTTTGTTTCAGTATTAATTTACTTTGTGTTTTTTGTTAAGGTATTGATTTTCTTTGTGTTTCTTTTGTTTCAGTATTAATTTACTTTGTGTTTTTTGTTTCAGGTAAGTGATACCTGTAACACAATCTTAAGTAAGTATTATTTAATACTCCACTTGCACCACATTGGGTAATCTAAGTAATAATTTGATTTAATATTAACATTATGCTATATGTTAAATTTATCCAAAAGTTTACAATGATAAAATATTAGATGGAATAAAATTAATTCTAATAAATTAATTATTACTGCGTGTAATTAATGATCGAAAATTATTTTATCAACCCACTTCATTAAAGAGAACGTACCTATTATTTCGACAGTGGTTTTTTGTATGTTTGTTACGCGATTACTCAGCAAAAAACGATGCGATGTTGATGATTGTTTTTTGAAAGGTAGGTTATTGTTTCGAGGTGGTCCCATATTAATGTTACCATGATCCGACAAGTATTTTCACCAGGCCGTCTGATCTGTGCTCTAGCTGTTGCTCTTCTTCCTCAAGGCTTGTACCATTCTGGTGCTCTTACGGCCTATGTTAATAATGTATCTCAATCTAATGGATTTCAAGCAATCTAGATAGCTGCATATCCGCCGGCATCTATACCTATATGCCATATTTATCCAGTCCATAGATATGTTATTGGCAAGCGATAACATAAAAATGGATCAAAATATCAATCTTGGACAGAGATTTTGGACTAGGATTGATTGTTAATATTGGCCGTTAGTGAATATCTAAATAAGATCGAACGAATCATAAGAAGCTCCTGGTAAAAGTTTGTGATGTTATTTTTTTATATTTTCAACGGATGTCGGTTGGAAATATTTTATTTAATATTTTTTGAAATCGTTTGAAAATGTTATTTTATCTCTAAACATATTCCAGTAAACAATGAAAGTGTTTTGTGAAGGCTCAAGGGCCAAGAAATGTTAATTACCGAAATTGGAAATTCAGAAGCTCCTGGTAAAAGTTTGTGATGTTATTTTTTTATATTTTCAACGGATGTCTGTTGGAAATATTTTATTTAATATTTTTTGAAATCGTTTGGAAATGTTATTTTATCTCTAAACATATTCCAGTAAACAATGAAAGTGTTTTGTGAAGGCTCAAGGGCCAAGAAATGTTAATTACCGAAATTGGAAATTCGCCACAAAAGTGGTCATAAATTTTCCATTACATTATTAGTATGCTGTATAAGATAGGGGACTGAATACACGAATGTGTTACGTTTCTCCGAAGTATCCTCAAGGTATTACGCGTGTGTAATGAGTTCTTGCAACACGAGGAAGTCACTTTCGTTAGCCATTAGTGATATAAGTCTATAGATTAATGTTCTGTTTCTGAATTTAAATTATTTTAATTTTTGCCCATGTTAGTCCGGGATCCTTTGCAGAATAGACCATCTGCCTTCCCACCACACAGCCCGTAAAAGGCGAGCATAGGCTTACCGTCACTAGCACCATGACATCTTACTAGGTGTTAGAGTTTCGCAGTGACTCGCCCGGATTGGTACCACCGCCTAACCTATTCCTGCCACTATAACGTCAAATGCTTGCCGTTGAGGTGTTCCGGTTCGGAGGGTAAGGTAGCCGGTAAACTTAGTTTTGCTTGAGGCCTAACATCCCGGCCTCAGGTTGGCAACGCACCTTTACCACCTTTGGGGTCTCTAGGCGGCGTGAATTTCTTAACATCAGGAAATCCGCCTGCTTGTTTGCCTTTGCTCGCCTTTTACGTTCTGCCTGGCAGGAAGGCAAATGGTCTATTCTGCGAAGGAGACTGGACCAATTCGAAGTGGGTTATTTTGCAGCTTAAATTACTTTGTTTTAACTCTTCTCTCCTTACCTTGTTTCTCAAATCCTATTACCTATCTATTCTGTTTACTACATTCTTATCTTCTTCTGTCAGCGTTTAGTTTACTTTCACTTCACAAAAGTGGACTGTGATAAGAAGTTAAAAGCAAATCCACACAATATGACTAGTCTTTAGGTATATACGAGTACGTTGTGTAGATTTGTGTTTTAAAAATAAATTTTCCTGTAAAGTCAGTGTTTTTGGTAGGTAATCTTAGCAAAATCTCTTATAATGAACTAGAATCAAGTCTTGCCTTTTCTCCGAAAGTAGAGCTTTAGGAAGTAAATTGTAATTCTCTGAATTACGAAAAGTGGAAGAGGATACACGCCGCTTGGTTTTAGTTCATGGAATATTAAACATGTGTCAGTAATTATATCTAAATTCGCTTTGTAATGTTTATACCAAAATTGGTTTTGGCCGTGGCTTTTACCACGTAGTAAGGATAGCGCACACCTGTGGTGAGGCGCAACATGTCGGATCGCATTGCAAAGTACACTCAGACGGGCATCGCATCGGCGGAACTCATTACCAAAGGGCTCAGTGCCGAAGGGTCGAGTGAAAAAAAACAGTGGCAAATGGCAACTCTTTAAACTTTAAAATCGTCTAGTATGGAAAGTGGCACCTCTGGCAGTTGTCATACAAAACTTAAGATTAAAATGTCACTAGTGGTCGCCCGTTGGTCGAAATTTGACGATAATACATTTTAATATCTTGTTGATAAGAACGTCTTCTTCATTTTTCAAGACCAACTACTTTGTTTCCAAACTTTTTAGTGCGCCATCTGTGATCTTTTATGGTTGTCATCAAAATATTTGTTTGTGTGTGTCAAATGCATGTTAGAGTGGGTAATGTATTATTTATTGATTTATTGTACTTTATAAGCATTATTATAGAAAAATATTAGCGTTTTGCACTTCTTCTACACATAAGCTGTAAGTGTGCCAAATTTTATGCTCCTCCGTCCCCGCAATTTTCGTAAAAAAGGATTCAAAGTTTTGGCATCACGTATTAAAATATAGATTAGACATATGTGAATAGACATTCACATAAATAATTTCATTTTTACTCTCCTCTTTGGAATTGTAGGCTGCATTGGGAAGTGAGAACTGCGTGCAGGGTACCGCGCAAAAACCTGTTGTGGATTTTTCCGCACAGTACGCTGTGATGCTGCCTGTCCCAAGTTTGAGCTGTCCTATCTGTGGTGGATTTTTCCGCATAGTACGCTGTGATGCTGCCTGTCCCAAGTTTGGGCTGTCCTATTATCATACTTTGTTTTCTTGTCTTTAACAAAGTCTAATCTATTTCAGGCCGAGCATTATTATTTAATAAGGTTATCTATTTTGGTGTAAAAATAAAAGTACATGCACACTTACACACTGTTGCAATTATATTAGAAGGGATGAACTTACAATTACTGTATGGCTTATCTTCTTTGATGAGTTCTCGCAACAGATGAGTATTCGTTCTGAAATTGATATTCGTATAAACATAAATGTTTCGTTTCTAAATTTACTTGGTCGCTTTCTCGTATACACTAGGAAGTAAGCCGGCCTATTTCAGACATAGCCCTTTGTTGCTTGAGGGTCAATTCTGTTGTACTGTAAGGGAAATAGAAATAATGTTTATTACACCAATAAGTTCAAACGTCAATTTACTAAGATAAAATTAGGATTTTCGCACCCATATCCCCAAACAGATAGGCAGAGGCACAACCAGGGCACCCACAACTAGCCGAAGATAATAAGTCCCACAATGCGATAGATGGCAAACCAACCAGGCACATATCCAATCCCGAGCAACATTTTTTAATGGAATAACCGAAATTTCTTTTTGTTTTCCGATCCGGGAATCGAACCCGGGACCTCATGAAGTCAAATCCAACAACTGGGCCACTAGATCACAAAGGCAATTTCAAGGAAATAACTTGTCTATTAAAATAAAGTACAAAACTGATTAAAAGAATTGTTCTGATAAGTTAGGTATGTAATTTTTTACTTTTATTATATTTTATAAAATTAGGTTATGTGTAATAATACGAATTCAGGCAAGTTGTTTTTACCAACGGAACAGTTTGAAGTCTAATTAGGTATGTATACAAAATTTTAATAAAATATTTTAGATGAAAAAATACAGTTTTGTACAGTTGATCCCGTGAATCTTTTTACTTTGAGTTTAAAATTGTTTTCATTACTAATGAAAACAACTATTCTTACAATTAAATATTTATCGCCTATGTACGTTTACGTCGAGCACTTTATTATTTACTGTAAAAATACTTCGCGGCTGTACGTTGGACCATTCCTTTCAAAGTAAAAAAAATTACCTACGTGAATGTTAGTACCTAACTTTAAATTGTACAAATAAGACCAAGACCAAAAACCACTTGTAATTTGTGAAATGATCATTGTGCAAGAAAGATCTTTATACGATTTTTACCTAAGAGATAAAGCAAAATTAACTAAAGCATAAGATAACTATGATCAATAGGTATATATTATGGTCTAGGTAACCTAGGACAGAGGTCACTGACTTGGGGCGCCAGTGTTTTCGAGATCATTGATGATAGCTACTCCTCAATTAAAGATTATGAAATGCTGTCTGTCTGACTATCAACAGGAATTGAGGAATATTCATCACCAATGACAGATAACGCTTATGGATATTTAAAAATAGAACCTGAATTTTTAGATAAAGCGGGAAATCGAGACGGTCAGAGAAGGCACCAACAATAAAGGGGTCGCTTATGGATATTTAAAAATAGAACATTAATTTCTAAATAAAACTAGAAATCGAGATTGTCAGGGATGAGTATCGGTTACATAGTTGTTGATGAGCAGAATCGCCGTCCAGGCTTATTTCTGTTTACGTCTCGTTTCGTAACTTTACGAGCGTTTCGGATGCGCCGGCGCACGGTACGTTGCACCATAAAGTTATTAACGGCTGGCCTGCGGCGGGTGCAATAGCGAAATGTGTTTAACGTTATTCGACATAACATTTAACACCGTCGGCGAATTGATTGTACCATATATATATCTGTAGATCATGTATAATTGGGGGCCATTTTGAAATTAAATTTGTAATGGGTAATGTGCCAATGGTTATCCCGAAACAACCTAAGATTGGTAACGTAACTTTAACATCTTTGGTTTTTGTAGTATTTTTCATCACGTTTATCTTCCTATAGTCATACTAGTTGACTCGGCAGACGATGTTCTGCTATGTTTTTAATGTGATTTAAGTAAAAAAAAAATTTCGGACAAGTTACCCTTATTACTTAGGGGTATGAAAAATAGATGTTGGCCGATTATCAGACCTACTCAATATGCTCACAAAATTTCATAAGAATCGGTCAAGCCATTTCGAAGGAGTACGGGAACGAACATTGTGACACGAGAATTTTACATATAAGATATGGTGTAAAATTGTTTGGTAGTCCGCTCGTTTACTTTCAGTACACTAAGTTGTGGTTGGCCGTTGGTCCATTGTAATTATGACTATACCATCAAATCCAATAGCTTTTACCTTTCATCATTCAATTCACTATTAAAGTCATCGATATTGCTGGACATATGAACGAGTAAAAGCCTGTTCACACGGCGCGATGCGTTCTCACAGCGTAAGATATTTATTGGGTCCTTAAGCGCATTGTCCCAGCATTATACGGATGCTAGCGCTCCGAAGTTGCAATGACTCTTTCCGCTTCGTCTCGATAGCTGCAGTAAATAGGCCAATTTAGCGAACTATTTAAGAAAGAAATGGATTCATAAGTATTCTCTATTGAGACGTAATAAGCTAATGCCAGCATACATAATAAAAAGTTACAGTAACTGTGTAAGATCGGTTTCGCAAAATATCAAGAGTTTTTCCTACATGCTATTTGACAGCAACATCTGAACACTAATTAATAGACTTACTTACTCTTTTACTTACTAAAGTAAACATATCATACGAATGACTTTAAGTGCGTTAACCAATGCGCATAAAATAATGACCAGCTTCCAAAACTCATTCTTAAACATATAGATACATATAAAACATATAATCTAAACATAGAGCAGATGAACATAGACATACTCTCGGTACTGAAACGTCCGTCAGGTTATTTTCCTGTTTGTTTGTCTGTTGTATTGTTTAGTTGTCTAAGAACAATTTTACACTCGGATCCTCTTTAACAAGTCAAAACGTAGCACACGTCATATTTGGCATGCGATTACGCGGACGCAGCGAAACGCAAACGTCATCGTGCGACTTGCCTAACGTGACGTGTGAAGAGGATCTTATTTCCCATCCACGGGAGCGAATTACCGACCTTTGCTCCTTCCCATATTAAATGCACAGGCGTTAGAAAGCTGCTGTTCGTACCGTTAAATAAAGTTAGACGTTGATTTTTAGTGATAATGTCTTATAGTGATTAATTGTTGTTATAATCAACGGGATACTGAAGGCTTTGTTCGCGCTACATTAGAAAAAATATCTTAGCGCTAAAAACAAACTATATTTTCAATTTACTGTCCATTTTCCGCGTGTTGGTCTGGGCTCCTTTGCAGAATAGACCATCTGCTTTCTTGCCAGGCAGCTGGTAAAAGGCGAACATAGGCTTATCAACACTAACACCGTGACATCTGACTAGGTGGTAGAGTTTCGCAGCGACTCGCCCGGATTGGTACCACCGCCTTACCTATTCCTGCCGCCATAACGTCATGACGTGTTCCGGTTCGGAGAGTAAGGTAGCCGGTAAACTTACTTTTGCTCGAGGCCTAACATTCTGACCTCAGGTTGGCAACGCACCATTACCATCTTTGGTATCTCTAGACGGCGTGAATTTCTTACTATCAGGGAATCCGTCTGTTGTTTGCTTTCTTATAACATAAAAAAAACCGGTGTTTCTCAATTCCTATTTTTTTATGACATAGTGTACAGTACTACTATTTAAATTATGCGCTTCGGTTTTACACTTCTTACACTTTACACTTTCATTTTCAAATTGGTTGACCTAATCTAAATTTAAGCGAAATTATTAATTATGTGTAAATAGTTATCTTTAAAATACATTCGGATTTTTCGGAAGCTTGACGAATATAGACGAAGCGCATAATTTAATTAGTTCTAATAGTACTACTGTACTTGTTTACCGCCTTTATTAGCCTGATGACAAGAGATAACCGTGGCCTAAAGACAGCATAGATGTTACAGGTCGCTGTCCTGTGGCAAGTGTGCCGATTTTATTCACGTTAAAATGTAACGACCCCATCATCTACTAGTTAATTAATTAGGTCGCCGTATTATTTACCTAAATTAATTAGGCTAAAAGTATCTTCACGCCCATATCCTTAAAGTGATAGGCAGAGGCACAATCAGGGTACCCACGACTAGCCATAGATGCTAAGTCCCACAGTGTGATAGGTGGCAAGCCTATCGACAACCGGGCACAAATCCAATCCCGAGCTAATCCAATTTTCTAATAAAAACTTCCTTTTTATTAGAAAATTGGAAAAACCCAATTTTCTATTTGTTGCCCGACCCGGGATTTGAACCCGGGACCTCATGCAGTCAAGTCCAACAACTGAACTGCTAGACCACAGAGGCGACAATTAATTAGGCCAGATTCTTGCAATAGCTTGCCTTTGATACCTTTGCCTTACCTTTACTTGTCGTCGTAACATCAATTCTCTCTACAGTCTTGTTCTTGTTGGAAGGTGTAGAAGTTAGCCAAATGACCTATGCGAAAATTCTCAAGGTGGCCAAGTACCGATAATATCATTTGAAAAGTTCATATTGATGTGTACCGCCAACTCTATCCTCCTGATCGAAAGATAACACTTACTGTAGTAGCAAAAATTATAAATAAATATCCCTGGACAAAAATTTTACAGGAATTGAATCTAACCCCAAAGTAAGCAAATTATATGCTTGTGTTATGGGTGTTAGTCAACGATTCTAATACATAGAAATACTTAAATAGATACCAGAATAAATTTAATGAAAACCCAGACCCGGAAATGCAGACATCTAAATGTTCATCACACAAATGCCTAACCGCGTCGGGAATCAAACTCGGGCCTAGCGGTTGGTCGGTGTAGTTAGGCGTGTACGCTAGCCACTCGACCAACGAGGCGGTCAAAATAAATATAGTTAGAAATATAATTAGAAATATTTAAGTTGTTCTAAAACTAATAGGTTTATTTGCTTTGGGTTTAGGTATTCGTATTCATTTATCATAACTTCGAAATTGCTCCTCAATTTTTCAGTTAATTGCGTAGTTTTATAACAATAGTCTTTGTGTTGGTACTACCATATTTGGATAAAAATTATTAAAATTAACTACACCGATAGTTATAGTTTGAACAATTGTTCTGAGTGCCGACTACTGTCTTATCTAATTCAGTTAATTTTAGTTTAATAATCGAAATGCCCCTTGTGGTTTCATTTGTAAGTTACCTTTCTAATTTCGATATTGAGGTAACATGATTAGACAAAGAGCTCGCGAACATAAAATGGCAGATAACATGCAAAGTTGAGAAGGAAAGCGGTGGTAGCTTGGATCTAATTCTGAGACTTAAAGAAAGGTGTCGTATTGTATGAAATTAGAAGGAAAACAAGTGTAAGGGGAAGTTAACTAATCTGGATTCTCTGGGTATCTTACTGGGTTCTTAACGCTACAAAACTGAAATCAAGCACTGACGCTGTGGCGAAAAAAACTAGGTAACGCGAGTGCTATCAATTCTTGCGAGTAGTCCTAAAACTAGCTTGGCTTTTAATTAACAGTTACTTTTATTTAAAACAAAGGTATAATGTGCTATTTTTAAGAAGTATAAATATTGTTTAGACCTATAAAAATTAACTTCTTAAAACCTGTACCTTCCGAAGAAAAGTTATAAGGGTTACTTTCGTATCATAATTCCCTGCTTGTGTGCGTGTTCCGGATCTGAGGCTAAGGTAGCCGGTAAATCAACTTTTGCTTAAGGCATATACATCTCATCCGCAGGTTGGTAACGCACCATTACCACCTTTGGTGTCTCTAGGCTGTGTAAATTACTTAGAATCAGGAAATCCGTCTGCTTGTTTGCCTTCCCATATCATAAATAAGTATTATCTATAAAATATTTTAACTTGACATTAGAATTTTTTTTTTTATGATATTGGAAGGCAAACAAGCAGACGGATTTCCTGATGGTAAGAAATTCACGCCGCCTAGAGACACCAAAGGTGGTAATAGTGCGTTGCCAACCTGGGGCTGGAATACAAAAAAATGAAGTCGAAATTAAGAAATAACTTTTTTAACAAGTCGGTTTAAGTCTTGTAACGTTTTAAGTCTAAAGACGTCACTTTTAGTGGGACAATTTTTATCGTTCACAGATAGGACCATAAAACGCCACTAGCTCTTCAACTACAATAGCTTTTCACGGGTTATGTAAGGCATTTTTGATTGAGATGCATGTGACTTATCTACATTATTCTGGGAGTTATAATGGCACTTAAATTCATATTTCATTATGGTTCACTGTAGTACATTCACTTTATTATAATGGACGGTTTTCGTTGGCCTGTTTTGTAATAGCTTTTTAAGATAAAGTTTTGAGGGAAAGGTTTTTAAATATTTATGGTATAACAACGGTATAACGGCAAGAAGTTTAGGGGTTAAAATAAGGAATCACAGAAGAAATTGGCAACGCACCATTAGTATAAGGTGGCCTAGAACTTTTACCATCAGGAAGATTGTTTGCTTGTGCATATTTGTACATTACTGTGATACGTAAAACAGTACAAGTGTTTCTTTGTTTAAAAATGTGAATATTTGTACATTACTTGTTGTCTACTCTGGACTTCGTCAGCGTAGAAAAGTATCGAAGTTTCATATATTGCTATTGTTATAATTTCCATAGTACAGTTCCTTGGGGGTTTATTACAAGAAGTCTAACAATAGTTTATATTTGATCGCCTCGTTAGTCGGGTGGCTAGTGTACACGCCTAACTAAATCGACCAACCGCGAGGCTCAGAGTCGATTCCCGACTGTGATAGATGTCTGCATTTCCGGGTCTGTGTGTGTATTAAATTTATTCTGATATCTATTTAAGTATTTCTTATAATTAGTATCGTTGACCCATAACACAAGCATATCATATGTTTACTTTGGGGTTAGATTCAATTTGTGTAGCTTGTCCAGATATATTCATTTATACTTCAACTCTGGTAATCTATATGTTCCTATATTAAATTTCATCAAAATCTGACTGAAAGAATAAACGTGAAAGCGTAACAAACGGACAGACTTTGGCATTTATAATATTGGTGTGGGTTTTTTTATATTAGAAGGCAAACAAGCAGAAAGATTTCCTAATGGTAAGAAATTCACGCCGCCTAGAGATACCAAAGGGGGTAATGGTGTGTTGCCAACATAAGACCGGGATGTTAGGCTTCAAGCAAATTACCGGCTACCTAGCTTTCGAACCGGAACACGTCATGACCTTATGACGGCAGGAATAGGTAACGCGGTGGTACCGATCCGGATCCGAAATGTATGGATAAAAAACATCGGTAAATATCGTTAAAATGACGGTCATTAGCCATAAAAAGTGTCTAGTACTTTTATTACCCGTGCCTTTATTGTTTCAAGCAGAAAAATTCGGAAGTTCCCACGATTACAGTTCAGATAATGCGCTATCTACACCACCGACAATATACGTGTATGTGACACAGGAACTGCATCTGAAGTCGTAATTTTATTTATAAATACCTGGGCCCTTACCATGAGTTTATGGCTTGTCAAGTTTACTATACTCGCTAACGTCTATGTAAATTGTTTGTATGAAAACATTGAACAGCGCCTTTGTTGGTAACTACGAGAAACACATATTTAGACCAAAAGTGCACAGATTTCGACACGTAACTTACCGATCGTAATCTATACCAACTCATGCTGTAAAAAGTGAAACCGGTTGGCTAATGAGTAACGTTAAGTGCTAAAGTGTTTAGTGGATAAGTACAAGTGTTTTCTACAAATAAGTGTGTAAATATTTTTATTTTGAAGAAACATTCGAATAA
>NJDD01001403.1:76838-120171 GCA_002245505.1 Calephelis nemesis | reverse complement strand
GAGAAAACACAATGAACAATCGTATAAAAATGACAGATTCGAAATTCAAATGTAATATTTTTTTATTTTTAAGTGTAACAGTATTTATGGCCAGACTAAGTAATTTTGTTTTGTTAAATCTTGGATAAAGTTAGATTCAAATTAATAAATCTCGTTATGTACTGAAAAGCGACTTTTTACAAATGATTTTGTAAAAAGGAACTGTTTAAATCTTGAGTTATCCTTTAAATCTAATGTATAATAATGAAAATCTGAATTTAAAAAAAAAATTATAGTAGTTATCGGTGCACTGGAATATTAGTTCATGTAATGTTTAAAATATATATCAATTAAATTAGTCGAAATTGTTGCTAATGACATTAAATGTCAATTATTTAATTTAGTGCAAGTAGTAATTATTTTCCTGGGACAGGAAATATGTCAGGAAAGGCCGACTGTTAGAAACATGAATTCTCATAATGGCAACACCACTGTCATTATGAGTTGATACCTATAAATATAAGTGATCCATATCGGAGGCGGGCATTACGTGTTGGATCGTGAACAAAGAACACTAATAGTCTACCGACATCGGGAAGCAAGAAGGGTCTTACAGATTGGGGTCTTAGGACTAAGGGCCTAACATTTGTGTAATGTGTAAGACAGTGTCTAATGAAGTGTGATAAGGTAAGCCTAAAATGTTCAGTTGTGATAATGTGAGTTAAATATATGTTTTAGATCATAAATATGTTTCATTTTCTGAGTCTTTAACACCACTTTCCATAAAAAGTTTGCCCTGGAACCAACAAACACTAAACAGTGCCTAAAATACTCGTTTCGAAAATGTATAGACATAAGATAGCACTTTTCTTTTAGAAGTCGTTTTATTTTGTAATTAGAATTTAATACGATGTCGCCTGCTCCCGTCAGCCCTTCAGCATGAGACCAGGTTGAACGGGAGACAGGTGACAATTCGATAAAAAATACGGTGAATTACCAAAAAAAAAAAATCAATATCTACAAAAAGAATATATTAAACATTATATGACAGATATTCTTAACGTTATAATTCACCGTTAAAATATAATTATTAAACGACTAATTTCTGACGGGTTATTGTTAAACTCAGGTCCGCTCAGGGCGGGTAGGTACTCTCCCCCTGAGCCGTTATGCTTTGGGTACGTGGCTATGCAGCGTTAATTTGGAAGATGTGGAGAGAGGTGGCCTTTAACAGATTACTGGCCTTAGATAGGAAAGACCTTCTTGGGGGCCCAGGTCCACAAGAACTGGACTCATACCGGCGCTGCCTGGGCTGCGACCGGGACTCAAGACTCCGAACTCGCCTGGCCCACGTGCAGCGGTCGGTCGACTTCCGGCCGGTATCTTGGACCCGAATTATCGGGTTTTTTAACTTTTTGTTCTTAAATTTCTAACTATCTTCGGACAGGAATACTACGTCTTCAGAGTCTCGCTATTGAGTGAGTCCGCGTCCCTCTGTGGGTTATACTTATACTTTCGTAATAGAAAGTTCTAGAAGCTTCGAGGACAATTAATAAGCCCGATATGGTGGCGAATACTAGTTCCTCTACTTGCTGCTAGACTAGGACTTTAGCTAACTAGCCAACGAGGTAGTTGGGCTGATCACCCACCTATGCTACTATTGATTTTAAATGGTTATTTATTGATCTGTTGAGTTAATTCCTTTGTTGCGGGGCAGATGTCCCTAGACGATTTATTTAAATTTTTTATTATATTATTTGGTTTTACCCTTATAACTAGTCCTTACTAAGGGAAAATTTTATTATTAATTTAGATATTAATTATTTGGGTAATGTAACGATTTTACTTCGTTACAACGATTTTAAGATTTTAATCGTTGGTATGTGTCATCTTGCAACGTCCCATTTGAATCACATAACACTAGCTTTCTTTATACTAAAATGTTGCTTACTAGGGTTTTTGATTTGTACTTCCAATTTATGGAACTTACTTCTGAGTATTTTTTTTTTAATGGGGTTGAAGATATTTCAAAATGGGTACCTATTCATTTCTTTTTAAATGTCGACAATGCATATCTTTTCTCAATTTTCAATGAGCGATTCCTTTATGCAAAGTTACTTGACTCTTTGATGGGCAATAGTAACCACTTTCCATCCTATGATCTATTGGCTCGATTTCTAGTTTATCATTAATAAGTATTATCATTAAAGTTAAATTAAAAATAAAAAACATTTTTCTGCCAGTGACTTATTTATTAGGGATGTCCTTTTTGGAAAATTTTCCTTTTTTTGTTGTTGGTTCTTTTTTACAACTTGGTGAATTTGCAATGTTTTGAGAATATACGCATTAAGCTGTATCAATGATACCACGTGAGTTTATTCTTATACATCTACTTTTCACTTTTCTTGATACCACTGTTATTGAAACAAAGAATACATTAAGTTATAACACTATCGATACTGTGTGTGTGTACAAATATAATTTGAAAATATGTTTTGAAAGTACAGTGTGTTCCAACTTCCAAACGCTAAAACTTGGTCGATCATGATTAATGGAATCAGTTTTATTCGATCCCTACCCAAAAGCAAGTGATCGAGTCTTGAAGTATGAAAAGATTTTTATATTGTGTTTGTCTAACGGTTAACTGACCTTAAAACTGGAAAATTTCAATGCCAATATGAGGACAGGAACGGGTAATGCGGTGGATCCTTACCCGGTCAAGTAGCTTTATAGCACCTTACCGTCAGTGGATTTATTAAGAATGAACCATTTTACATGTTATGTTTGCCACTTATAAGCTGCCAGATAGTTTATTCAACGGACCCAGAGTAACATGGTCTTTATTTGTTTATTTATTTAAATAAATAAAATATCTATCTTATCAAGTTTCTATGTTTGCTATCATTTGTGTTGCTGCTTGGTATTACACTACACTACATTCTGATACGTATTCAACAATATCCAGTCTGATATTAATAGCTCTAATAAGTCTTGAAACAAATAGTAATTTACAAAGTTGTAGGAATGCACGTAATTTCAATTCTATTTGAAGTTTTATTTACACCCTAGTATCTCTGTAAGAACTTGTAGGACCTTTTGTTTACATAAGATTTTGGATCGACTTACTGGGGCCAGTGATGTAACCCTTCGGACTGAAGTCCACTTGTTGCACTATTTTGGTGACATTACCAGCACCTTTTGAGACGTTGTTGCAGTTAGCATAAGAGAACCCAATTGAACACTGACTTCTTTCCAAATAACCTCGACTTCTGATTGACCGAGTTTTCAGTGATACATTTTCTATACTCTGGATGAGGTAGACAATAAGTAAGCAAATGGTGATTTGTTTCTGAAATCAATAATAAGATAAAGTTTTTATCGACAAGTTGTTGCGGCTGACAGTTTGGCAGTTACTTCTTGCACTTTTTTCACTCTCAATTATGAACTACTTGAATTATATAACGTAGTCTATATCAGTAACGGGATCATGAAGTAGCATGGATATCAAGTTTTGTACAATGCAGCGGAAAGATATAAATTGATCTCTATACGGGTAGTGGATTTCTACACGGGCAAGTTGATCCCAAGTACTCTCCTCAAATTATGACCAGTTTGCCTTGTCGTGGCGGTTGGGCTGAGTAACTGGGGTCGAGCCGGGGCCCCAGTGAAACCAATTCGGACCAGGGAGGGCGCATTTCAGTACCCCTCTTTGTCCAAGAGGGGACGCGAGGAGCGCATACAGGGTGGTGGGCCATTTGGCCCGCGTGAGATGGCGGCAGTTTGGCCCGCGGAAAAGGGAGGTGGGCTTTCCATCTAGCCCGCCCGATCGATATGGGGTTGCGGCAGGTACAGGAGTGCCTGTCGCCACTGGGACCCCGAAGTGGTGCACGCTGTGTCTTCGTGCACCACTTCTGACGGTATGCGGCCCTCTGTTGAGTGGGGTTGTTTATTTTTATTTTCCCTCTTCGTTTTTTTTTTNNAATCAATTGTTGTACGATAACTACAACTACACGTTCGTCACAGACTCGCAAACTTGTGGATGTCGCCGTTTGGGATCACAAACGTCTGTATAGGTTTGTGGTTTGTGGCAAGTGGCAAACGTGTAGAACGCTGCTTTCCTATTTGCCTCCTCTTCTATTAAAAAATACAGGGTAGGTAAAGATTTTTATTTACGATTAATGATTTTTTCACAAAAAACTATCTTACCTTGATGATCATCTTGACCGACAAGCTATAAATTTTAAGATACCTGATGCTTTTTATTTAAAAGAAATTCATGTCTTTTTATAATATTTTCTTCAACTGGTTATTGGCTTATCGAAAATGCATTTTCAATTTAAATACAAAAGTGTCATTTCATTATTGCATATCTTAATGTCTTCTTTAATTATTTTTAAGAGAATTCATTGTTTTTTTGTTAAATAATTAGCAGCTAAAAGGTGCATTGTTCGCGATAAGGATATTCCACAAATAATCCACGAATCTTACTTAAATCGATGCTTAGAAATAAATTTCACAAAGACATGGTACGTGCATGTTAATTAGGTATAAAAAAAATGTGTGCGTGTACTAGCGTACACTCGTAAGTAGTGAAGAAGTGAAACTTCTTTAATATGACGTTTTTTGAAAAAAAATAATTTACTGTATTCAACTTTACAGAAATTGGTTAAATAAAGTTTGTTGCCAATCCCTACTCCGCTGGAGAAAGTATACTTCGAATCACGCGTGGTAGGGATAAGAACAAAGATGGCGCGTAACAGGAAATTGTGACGCGTAACGAAAAAACGTTACACTATTTTTTTTCCAACCCCGATAAAGAAGTTTCACTTCAACAAGGGTCAATTTAAGAGATTACATTTGACACATTTTTTTATGATATTGCAAGTCAAATAAGCAGACGGATTACCCGATGGTAAGATATTTACGCCGTCTATAGACACCAAAGGAGATAATGATGCGTTGCCAACCTGAGACCGGGATGTTAGGCTCCAGGAAAAGTAATTTTACCTACCGGCTACCTTACCCTCCGAATCGGAAAACGTCACCGGCAAGCCCAGTAGCGGTTTTAGTAATAGCGCCCTGGGCATAATTTGTATGGCGCCCCCCATATGCTGTTCAAACCCATAGTAAAAGGTAGATAATATATAGCGTACAGGATCCGACTGACGCCCCTTTACATCTTGGCACCCTGGGCGGCACACTTATTATGCTACAACGATTCAGATTAAGGGGAGGGGTGATCAAGATCATTGGCCGATTTACATCAGGAGGCAGATTATGTATCTTAGTGGCCAACTGAAAATGGATAAGTGTACATCAAATAGCTGTCAAATGACGTCATTTGTGTTTGCTATCCCTGTTGTATTTCTGTTGGTCACTGGAGATAGCAAATATAAAACACGTCATTTGACAGCGATTTGATGTGCACTTTTCCATTTTGAGTTCGCCACTAAGATACATCAGCAGCCACCAGGTTCAGTATTCTTGTTCTCTGGTTTTGCAATAAGTTAGGAAAGTGAGAAACAAGCTATAATGTATATATCTTCAACCGAGGCACAAATAATTGCAGCTAGTGAATCTGCGAAAGAGACATTATTGCTGAATCGCTTGCTGAGTGGATTACTAAAAACTGATAAACCAGTTTTACATTTAGATATTTAATCAACTGTGTAACTTTAAAAAAAACCGCAGTATCACACAAACCGAAAGCCTACTAAACATATAAAATTAAAACACTTCTTCTTTGGATTGTGTAAGTGATTAAAATTTTATTATTAAAAATACCTCCGGAAACATAACTTGGAGATGTGCTAACCAAAACTTTGTTTGGTCCAAGGTTGCAAAAACTAAGTTATATTAAATGTGGGATCTTCGATCTAGCAGTCCAGGTGTTAGAATTGACTGCATGAGGTTTGATTCCCTCGTCGGGCAACGAAAAGAAAATTTGTTTGTTTTTAATTTCATAATAAACAAGTGCTGCTCGGGATTGGATACGTGCCCGGTTGGCGATAGGCTTGCCACCTATCACATTGTGGGACGTAGTTTGTCTTCGGCTAGTCGTGGGTGCCTTGGTTGTACCTCTGCCTACCTCTTCGGGGATATGGGCGTGAATATACTTTTGTTACGTAATTACTAGGCTAGTCAGATTGATAGTTTCTGTTTAGAAGACATGATTCAAGATACCAAGATCTGGATCTACACGATACATTGTAAGTACATGTATTAATTTTATCCTACCAATGGCTTTTAAGTTACACCTAAAAGTAACTTAGAGGATGTCGAACTGCGGACGCATGCACCACACAGTCTGGAACTTGCAACTTGCAACTTATTTTAATCCCCAAGAATAAAAGATAAACTAAGAAGTTTACGATTCTGAAGCTCAAAAGCGGAGGTGAATACATGCCAAAAAGCCATTAAAGAGGTCCATACTAAAGAGTGGACCCACTGTTTGATCGATGGTTTCAACGAATGAAAAAATGTGTAATTTACAACAATGAGGGTGTATTATTTATCAAAATCCGGAAACTTTCAGTATGACCTAAGTATAACTTACTAGCAGTTTCATGCAGCTTCGCCTGCGTAACTTGGCTTTTACGACACCGATTTTGATGACACAACACCTATGTTACTCAGGGATAATGTAGCATTCTACGGGTGAAAGAATTTTTGAAATCGGTTCAGTAGTTTCGGAGCCTATTCATTTCAAACAAACAAAATATCAAACATTTTTGTATAGAAAAACAACTTTATTAGGTAATAAAGTTGTTTTTCTATACAAAAATATAGGTATATTTCATAAAGAAATTATCAAATCGTGACATTACTTATAAAGAAGTTCTAATTTGATTTTTGTAGTCTCACCTTGCTTTACTATGTTTGAAAATATAAAATTTGCCAACACTACAACATATAGAAATAGAAAGGTATACATAGTAGTTTATTAAAACAAAATTGCAAGTAAATTCTTATTTAATATGACATTATATTTGCACGTAGATAATAAAGTATTTCATTTCGATCTGTTAAAATAATCATGTCAATAACGAATTTTTAAGATTTTGATGTTTCAGATGATTTTTTAGGAATAAAATTGAAAGCTTTAGAAAAGTAATCAGCTGGATTAAAGCTTCCAAATTGCTGCACCAAGTTTGTGAAATTACCAAATCCAGATAGGAAATTCTCACTGCTTGCGGTATCATCAGATGTTCCAGTTGATTCTTTCGATTCCGTAGGAGTATCACTTCTTTTAACACGTTCTTCCAATAATGCATTTTCTATAAATTGAATCAGGCAAGCAATGACTAAAAAAAATATGAGTTGTTTCTGAAATTTAACAGTCTGTGTTATTAATTCGAAATTTACTTAAGTACTATTACCTATGTCTTAAAAGTAAGTAAATAAGTATCTTCACTCCCATATAACCGAAAAGGCATAACCAGGGCACCCACGACTAGCCGAACACACTAAGTCCCACACTGTGATAGGTGGCAAGCCTATCGCCAACCGGGCACTTATATAATCCCGAGCAACTTTCTTTTTATTAGAAAATTGGAAAAATCCAATTTTTTATTTCCCAACCCGGGACCTCATGCAGTCAAAGTCCAACAACTGAACTGCTAGACCACAGAGGCAATTACAAATATCAGAAAAATTGGTTCATCTAGTGAAGACTGCTTATTTTATTAGTAAATTATTAAAAAAAAATGTCTTCGGCTAGTCGTGCGTGCCTTGGTGGTGCCCCTGCCTATCTCTGCGGAGATATCAAGATACTTTTTTTTGTAATTGTTAGCTGGTGCTTTCTCAATTTAATCAAGATCTAATCTACTTGTTTCTGAGTTATGCTTCATGAAGCGTATTTAATTGTTTAAATTGAGATCTTATTATGAAGGTCACTTTAAATAATCGTTTATTCGCAAACAGACGTATTTTCTGATCATTTTTTGTTAAATTGTCATCTGTGGCGTAACTTCTGGGACACTTTAGCAAAAGATAATTCTAGATTAAATTTGTTTAATAAACCCACAACAAAAAATCCGCATCAAAATCAATCCACCCCTTCAAAAGTTATGGTTCCATACATACACACACACACACACACACACACACACACACACACACACACACACACACACAAACGCACATACACGTGAATCTTATAAAGTCTTTCGTTTTCCGACAGGGTGCAAAAAGAGCCTAGATGATGATGCACTCTTTCCAGTCTTTTAAACAGAGTTTTTAGTACACGTTACGACACCGATTATCTGTCATACATGGAAGAAATGGGGGGACAATTGAGTATTACATTCAAAAGCAAAAATATAAAATTTCTGCATGCATCTTATCGGAACTTATAGTGATGTTTAACGAACATGATATATTTTTTAATAATTGATCTTACCTTCGAAACCATGGTGACTGATAAATTGTTTGTATGTAAAAGTTTCTCTTTATATATTTAAAATTGGTATCAATACCCGTACTTCTGCACAACCGGTTTCTGGTGTATCAAAAACGCATTTCCTGAATAAAATGTATTGTTATTAGTTTTTTATATCGTTATACTTTACTTTATCAGATACCTTTATGAGCAACCTTAAGTTGTTTAACAAAGCGGCTCTTTCAATTCTTTAAAATACTGTCTGTACTTGTAGCAGTATTAACTAAGCTTGCGGAGTTTTTTATTTCGTCTTTGACAATATTGCCAACATTAATTTTATGGAATTGTATATTTAATATATCAACCAATAAATAAAAAAACCCTTTAACGAAATTCCCGACAGTCTTAAATCACTGCCTCTAAAAAAGGTTTTAAAAGAAGCTATTTGAATTGTTATTAGATTAAATTTACTATAGTACTTATAAACGACTTTTTCGCAGAAAAGTTTAAATGTTTTTTTTTCTTAACATAAATGTCATAGTTAATAAAGTTTGGAAACGGTGGTACATAGTTGATGGTAGTAAAATTGGTCCAATAATAAAACGTGATATGTTATAAATCTACATAACAATTTTGTAATTTGCAAACCATATTTTTTTTTCGAAATGTCTACTGTTATGTACGTCTAAAGACTTTTACAACGTCACCGGGCTTGTCGCCATAATGTGGTAGCAACTTCTAACACAAATTCAATAAATAAATGTATTACATTATAACTATATATTAATACGTGATGTCAAAACTTTGGACCCCTTTTTAAGAAAATTGCGCCGACGCAGGAGCATAAAATTTGGCAAACTTATAGTTTACGTGTAGGAGAAGTGCAGAAAGCTAATATATTTCAACAATAGTGCTTATTAGGTACATTAAATCAATAAATAAAACATTATCCACACTACCCTGCCTGCGCCTGCTATTTCGTTTAGACGGCGCAGGGTGCTTGTGCGAATGTTTGTGTACTATCTACTATCGTGTTGTCATGTTTGTGTACGATAGAGCAATAAATGAATATTGTATTGTACCACATAAATGATAGTACTTTCATACTGATAATTAAAGCAATTCGTGCAAATTGATTCCCAAAATATATATAAATGCACAACGTTAATATTCAAGCTTTCACTTCTGCCAGCACACCCGGAATGCAACCCATTTTTTTGCGACAGACGCGTAAACCTAAACTATTTCCTTAAAACTAGTTATAAGCTCTTGGACTTTAAGTAGTAAGTCGTTTTTTTAGACATAAGATTTCCTTGCATGGCTGGAATTTTTGATGAAAGCAATATAAACATACAATAATTGTCTGGAACTTGGTATGTGGCTCTCTTTGAAAACTGGTTTCAATAAGGTGCGATAAGAACTTTTACATGTGTTAAAAATGAGGCTATTGATTAGCTCTTTTGAATTTATGAATTAGTATCGTTCGTTGTAACTAAATATGATAGATGGAAACTTTTACAGTTCATATAAGATAATATAACATCTGGTTTCACTTAACTAGACATTTATCTTTATGTTTTAAAAGTGTAAGTTGGGTTTGAATGAAGAGGCAAACAACTTGGTTATTTTCTTTACGAAATTATTGTGTTGAGCATATATGTCATTTAATTGTTTAACTGCAACGTTGATATTTTAAATACTTTAATAATAATAAATAAATATACCTGGAAATGGATAAAGTTACACAAATAGAAGCAAACACCTAAGTATGGAAATATTATATTACTTCAATAGATACCAGAATACATTTAATAAACACACAGAGCCGAAAATGCAGAAATTTAAATATTTATCACATAAATACTTGCCCTCGCAGTTAGTCGGTGGAGTTGGGAAATAATCGTGTACTTTTAATTTAAACATCTATAGTTACAGGAGCAAAAAAATTTGTATAGGTTTATTAAACGTATTATGGTATCTATTGAAGTATTATTCAATAAAATAGAATACATTTAATAAGAACACAGAGCCGAAAATGCAGAAATTTAAATGTTTATCACATAAATACTTGCCCTCGCGGTTAGTCGGTGGAGTTGGGAAATAATCGTGTGCTTTTAAACAACTATAGTTACAGGAGCAAAAATGGTATAGGTTAAAGTTTTTCAATTTTTTTAATAGTTTTAGCTTTCAAAACAAGATTCTTAGATTTCATTTTTTTCCTTACAACTACTATAATTTAGGCTACTACCCGGTTTAGGCTAAAGGTCGACTTTTGGGACATTCTGTATAAAATGTTACATTAAAATTGCATTCTAATGGAATTTACATAAAAATTGAAGTCTTAAAAACATGTCGACGTGAAAATCAGCTCTTCATCTAACACAAACTAGAATAAATTCATGGAAAGTCATGAATAGAATTAGACTTTAAGCAAAATACCATAACACAAATAAAGATCTTGAAAATTTAATCTTGCGTCATGGTTTTGCTATTATAATATTCTATAAATTTTAAAGAAAGAAAAAAATTCGCCTCAGACAGGATTTGAACCTGTAAATTTTCGTCTCAAGCCGACGAATGCTCTAACCAATTGAGCTACTGAGGATTCAAGTCCCGTGGCGAAATTTTTAATTCCTTTCCAATCCGTTAACGCGGGTAGTTATGTCCTATAGACACACAATTCTGAGTACCCACCACATGAGTTCATCATTACAGATGAAATTCACATTTTAGAATGGCCATAACTTTCGTTTCTCGCAACGTATTTTATTTTATTACATACTCATATAATCATATTAAAATGTATTTGAAACATAAACAATTTGATGTATTCGACAAAAAGTTGGCTGCTCTACATATTAAGTAAGTGTGTTTTTAGTTATAGAGGAATTAATTAAAACATTTTTTGTCCTCCTTGTAATAATTTTATGTAGGGGAGAGTTGGCTATATTGTACCAGTTGATAAATCGTACCACCCGCTTTCAGAATTTGCTATTTAGATACGATGGCACTTGGTTGTTGTCTCAATACCTGTAGGAATTAACCAACACATTAAGTTTAGGTTTTGAAGTGGCAAACTGCTGTTGCAAAAATTGTACCAAACTATGGTTTCTAAATCGTACCAGTACGATTGATTAATTAATATGATGATTTGAAATGATCCATTTTTTGCACGGATGTTAGGAAATAACCCGTCGGCTGTATATTTATGTTAATAAAATATGCTTACGTACATGAAACATCAGTATGTATAACTAAATACTTTTAGTTTTAGAAAATTCTAAAAATAAATGGTACAAGTTAAATGAGCCAGTTTTGAAATCGTACCAAGTGCTTATATTTCAGAAAAAAATGTTTGCAGTTTGAATTTCAAATCGAGAAAGAGGAAACAGGTTTAGGATGCATTTTGTTTATCTCTAACTAAATAGATTTAAGGATCAATAAAGTGTGTTTTTTTCCCGCATTTTTATGGGCTACTGCAAAGTACGATGAGACCTTGTGGTTCCATTAACTGTACATATCTCTAAATTGTACCCAAGTAAACTTCAAAATAATCTGTTTCAAGGAATATGGGTAATAAATTATTATAAAGAACACTTGCAAAATGACAATAATTGACTATAAACAATGAACTAAACATCAAACAAATAAACATATGAATAGCCTTAACATTTTTCTCAAAAAGTTTATAAAAGTTAGGTGGTACAATATAGCCAACCTTCCTCTAATAGTGTTCGATAAGTGTAATGTTTTTCCAGGGCAAAATAATTTATTTGATATGAAATGTTATAAATTTCGTGAATTAAATTTTTTTCTTCAATCAAAATGAAGACCAAGGTAAGTTTTGGGTATTTAAAAGATTTTTTTTGTATTTTTAGAAGGATTTTAATTTAATATTTCGTATAATTTATTTTTTAATGACCAACTAATTGAGCAACCATCATTCTGTCTATTAATATCGTGTTAAGCACCAGCTTGTCTCTGACAGTGTGGCTAAAACTGGGAGATAGAATTTTGCTCGTTAGATTATCACCAACGTCTTCCTTTCCTATTGCTGCACTATGACATCAGTAATACAATCGACTGACGGAACAAACCTACCTGGTGAAATGACTACCACAAGAGGCTCAAACCCCAGCCTCAGCATAGCATTGTATTTATGTGGGGTAAAATTCCTCAGGTCCAGTGGTAGTTGTACTCTTCAAGTTCCCTCTCGAAACACTAGTTACCGTTCTTTTACTTCGAAGCAGTGAGGCTTTGGAATTCTCTCTCCGTAGATATCAGGAGAGCTCCAAATATTCATATTTTCAAAAGTAGGTTAAAGCGTTACTTTCTGCATTCATTGTAATGTAGTTTGCATTTGACTTTTCTTGTTTGTCTTAAACACCGATAATTTAAACAAGCTTCTGCTTTTAGAATAATTTATAAAGTCTAGTATTAGATGCATTTTTTATATTTTAAGAGCACCATTAAAAACTATCTCGCTAAATCTTTTCCATACTTTAGGGTTGCCTGGAAGAGATCGCTGCCTTGGCGATAAGACCGCCTTTTTGTATCTTCTTAGTTATTATAATGTATTTGTAATTTCTTTGTATTTGGTGCACAATAAAGAGTTATTGTCTTGTATTGTATTGTATCATCAGAAAGTTTTAATTATGCCGTAACATTCAATAATGCATAAATGAAAAGTAAGTAGTTACAATCCTAATTTAATAAGGATTGCTTTTTAACTTTAATCACCATTGCATTTTTTTTGATAATGTTAGTTTGTTATTATTTTATATGTTGAACCTTAGATATTGTTTTTTTTTTAAAAACTAACCGCAAATTAACTTTTCATATTCAGTTCCAAAATGACTAGAAATCAATCCAGGTATCCAATAAAAAGCTGTAGAATATGTAAACTCCTCCTCTTTCTGGGTCGGTTAAAATTATTATCAATTAAACGAATTTTGTGTTTCATTATACTAGTGATTGCCCATTGGTTGTGATTCAACCATAATAAATTTTAGTTATAAGTTATTAATTAGTAGTTGACCCCGAACATTAGATTAGATACAAATTAAAATGAAGGTCAGCGGGATCTCACTCGCGGACCTTCATTTTAATTTGTATCTACTACAGAACATTTTAAAATCTCTGAGCTGCCGACGAGAATACAGTGACAGTGAGTGATAAAGAAACGGTAAAGAAAGGAATTGAAAATTTCGCCACAGGATTTGAAACTTCAGTTGCTCAATAGTTAGACTTTAGTGCATTTGTTGGTTTGAGATGAAAGGGTGCATGTTAATATTCTCTCTTGGGCGAAATTGTCTTCAGTAATTTTTTTTAAAATGGCATGTATCGCATCGGTATCGGTTTTCCATCTGCCTTCCTGCCAGGCAGCTCATAAAAGGCAAGTATAGGCTTGCCCTAACTAACATCGTAACATCTGACTAGGTTGTAGAGTTTTATAGTGACTGTCGCCATAACGTCAGTGTTTGCCATTGATGGGCTCCGATTCGGAAGGTAAGGTAGCCGGTAAACTTACTTTTGCTCGAAGTCAAAAAACCTACTATCAGGATGGCAACGCACGATTACCATCAAGAATTCTTTGAATTGTGCTTGATTGCCTTCTAAAAATGTAAATTGATTAAAATACCCGTTTATGATTATAAGCTTATAATCAAAGTGATCTATTTGTTTCTAAGTGACGAAAGACTCTTATAACTTATCCAAATCTATTATTTAAAATTCGCCATTAGTTGTAGTGATGATGCAATTATTATTATTAATGTTGTCAATCAAAAATGGCCATTACATCAAAATTCCAAGTTACATTTTTTTAATCTGGATAATGGCTTTGATTGCCAACTTGAAAGTACATAGTCAAAAATTAAAAAACAAAACAGGCTTGTTTCTATAATTTTTTTACAATTTTTTTTTATTTTAGGTTCAAGTCATCACTCTCACTTTATTTTTGGTTGAAGGCTTCTTATGTGCTTCATTACTTGATGGACTTGGTGGCAGTGGTAATAACGAAATTAGTGATAATCTAAAATATGTACTTCGACAAGTGTTTTCTTTAAATCCTACACAACTAACGGATTTAATACAAAGTCTTCCTTTACTCGGAAACAGTAACACTAACAGCCTCACAAATGTTTTGTCTGGTCTAGGAATTGATAATGAAGTAGTAAAGGGACTGACATCCTTGAACCCGACGGATTTATCCACTATAACGCAATTTTTTACTTTCTAAATAGATAATGAATTACCAGTTAATATATTATAAGCATGAAATACCACCAATACCTAACATCTAAATTTCATAGAAAATGAGCAAAAATTCTTTTACAAAAATAGTAATCTGCCAAATGAAAACTATGACCATTTGAAACTATGAAAAAATCTTCAATAAAATTCATTAAAACTAATTTGTTTGGGGTTGATACGAGTACAATAAAAATATTATGTTTGATGTTTAACATTATTTATCTTCCTTTTCCCTTCCTTCCAATCTAACCCAGAAACATCAGGAGACTTTTTAATTTGTACTAATAATAAAGAGGAAAGATTTGATTGTTTGTTTGTTTGTATTGAATAGACATAGGTTCCGAAACTGCTCAAACGATTTAAAAAAATCCTTTCACCATTACAGGCCGACGTTTTTCCTGATGAACATGGGCTATATTTGTAACTAGAAAAAAAATTAGAGATCCCTACTAGAACTGCGGTAATGTAACCCAAAATGTAAAATAGTAAGCTATAAAAAGATTGTCATCGCGTGCGCTGTGAGTACCTTGCAGGTATAAAAAAGTTCTACAATTTTAAACAGCGTCAAACTCCGCGATACTGTATATCTGACTACTTGTTATAGTTAAGGAATTATATAATATGCTTTTTTACATTTTAAAAGTTGATAAAAAATGCAGACCATATTCGGACCATGTTATCCATAACTTCATGTTAATCCTAACCCAATTTTTTTTTATTTAAGACTGTTTCAATGGCTTGAGATTACTTTTTGAATTATTCAATTCGATCAAACCATTTAAAAGTTTATTTGATTAAAATTTAAGTCTAAAGAAAATATCTACCTACCTCTACGACATCGCGTGGGTTTGTATCACACTAGCGACCTAGCCCTGTTTCGCTCTGCGCGCTTCGCATTTATACTAATAATCGAAAGAAAGATTTAGTTATTTATTTGTATTGAATAAGCTCTTAAACTACTAGACCGATTCGAAGAAATATTATTCCATTAGAAGCTCATATTACCACTAACAAATATAGGATACTTTTTACCGCTGTAAAACGCTTATTCCTACGAGAAAGCGGGTAATAGGATAACGGGGGTTGTCCTATTACCCCAAATGCGGATAATAGGACAACCCCGCATTGAGGGACGAGGTTATTCTCCCCTAGAATAACCTTTTCGTATTGAGGTAGGTGGCGCTCCTGTTGATATATCCAGTACTTCGGCTTGATCCATTGGGTTGAATTTTTGTAGGTGTATTTCTTCAGAATATAAGAAGAACGTTTGCACCAAATGTCTTATTTTTTTAAATAGGTAGGTAGACACATTAAAAATAAGTAGTAGGGTAGTAAAATTATCATTCCGTACCTAAATACCTATTAACTAGTAACTTCTAAACGGCTTAACCGGTTGGGGTGAAATTTTATATGGGTATTTCGTTGGTTTCCTGTATAATTTAAAAAATAAAATTGGACCCGGTGGATGGAACTGCTGTCGGTATATCATCTATATTGTATACTTGTTAAAAAAGAAATATTTTATTGTATTTTTGTATTTAATTGGCACCGTAACTACTGGACCGATTTGATAAAATAATTTACTACTAACGCTGATGAACATATGCTACGTCATTTCTATGAAAAAATAGAATTTAATCCAGCCGTGCGAAAATGGGACAGGTTGATAGTAATAAATATTTATGATCAATCATCAGCAAATCAATTTAACCGTTCTTGAGTTATAATCTATCCTGTGTTGGTCCGGGCTCCTTTGCAAAATAGAAAATCTGTTTTCCTACCAGGCGGCTCGCAAAAGGCAAGCATAGGCTTACTGTCACTTGCACCATGATATCTGATTAGGTGGTAGAGTTTCGCAGCGACTCACCCGGATTGGTACAACGCCTTATGTATGGTATGTGTTCCGGTGAACTTACACCGGCGTTATCTCAGAAGGAGGTAACGCCGTATGAGTCATGTTTTTTTGGTTCGTGAAGCTGCCTCAATCGAATTATTGTTGTCACGTACGTCTTGTTGTCACGTCAAAAACATATTATAATGGAGATAAATTTGTTGGCTTGCCAAAATCAAAATGTGGGACTTGGTTTCTTTGGCTAGTTGAGGGTGCCTTTGAAGTGCATATGAAGATCTTCCCGGGAATATGGGCATGAAGATACTGAAGATAAATCGCTTTTAAAAGTACTAACCAATACAAAGGTACTTTCGCCTAAGGTAGCCTAGTTCTTAAAATGACCCATTTGCAATATTTTGATTTTTTGTTTTCCATGTTATGTTTTCATGTTCCATTCCATTTAAACTCTTTCGAACTTTAAAAAATACAAACATTGAAAATGGGCCATCTTAAGAAGTGGGCGCAAGTACCTTATTATCAATTGCGAATCAAACAATAATGTTTACTCAGGTATGATATCATTGTATCATTCCCTTCATTCCAAAGAACATCATATTTATGACAGAGAGACAAATATAATCCAACCTCAAACATAATTATTGCAAGCAAGCCATTAATGGGAGCAGAAATAGGTAGCAAGATGTTCATAAGTAGTCAGATTTCGTGATTTGAAAAAATTCAATCAGTCTATGATATATATGGAGTGAGGCTGGTTACCAACATTAAACACACATTATCCTTGGAATCTGTAATAATTTACTATTTAGTCTCTATTGCAACCATTATCTCATCCAGGTGGTAGAGCTTAATTTTCAGTCCACACAAAAAACGGAAGAGGTTTTCAATCCGACACTTTTTTTTTGTTTGTATGTTTGTTAGTCGTTTTCTCGGCCAATGGCAAACCGATTTTGATGCTTCTTTTTTAGATATACAAGTTATGAAGTGGTCTTACATCAAATTTGTCATATACAGATTAGTGGTTTTTGAATTACACTTGATAGTACATATATTAAAAGTAATAATATGTATGCTGAACCATTTGCTATCTTTTGAAAAAAGAGTTACCAAATCACTACATGATACCCAATGAAATGTTTAGAGTTGGTTTTTGCAGTTTTACTATTCTTAATTATTTTTTTCCTTTTTTGAAAATCAACGCCACAGTAAAACCGCAATTCAAGCGGATTTTAAGTAACTGACCGCAACGAAATTCTGTAGGAAGGTATTCTATGTTCCGAAGAAAGTTATAGTCTATTTTAAACCCGCTTACTCAAGTTAACCTCGTAATTGGTCTTTAATTCATTAACACAGTCAAATTTCATAAATTATTTTTTCATACTTAGAGTATATTTTACCAATTCTGCTGTGAATATTTTAAGTTCGAACATTTTACAATTAGGAAGCAATAGACATAAAACGCACAGTATTAATGGTCTAACGCCGTGTTTCTTAGCCTTATCCAGTCTACAGACCATAATTTCAAAGACCCTTTTAAACACAGGAATATGTTCAGGACAATTTTTTTAATTATCGCAAAAATGTGTCTTTATTCAAATACAAAATAATAATAATTTAAAATAGTTTGAAGCTCAGTGATTTGAGATATGAGAAATTATTAACAATAGGGTTAATGCTCAGTAATTAAATAAATACTCAGTAATAATCTGAAGCTGGATAAATTAGCTTCTGTTCTTAGACAAATCTTATGTTTGAATGTGACACAATTAATGGAATTGATATAAAACCATCATTCAATGATGGCGGAAATAGCCGTTAGGCTAACATGCAGTTTGTCTGGACAAAGATTAGTTAATAATTTAATAAATCTAATAAAAAACTCCTAAAGCACAACCGATTATTTCACCTGGCTGCAAATTTCATCAAATGTTACACCTGTTGAATATTGTAACATATGCATCAAACATCGGCACTAAGTTATGTGTATGTTTATTCATAAATAAATTAAAACTGCAAAAAACTGACTTCCTTTTTAATAATTAAGTCATTTTAGTACACAAAAATGAGAAATTTCTCGTTACCCCTGGGATTCTACCGTTAGATACAGACTTGGTGGAAATGGCACTATCTGTAATGCGCTCTTTAAAATACAAAACACTGTTTAAAAACCGTTTCAGAAATGACTGAGAACAACAGATTTTTATGAAGTTAATTTTAAATATAAACGTAAAAATACATGAAAATAGTTCTTCTGGTAGCTATGATATCTTGTTAGGCATTCAATGAAATGAAATGATGTCAATTCAATTTTGATCAAAATCAAATGTTCTCGATGTATAATTGTTTAAAGATTAATGATATGTTTAAGAAAAGACATTGCAAACAATGCATTATCTAAAACCGCAACTAAAAATCATTTAATAGTGATTTAGTTAGTTAACTTCTATGTTATCGCTGACTTTTTATAGGAATTTTGGGAATAATGTTGTCATATTCGTAGATTTAACCGTTTACGCAGCGCAGGCGACGTAAACTAATGTTATGGGCTTAACGACAGAACCTGAAGATTGTGATCATTACAATCTTTAGTTTTTATTATACTGCGTGGTTCTCAATCCTTGACGTTTATGTTACGTAACGGCATATTACGTTCTAAGATGCCGTTACATAGATACCAACTAACGAAATTAATAAGATCACCTTAAACACTAAAGCATACAGAGTAATTGATAACCTACTCCATTTTGGAGTCAGTTAAAAACGGTAGTACCGTTATAAGTAGAACATATTTAATTTATGTTACATGAAATGTGTGGAGATAAGACATTGCATAAAATTTATAAATAACTAGCTGTTACCCGCGACTTTGTCAACGTAGAAATAGTTAATTCAGATAGCATCGTTACATTTTTGGTATGTCAAATTTATAATCCACGTATAAAAAGGTTGTTGTTAATCTTTATTAACTTAGCCCCTTTGGGCTCAGTTAAAGACAGTTTTACAAACAAAGTTTTACTGAAAAATTTAAAGATTTTGAGGATACGCCACAAAGAGTTGTCACTAAGAAAAATAGTTTATTCTTAATGTACACAAATACAACTTTTATGGCTTTGTGACTAACAATGAAAATAAGTTAACCAACAGCTCGACTAATTCCAGTATAACGATTTTAAGTATTATAATTTATGCTACATAAAAAGTCAATAAAAAGTATCATCCCCGTATGCCCGAAGAGTTAGGCAGAGGCACAATCAGAGCATCCACGACTAGCCGAAGACACTAATTCCCACCATGTGATAGGAAGCATGCCTATCGTCAAATGGGCACATATCCAATCCCGAGCAACGTTGTTTTTATTAGATAAATGAAAATACAAATTTTCTTGTTTCTTTTATCGCCCGACCCAGGATCGAACCTGACAAGAAGTCAATTCCGATGCCGAACGGCTAGACCACACTAGCAACATGCTGAATAATGCTTAAAAAAACTGAATACGTCTCCAAACTTAAATTATCTGCCTACACAAAATTTACTGATTTTCTCTGCTCCTCTGGCATTCCATTAACAGATACAAACTTGGAATGTGTTTAAGGTAGCATAATGGATGTCGATAAAGAGGTATATGGAGGGGCAAAGATGTACATGCCCATGAATGGTGATGCATGATGGGATGACGAGGTGAAAGCCTCTGTTAAAAGAAAGAGGAAAGCCATGCTAGAGTATCATAATATTTGCAATTGTTTGCCTAAAAATATGTCTAAGAGTGGTGATACTTTTGCAAGCAAGGGTGACGTTTTAAAAAGGGTGGAGTGAACTTTATGGAGACATGTATGAATATTATACCCATTAGTGTCGTTAGGTGATTATTACTCAAATGAATCAGTAATAATCATCTAAGATATGTGATGGCATTATGATGGAAGAAGTTGAATGAGCTATTAGATGTATTAAATATGATGAGGCTGTGAGAGCAGATATGGTCACAGCTGATATGGTCACATAGGCTAGGTGGTCTTGTCGTCCACGACTATTTCTGGGTTTTGTTCCAAATGTTGGAGGATCGGCAGAGTACCCGAGAACCGGGAGAGTGCGGTCATAGTTCTATTGTATAAAGGCAAGGGTTCATGAATGGACTAGACCAGTTAAAGTGCCATTAGTTAAGTAAACTTTCACCCTCGATTAAATTCCTTCAAAGGTTTTTTTTTAAAGTGCCTTGTTTCAACTCGGATAATAATGTATGTGCATATCCAATTTAACATGTAAGAGCAACAGGCGGACAGACATACAGACTTGTTTAATTATAATAATGTAAATATGGATGTAAATAATAATTTTAATATTTGTAGAGCAGTAAAACTTAAAAAATCGACGCCAAGTATTTCATTAGTACACATTTTTCGAGAGATAGCTATTGACTCTAAAGTGATTTCAGATCAATTTAATTAATATAAACACGAGTTGTTTTGAGTTTCACTTGTCAATGATGTCATCACAAAGATTAAAATTTAACCATTATTAAGTATAAGGTGGTTCATAGTAAAATTAGTCACTTCGAAATCATTTTCTACCATACCAAAGATGAACCATCAAAATTTCTTTGCTAATAATCGAGTAATCGCGTAACACAAATAAAAATAAAATACAATCGAATTGATAATCTCCTCTTTTCGAGTAAGTTAAAATATGACCAAGGTAGTCTAAAGTATATAGATATTATATTATTATTATAATATAAAAAAAGACGACACTCGGAGACTGCCACGGTAAAGCTTTTGCATGAGTAACTAGAATGCGGGGTGAATTTACGCGTGCGCAGTAACCCCTGCTGGGGGTGTCCTAGTGAATAGACGTACGACGTGAGGGTGTTAGGTAATTTTCGTTACGGAATTTCTGGGTTCAGTCTCCACGCTCAGGGCCTGCGATAAAAGCTATGCAATAGCTTAAAAATAGCCTAAACTTATCTATTAGTATGTTCAGTTACCTTGCCATATGCCTTGCGAGTCAGTATGCTGTGTTTGAAATATTTTCTATTACCGTTTAGGAATTGTATATAATTCCTAAATTCACATACACACATCAACACTGCAAAAAGTGAAATTAGAACTAAGAAGTTAGAATAATGAGGCGATTGTAATTTTAATTAATTCATCGGTAAATTTTCATTTAAATTTCGTACGTCAGTTACATTTCTTCTCTGCTGCAATAACTAGACAGTTGCAGTCATGCTTCCAACAAAGGTAACCTTAGTGGAAACTTTGTCTCCATCTTCCGATTATTTTTGTTCCACATGGATTAAATCGTAAGATCTAATGTGCGCTTCATCTTTTTAAGGTCTACCAAGTGCCTCGTCAAATTTAACGGATTTGGATACGCTTATAGTGGTTTAAATGGCTGTTAGCATATTTTAAGGAGAAACGAAGTTTTGGTCATTTAACTTTATCATGTTTTTCAAATAAAGGATAAATGGGTAGAGACGTAAGTAAAAACATATGCTTCTAAAAAAATACTAGTTTGTAGTTCATAAGGTACGCCTTATGAAGTCAAACTTTAAGAAAACTCTACTACTGAAATATAGATAAATATAAAAGGTATGGCTAGGAAATATACAGGTATAGGCGAATAGCCAGCATCAAATGTTTAAGAACTCACATTTATGTATATATGTATGCACAGGAGACATCAGATACAGTGAAAGTATTTCAAAAAGTAAGAAGTAGATAGATTAAGATCCAACTACTACTAGGTGGTAGAGCTTCGCAGCGACTCGCCCGGATTGATACCACCGCCTTACCCATTCCTGCCGCCATAACGTCAATGCTTGCTGTTGACGTGTTCCTGTTGGAGGGTAAGGTAGCCGGTAAACTGACTTTTGCTCGAGGCCTTACATCCCGGCCTCAGGTTGGCAATGCACCATTACCACCTTTGATGTCTCTAGGCGACGAGAATTTCTTACAATCAGGAAATCCGTCTGCTTGTTTGCCTTCCAATATTATAAAAAAAATAGTAGTTGTTAAGTACAACAAAATAATTACAAGACGGTTCGTAATGAAATGCAGAACCACCTCGAAGTCATAACCTACCTTTCGAACAGATAATTATTAATTGGGAAGTTTTCGTTAAATTGGAGTTTGGTTTTTGCAGTTTTAGGTAAATAAATAGGCTACTACTCATCGTAATTCTTTTATCATGAATAATAAATTTAACACTTTGCGACTCAATTAAGTCTTTATCGCTTCTCATTGAAACCAGTTTATAAAGACTTATACTTATCAACTTTAGTTGAACATTGTGTTTTTATGTTATTTTTCCAAAAAAATACTTTTATCTCTGTAGAGATACTTCATGTATCTAGAACATTGTAATTAAATTAATATTGCCAATTATTCGCGAGTTGAATAGTGCCATATCAAATTAAAATCATCAAAATCGAGGTAGTTTTGCATGTACAGCAAATTTTTTCGGTGTCATAAACATCATCTTTCTACAAACTTAACTATCAGTATATAAAGCGTAGAACCACTGCGAAAAAGCTGTCAAGTGCGAGTCAGACCCGCGTAGAAATGGTTCTGTAGCACTGAAAAACAAACACCATAATAACAATGATCTTTCAATTCACTAACTTCAAACTAAAAAAAAACCTACATACTTGATCTCGTTCAAGCCAATTTTCGTTGAAAATTTACATCACATATGTTTTTGAGTTTTATTACTCTCTTTTTTTAAAAAGTTACAAGAGGAAATGTACTTTACATCTTACCACTGTGGAAGTGTCTTTCGCACAAACTATTCAGTTTAGAAAAAGTAGTACTTAGTAAGAACCTCAATATCATTATCTATTAGATACATCACACTTTAGGATTTGATGATAAAAAAAAATTGAGTATTTGTTCTAAGTATGGGGAATCCCTAAAATTTATTGTTATTTTTCTACTAACATAAATAATGAGGTCAGCAAAAATAATGAATAAAAGGAATAGAATTCAGCACTAGCGCAATCTCAGTAATTCGGAATAATTTTGGAACATATTTTTGGAACCATTGGAAGAATATCTTCGGGCCTACTCGGCTTATTAACTTCCAAAGAAACTACCGAACTCTGCACACATATTTCAATGTCTTCTGTGCTATTAATGTATATAATGAAAGAGAATAGCATTTCTAGATAAAAAGACTAGATTAATCTAAACGTAAAAGCTCAGCATTTTCTTCAAAATCTATAAAATTATATAATGTGTTCAGTGCGAAACCAGGTCGGAAACACCCGGTCTATGTCTCGCTTGTAGTGCGGATACGAAAAAGCCTTCTCTGTCATGCGCAACGCATAACTTTAGATTGGTTTGGTCTAGGAAAGTGATAAATATATATTTGAGACAGGCTATTCAAATAGAATCCAATGGTGTGCCTACCTTCAAACAAGATTTTTATGTCCAGTACCGCACTGAAGAAATAAAATTTCACACAGCCCGGCTCCAGGTTGGATACACTTGGTACCCCTGCTTACCTGGTACCGCACTCCGCGTTAGCTTGGCATAATCAGTTTTGCTATCGCGCAAGTAAGCACATCGATAATGAATTCCAGCGACAGTTTTTGGTTTAGTAGACAATTTGTTATCTCGTTGGGCTTAGCAAAAAAACTTATGTTACAAAAGTCTTTTATATGTGATACTTTGAACGAGAGAAGAAAAGATTTACCGAAAACTGTTACTTTGTCAAAATTAAAGAAAAGCTTTTTGATAGGAAAAATGAACAAGAAGGGTGTTCAAGTACTGAAATTGGTTGATAAAAGACTAGATTTAATTCTCACTATATACAAAAATCACGTCGACAAATTAATAAATATAAGAAAACCAAAGCGAGGCACTAACGAACCAATTGATTATTATGTGATATGATTATTATGAAACTAAAAAAGAATAGAATTCAGTGACCAAATGTCATCATATTACACACCATTACAAAAAGGAGTGAAGTGGTGGAGAAAAATCATACAGGAGTTGTTATTTAGTACAGCTCTTGTAAATGCCTGGATTGTCAATAACTCAATCAGTGACGATGATGAAATACCAAAGCGAGAGTTGGTGGATAGAATTATTGCAACTTTATCAGAAAAGGACTTGGACACTGATAGTTTTAAAAAACATTACACTTCACCACCACATACAACACATGCCTCAAGAGGTATGTACTACATACAGAGTACCGCACATCGTAAACCGTACGTCACATACTTAAAGTTTCGTACGTTTTTAACAAGTCACCAAGTTGACAAAAAAGTAACTAACTGAATGTAATTCATGTAAAATAAACTTTTGTTTGTATTGTTTCAATGAAATTCATACATGATTATTTTGTTTCTCCTTATTTCTTAAATAAAACTTGATTAGGACTATCGATATATGTTTTTTCCATCCCTAAAATATGCACATAAATACTCTTGTTCAGCACAGGGTACATAAGACCATGTATTTTATTTTAGCTATAAATTCTAAACCAAATAAGTTGTCTGCCTACGCCGTCATGATCACTTCAATCAATCATTAAAAGCAAAATCATGTTTTTTTGTTACGTGAAGTCGAAAAACGAAATAAAGTTTTTTTAACGTTACGGGGTATTATAAGTATTGTACCACCCCATGGTAGTTTTATTTTCAGGTGTAGAACAGCCTTACCGTAGGATTGGAAAAAGAATAGAAAAAAATGTACCGCTGCGAACGTGTTAAGTGAGTCTATCCGCGCAGTTGGATATTCCTTTCTTAAGAATTATTTAATACTAGCTGTTACCCGCGGCTTCGCCCGCGTAGTCTACTAATTTCATATTAAGCTCTCCAACAGTGCTCAAATTCAGCAATTTTGCTATCAAAACTGAACATACACTTTATCTTTTCTAATTTCACCTCAGATAAATAGTAGGAGTACGTTATTGTGTATAGCAAATTAAACTGTATAGCAAGTTATGGAAACCTCTAACAGATTTTTTTAACCTTTAACAGAATATCGTCTCTAAGGTCTAACCGTCCGTCTTCGGAATTACTTCTTGAGATCTTGGGTTCTATTTCCGGTCCGGGCAACAAAAAAAAAACAAATAAAAAATGTGAAGTTTCAATTTTCTACTAAATGTAACGTTGCCACTTGCCCGGGATTGGATGGGTGCCCGGCTACAGGATAGTCATCTACCATGTTATGCGGACTTAATGTCTTCGGCTAGTCGTTAGTGCTCTGGTTATGCAGTTAGGCAGAACTAACCCTTCGGGTATATCTTCAGAAACTCAAATTTAGAAATTGTAGCAATAACATTAAACTTTTTAGCTTTTAAATATTAGTACCTATAAACCGATTTTGTGATAAATTTGACCTTGCACAGAAAAATGTGGGAGAACATCTTGGCATAATGATGTGTCTACCTACTCCAAACGACGTCATTTGAAAACAATTATTGCATTTGTGCATATTGCTTAAAAATCTTCGAGATTCATCAGAATTGCACAATAAAAGAGACTTTAGCGGCTCAGCTGGTTCCCCAAGCAAAAGCAATAATATCTTACCATTCACACAACCCTGCGTTTCATTTTTGAATTTTAAGGGATCACAATGCTGACATTTTTTAAATATTTTTCCAATTAATGTTAAAGGAGGATTTTTATACGGTAACGTGTGGTCATATTATATGAATTCTGCATTAACAAAAACATTCCTATTAAACCTTCCGAAAATGATTCTACTTTGAGCTTGACGCTGAGCGCTAGCTGATCTTCTCCCTTTCGTCTGTGAAAATATCTCCAAATCCCTCAAAGACACTTAACGGTTAGCCTGTTCCGCAAGTCTGTTGAGTCTGAGTATGGAGTGACCATTGCTGAATGCTAGCAAGTGATCATAATCCACAAAAACACTATTCTTGCCAACATTTTTTAGAGTTTCCCTCGACTTCCCCAGGATTTCATCATCAGATCCTTACCTGGTGACCATGGGACCACCTCCGAAATATACCCTTTCAAACAAAAAAACGATTTTCCATACGAACATTCATTACCTCTTTTTACCCATTCTCCCTCATTTTCTAGTGATAAATAAGCATATATTCTTTCGTTTATCATAAAGTGTCTAAATACAAAGTTTCACTGTTACAGCCTTAAAAATGACGAATTTCCATTCATCCCCTCTTTTTACCCATTTTTCCTTATTTTTGCAATAAAAGTAGCCTATGTTGTTCCTCAGAGTCTATCCTATCTCTGTACCAAATTTCATCAAAATTGGTTCACTGGTTTAGGCGTGAAAGCGTAACAGACAGACAGAAAAAGTTACTTTCGCATTTTTATTATTAGTAGGGATAGGCACGCACCGCGGCCAGCCGGTACCGCCGCAACCGCGATGTCCCTATATTTTAAACCTGTAATATCTCCTAAACTATTCGTTTAATTTACATGCTGTAAAGGGCGATATTGTTCTATATTAAATGTAAAATTTATTTAAGATACTTAAATAGATAAGGATTAATGCTGTATTGCTTAAAATAGCTTCGTAAATAAGCCATTATTTTTCGTAAAAAGGAAAGGAAAAAAATTGGTTATTGTAGGTCATCCCTAAGAGATAAACATATACCATCGCGAACTTTTTTGTAGACCTTTATAAGGTAAACAATACTTAGTACATTATTTTGATCTATCTCGTAGAGTTCAGCCAGCGTTTGCAATGCAAGCGCAAAAAAATGTGTTTATTTACGACTTCGCATTAGATATCTTGAAATTATCAGTGGTTCTCTAATATATGAAGCATGTTATTATACATATAAACCTTCCTCTTGAATCACTCTACCTATTTAAAAAAACCGCATCAAAATCCGTTGCGTAGTTTTAAAGATATAAGCATACATACATACAGACAGACGCGGAAAGCGACTTTGCTTTATACTATGTATAGATAACAACAAAAGTTGACAACCCTAGTTATTTAGGCCGTTTTCTGCACTGGCATTGCTCATTTAATTCAAAACAGTTTGAATTCTCTCTGCAATAATTGTATTAGTGTTTGATAAATTGGACGTTTTGAGGACAAAATAATTAATTTGATATGAGGTGTTATAAATTGCGAGAATTTAAATTTTACGTTCATTAAAAATGGCGACGAAGGTAAGTTTTGTGCAATTTGTAAGGCACATAATATGTATAATTGATTTGTATTCTTAATTATCTTAACATTACATTTTAAAGAAGTTTATGACAACATGTTCAGTATTTTTTTATGATATTGGAAGACAAACAAGCAGACGTATTTCCTGATCGTAAGAAATTTTCGCCGCCTAGAGACACCAAAGGTGGTAATGGTGCGATGCCAACCTGAGGCTGAGATGTTATTCCTCGAGTAAAAGTAAGTTTACCGGCTACCTTAGCCTCCAAACTGGAACACGTCATGACGTTATGGCGGCAGGAATAGGTAATTTGGTGGTACCAATCCGGGTGAGTCGCTGCGAAACTCTACCACCTATTCAGATATCACGCTGTTAGTGACAGTGAGCTGCCTGTCAGGAATGCAGATGGTTTATTCTGCAAAGGAGCCCAGACCAACACAGGGGTTGGAAAGATGGAAGCATCCTGAACGATTTAAGCTAGAATTTGGAATACACCTTCAGTTTCGACGAAAACATAATCCTATTAATATTATAAATGCGAAAGTTTGTATGAATAAATAAAAATCGAGTTGCGTTAGATAGCGTTAATGTAATAGTAATGAATATCCTATTAATATTATAAATGCGAAAGTTTGTATGTATGGATGTATGGATGTTTGTTACTCTTTCACGCAAAAACTACAAAGCCGATTACGATGAAATTTGGTATGTAGGTAGCTGAAGACCCAGAATAACATATAGGCTACTTTTTATCCCGGAGTTCCCCCGGGATTGGGACTTACGCGGGTGAAACCGCGGGGCGCAGCTAGATAAACATAATATTTGATTTCGATTCAAATGGCCGCTAAAACAAAACGGCGTATTTCGTGTCTTCATAAAATCTGTCTAATATCACTACATAGTATAAAATTTCTTGCCGGATCTTCTCAGTGTGTGGCCGCGTTCCGATCCAGTGGTAGTTTTAGTATTATATAAACTCGTCAAAAGTGCCTCTTGTAAGGTGAATGTGATTATAAATAAAATTCTATTCTATTACTTCCTCTGTCCCTTTGTATTCTTAAATGTTTAAAACTACGCAACGGATTTTAATGCGGTTTTTCTAATAGATAAAGTGATTGAAGAAGAAGGTTAATAATATGTTTATTTCATAACCGTGCAAAGCCGGGCTGGACCGCTAGTTAATAATTAATAATTATTCTTGTTTGAACATAAATTTATTTTGGTAATTTCAGATTCAAATCATTACACTCACTGTATTATTTTGGATTGAAGGCTTCCAATGTGCATCATTGTTGAATGGGCTTGGAGACAATGACAGTAATGAACTTAGTGATGGTTTAAAATCTATTCTTCAACAATTGCCAATTCTGAATCCTAAACAATTAATGGACTTGCAGCAAAACTTGCCTTTATTGGGAAATGGTGGAGGCAACACCTTCACTAACAACTTGTCTGGACTTGGATTCGATAACAAATTCATTAATGGGTTTACCGCTTTAAGTCCATCGGATTATCTCACTTTATTGCAGATTTTTGCAAAATTTATGTCAGGTTATAATAAAGGTTAAATATAAATTATCTATACTGAATTTTAATTTGCAAGAATTGCATAATAAGACCGATTTAAAAATTGTTGAACTTGCACATTTTAATATATATATTTCTTGTGTTCGTGTGTTTGTCACTGAACTCCTCCTAGACGACTGGAGCGATTTTGACGAAGTTTTTGTATGTGTTCAAGGGGGTTCAATTTGGTCAACTGCAAAAGTTTTTTTTAATTTTTTATTTGTAATTAGTCGCTTATTTTAGGATGTTCTATATTGGGTCCGGCAAACTGCTCTACTATCGAAGCATTAACGTCAAGCGACACGAAGTTTGCTGGGTCAACTAGCCTATAAATATAAAAATCAATGCCACTTTTCGTTGTAATTTTGTAACTCAAGAACGGGTTCACCTATCCAAACCAAATGTTTGGACTATTTAGTAAATAGTTTATGTGAAGTTTGCATAAAAACGAACAAGCGGTTCTTCATTTATCAATCTTTTTGTAACAAATGAATTCAATAAATGGCGCATCGTTTTTTTTAACGCCTAATGGGTATTTTTCTGTCAAACTGAAACTTTTTACAGTTGTCTTTATTATTTTTTTTGTATTAGGTATACTCGTATTATTCATGCGGTCATATGTTGGTCATATACGTAGCGACGCACGTACGAGGCTGCTACAAAAATATAAATATTTGTATAATTGGGAGAGTTATACAAAATATTATTTACTTAACTCAAATTTATACAGGTTGTTAGAGACAGATATTTGAAAATTAACACTGGAGTAACAGAGAAACAATGTACTGTGTATTTTTATTATCGATGCTAATAAAGCTAATAAATGAATATTAAATATCACCAACAAGCAATCTATTCCGAACAGTTTGAACTAATTTGAAATCGCATGACGTGAGTAGCAACTTCACTTGAGACCTTAACTTTAGTTTACGTCTTGTCAAGTTCATTATGCTTGCTACCATCTCTGAAACTCTTTGTATGAAAATTTTTAAAAGTATTCTCTACTGGTAACTAAAAGAAATACATTTTGAGACCCAAAGTGTCACAAATTTCGACACATAACTTACCGAACGTAATCCACACCAACTCATAGTAAAAGCGCATAGGCCTTACCAAGAGTTTAAGGCGCTATACTCTCTAGCGCCTCTGTATGTTATTCATATGAAGATTTGAACAGCGCCTCTACTCGCAACTAAGGGAACTGAATTTCCAGAACAAAATCGCTATAGATTTCTATACGATTTATTGGAAGAAACAAGTAAAACTTTGACTAAAGTGACAGAATGGTTAAATGAAAATAATCTAAAAATAAATCTTACGAAGACAAAATTAGTTGAATTTCAAACACATTATAGAGTTACTAAAAAATTAGATGTTATTTTAAATAATACTACTATTGAGAATGTAGATTGTACTAAATTTCTAGGAATAAAAATCGATAAATTTTGTAACTGGAAATCGCATATTGATTTACTTTGCAATAAAATCGATAGGTTTGTATATGTGTTGAGAAGAATTAGAGAAGTGTCAGGATTAAAGGCATCTCTGTTAGCATATCACGGGTATGTTTCTTCCGTTTTGCAGTATGGTATTCCTATTTGGGGGAATTCTGTAGAATTAACAAGACTCTTTAGAGTTCAAAAGAAAAATTCATGCAAGCCACTTTTTAAGTCACTTAAAATATTACCTTTGCCGTGTTTATATATATTAGCTGTATGTGTATTTGTAAAAAAACATTATCATTTGTTTCATACGAATGCTGAAGTCCTAGGTTTATCTCATTTTAGAAATAGTGAGAAACTACATGTGCCTAACCAAAAAATCAACATTTACAAAAATAATGTGTATTGCATGTCAATTCGTATATACAACAAAATTCCTGATAATCTTAAATCACTTCCATTAAGCAGATTTCGAAAAAAGGTATTCAACTTACTTTTAGAGAAAAAATATTACAGTGTCAAAGATTTTCTTGCAGATAAGAATAAATAATTTAGTATTTCTAATATGATTAATAATTGCAGAATGTCGGGTACGCAGGAGTTTGTTTCGCCGTTTCTTCTCCTGTCTGGCTAGGTTTGGAAACGGTGGTAGTTTACGGTAGACAGGGATAAATTAATTTACATTCTAAAAATTGTTGTATTAATAAATAATCTTATAATAAATACAAAATACAGTGTGTTGTAGATTGTAATTAAATAATTAAAATTAGTAATTTGATTAAAACCTATTAAATATTTGCACACCACAAGTTGGTAGAATATGTTGAAACGCTTAAATAATTTTGTAACATCTTTGTAACACTCATATTCCGCAAATAAATATTTTTTCTTTTCTTTTCTTTTTCTTTACGTCAGCTACTGAACGTAATCTCTAGCAACTCACGGTAAAGGACGTTTACTTATTATTCTGTGGTAAAGGCCCTAAACGCAAGGTGAATTATTATCAGCTTCGTTTGCGTTCTTCGCTTTACATTGTGCGTCCCAAATATAAAACCGATTTTGGAAACTCATCACATGTTGAAGTTCCTAGAAAATAATAGATGGTTCAAATATTAGTGAATAAAATGTCGTATTGCTTTATTTTTATTGTGACAAGCAACATGACCTTAAGTATATACTCGTAGTAGTGTTTTGTTGAGACTCGTCAGAAACAAACTTTACCTATTACTGCTACCATGATTTAGATAATAGCCACTATAGCTTTTATTTAGTTAATTTAAACATCCAAAAGGAGTAAAATCTCAGGCACTTTCGGTGATTATAAGGGGCGCTTATAAAATTCAGTAATACATAATTATTGTGTGTCATGATTTATCATTTAATTTTACTAACATATAACAAAATATTAAGGTTAATGTAGAAGTTTTCTATTGAATTAATAAACAAATCTTTCTCATATTGATATTTTTCTACACGAACATTATTAGAAAAATTGATACAGCAATTTTTAATCAAAAAATAAATGTCTTTTACAATTTCTGAGTACTAGTTTCAGGTGGTTCTGTTGTATAGAATGCTTACGAGCAGATCTAATTTAAATTCGAATTAACTGTAACACTGTTTATAAACTGCAGGCCCATGCCAAAAATAGATAGGTCATATGAACCACCAGATGACGTATATAGGACGGTATACGAGCGTAAAATAATTAAATTCAGCACTATGCCGTCACCTGTAAGCTGTCAAACTGAGTGCAGGTGAGACTTCAGAATTAGAAATTGAAAAATACCAATTTCCTTTTTGTTACTCGGCCCAGGATTCGAACCCGGGACCTCATGCAGTCAAGTCCAACAACTGAACCGCTAGACCACAGAGGCAGAGAGACATCTGGATTTTTCGGTATTCGTTGCTCAGGTGATTGCTGAGCTAGGAAGACAGAAGTCTATAAAATTACTGATGTTTGGAAATACTCTAAATTGATGAAGCCAGCAAATTTTACTACATCGAGTCACGTAATTACGCTGCTGCTATAAGAAGTCAATCCTCAAGAATTATTACTTTAAAACCCCTTTATTTTAAAGCAAGCAACAGTCCTCTTCATCTCAGCAGTTATTTAAAAAAAACAATTGTACTCAATGCGAAAGTTTAGTGCCATGACACCCCTGCATACAATAAAGATGCTCTTAAAGCATTTACAAAATATTATTTATAATCACCATTGCAAAATGCTTTGACAGACTTAGAAACTGATTTGGGAAAAAGCAAAGGCTATAAATAAAAGCGTACAACATGGATCACGTTGTAGTCTAATGAAACACTAGCCGTCTTATTAATAAACATGGACTAAGGTAGGTGTAAAATAAAGTTGGTATTGTAGTCTGTATAACATTGTAATAAGGACTACAATCCATGGTTAAACCTTGGAGTAATTTACGCCGCGTTTATTAATAAGACAGTTAAAGTATATAAAACAAATCCATTAAATATTTTTTCTGTGTGATCAATTCCAGTTCTGCTTTGCATTGTTAAGACTAGGTGATCATTTCAATTTACCTCAATGATAATATTATTATTGTGACAGCAAAGTATAAAAACTCTTGTTAAAGAGTATTTATTTTCTTTGTTTAAAAATATCTCTTTGTTATTTAGAGATATTTATTATTATTAATTATTTACTTCGACGTAAGCTGTGAATAAATATATGAAACTTTCATGATTATTTACACGGTTATGTGCTTAAGGTAAGTATGTGAGTAGCTATTACTGGAATCTAGTATTTTGCCGCAATACTACCAGTACCGTTTACTGTCTTCGTCTAGTACGGGTATTATTAATTATTTAAGGTTAGTGTAAAAAAAGTATCTTCACGCCCATATCCCCGAAGAGGTAGGCAGAGGCACAACCAAGGTACCCACGACTAGCCGAAGATACTAAGTCCCATAATGGGATAGGTGGCAAGCCTATCGCCAACCGGGCACGTTTCCAATCCCGACCAACATTTTTTTTATTAGAAAATTGGAAAAATCCAATTTTCTTTTTGTTGGCCGACCCGGGATTCAGACCCGAGACCTCATGCAGTCAAGTCCAACACCCGGACCGCTCGACCACAGAGGCGATAAGAGGTAAAATTTTAAAAAAATATTGTAAAAATATATTTTTTTTAATTTTACCATTTTACATTTTTTATATTTAGATAAAAAACGCTGGTTTGTGTTATTATTATACTTTTTTATTAAGATAACTAAAATATAATTTAAATAAATTATTATTATAAAAAATCTATGAATTTATGCTGTTGATAATATTTATTTGTATACTTTTTTTAAAGTTTAATTATGCACAATAAAGAGCTAATAATACTGCCATCATTGCCTAGTTGACAATAGTATTACGCGAGTTGTTGCCTGATTTTATATAGTTACTAATTTCTTTCAACATGTTATAGATTTGGATTGACTCGAACTTTTTATTAACGTTCGTAATTATATTGGTTTGATCTCCATTATTACAACCTCCAACGATAGTCGAGGAAGTATCCCTTTGTTCACGGATGGGTTCACTTTGACTGTGTTCAACCAACGAAATGATTAAAATAAAAGCAGCAAATTGTACCTGAAAAAAAAGTTAAAGAACTGCAATTCAAACGAATTTTTTTTCTGCTGTTTGGGAAGCTGCATTGTCTATAGACATCTGAGTGGTCACCATGTGGTTGCTGACTAATGATATTGTGTAAGTTTTCCGGCTACTCAATCCTCTTGCCTGGAAAGTATGATGATAGCGATCTATAATGGTATGCACGTTTTTTTAAAGTGAGAATTCACCAAACAAGCGCACTGTTCTACTGAAGGTATATCAAACACATTTTCAACATTTTTCGGATTTTGTCTCTCTATTTCCCATATTACTGGACCCATTGTGTCGAAATTAAGATGGCGAACGTCTATGTTCTAAGTAAGGTTAAGTAATACTTTTAATTCAGTTTAATACAGAATTCCTATAGTGCAGAAAGAGAAATAAATGGCTGTACTTCATATATGTAATTGTGCGTACGGTTGATTAGTTTTTGCTTAAGAATATTTTTTTAAATATTGATGAAAATATCATTTTTTTTTGTAAACTAAGTAATCATTAGTAGCTGTCAGGCGAAAGGAAGTTATTCAGGTCTTCAAGTATATATTGTAGTTGTATTACTTTTTTACAACTAGAGTACTGCGTTAACTTTGGCAAAAATTTAGTATTTACTATAAATTGGTGTAATTGTATTCAGATTAGGACAAAAAATACAAGATTTTCGTACCAATTTATCCATAGTGTTTCACTTTTTTTTCAACAGACATCTGAAGAAACACTTGCTTATATACTGTTACAGCATCATCAACGCTCAATTGGTAATGTAATTGATATGTATAGGTCATAAACCGTAATTAGGCTATGAGATAGTATTTCACATAAACAGATATAAAACTCACATCAAAACGACGTTAAATTCTAACACAATGTTGTATGATAAGTGCGAAGATGTAAGTAATATTGGAAATGGAAATAATATTATAGAAGCAGTATTGGTTAACTGCTTTAACAATGATTGTCCTCGTTGTATTAGATGGTATATTTATTGAAAATTTTGGATTTAAAAAAAATATGCAATCCTCATCTTGGCATCCACCGTTACCGTTTGTCGTGTCTTTCGACAAAGATTAATTTTAATCAGCTAGTTAGTGTTCAGTAGAAACAAAAACTTAACATATTTATATTTTTATGTAGAAGCGCCTTACTTATCCTGCCGCAATAACGCCGTGACGGGTTCCGGTTTGGATGGTAAGGTAGCCGGTAAACTTACTTTTGCCTAACATCCCGGCCTCAGATTGGCAACGCACCATTACCACCTTTGGTGTCTCTAGGCGGCGTGAATTTTTTAACATCGGAAAATCCGTCTGCTTGTTTGCTTTCCAATATCATAAAAAAAATGCACTTCGTGTCACCTAATAATAAGTAAACACTGCAGCCAACGAGCGTCAGCAATACCAGGAGTATTCTAGATGAGGTGGCGACATTTTAGGAAGAAACACGCATTTATCACCATATTATATTGTCTATGTCTATCCTTCAAAATATTCCTGACGAAAGCACACCAGTGGCTACTTTGACAACTATCAGAGACGTTTATTCAAACTTCCAAGCAAATAAAATTTACATTAAACCCCGACAAAACCTAGCCAAGGTAAGAACCATCTTAATCCAATAAAAAAAGCCAAAAAACATTCGTTAAAAAACAGAACCATCAGTAACTCACTAAGTACAGAGTAAAAAAATTACAGTTTCTTTAGGATTGCAATATGTATTTTATATTTTGTTGTGAATATGTAATAACTATGATAAGTTGTTTTGTTTTGAAGTTGTATTGTAACTTTAGCTATTTCTTAACTATCTTAAATTATTCCTAAAGATAACTCTAGCTATAGTTTCACTTATTTAAATACTTTTAATCAGCATAATAGATTTTATAACATAATACATCTCTTTATTATTAGTGTATCTTAAAATTATTTATGAAGCATGTACTATGTCAATTATATGTTATAATCAATCATTAATTAATCATGATCATGATCGCCTCTGTGGTTTAGCGGTCCAAGTGTTGGTCTTGACTTCATGAGGTCTCGGGTTCGACTCCGGGTAGGGCTATAAAAAATAGAAAATTTTAAATTTTAATTTTCTAATAAAAATAACGTTGCCAGGGATTGAATATGTGCCCGGCTGGCGATAGGCTTGCCACCTATTACATTATAGGACTTAGTGTCTTCGGCTAGTCACTTCGATAGCTAATAGTTTAAGAAAATTGGCTTTTTAATTAGTCGATCAGATCAAATAATTCCAGTAGTTTTGAAACTTGGTACAATTAATCTCCAAGGTTTCTAGATGAGTATACTAAAGTGCTATTTTTTTATTTTTATGATATTGGAACTCGGGGGACAAACATATTTGATATTTTCCATCGTCGGTGCTAGGTAAAACTTCCAAATATTCATATTTTTAAATAAAGAACACTTGTACTGTTTTACGTGTCACTATATTATTATTTTAGATGCGAAACCGGAAGGCTATATAATTCTTATTTATATAATTAGTATAAAACAGTACAAGTGTTTCTCTACTCAAAAATGTGGAAGGTAAAAAAGCAGACGGTTTTCCTCAAGTTAAAAAAATTACGCCGACGAGAGAAACCAAAAGTGGTAATAGCCAACCTGAGTTAGGGATGTTAAGCCCCGACCAAAAGTAAGATTACCGGCTACCTTATCCTCCGAACCAGAATACGTCAAAGGCAAGCACTGATGTTATGGCGGCAGGAATTCCTAAGTAAGGCGATGGTACCGATCCGGGCGAGTCACTGCGAAACTCTACCACCTAGTCAGATATCACGATATTTGTGCCTTTTATAAGCTGCCTGGCAGTAAGGCAGATGGTCTATTCTACAAAGGAGCCCGGGCTAACACGGCGTAAAATGTAAATAACTAATGTAGAAGTAACTAAAAATATGTCACACGTAGTATTCGAATCACAAGCAAAAATCTCGTAAAGTAGACCTTCCCCCACCACCGGCTCGTGTCCCATCCTCGAGAACTTTTGGTATCTTCAACTAGCAATCTTAAGGAGTAACTGTATCAACTTTCAAAACTACATGAATTATTTGGTCTGAATTACTTAATTTTCCCAGACTATAGTGGTAGGATGTCAACAATAAGGGCCATATAAACCCTTTAAAGGCGGAGGCGGACACTGATGTAAGCTTAATTAATTCGAAGGTACCTACAACTATATATTAATACGTGATGCCAAAACTTTGGACCCCTTTTTACGGAAATTGCGCGGACACAGGAGCATTAAATTTGGCACACTTATAGTTATTCCTACACATAGTAGGAGAAGTGCAGAACGCTAATATTATTCAATAATAATGCTTATAAAGTCCATTAAAGCAATAAATAAAACATTACCCACACTGCCATGCATTTGACACACACAAACAAATACATTGATGGAAAACGATAAAAGATCATAGGTGGCGCACTAAAAAGTTTGAAAACAAAGTTGTTGGTCTTGAGAAATTAAGATGGCGTTCTTATCAACAAGATATTAAAATTTATTATGGTCGAATTTCAACCAATGAGCGACCACTAGTTAAGTATAAAACAACGAATTTAGGAGGATTCGTTATGACCGTCGACGGTGAAAGGGCGAATTAAAAATAATTTGAAATAGACTATAATTTGAGAATTATATATGGATCAAAACATATTGTTTTAAAGTTTAGTGAAGCTGTGTAAAGTGCGAAAAATATGATTTTTCACTATTTAGTTCATTTTTAAAGTCGGTTTTTTTATATTTTGGATCACCTATTTTAGTTTTTCATTTTCTAGTTTGTTTTAATTGATTACAAATGTGGATTTGGCAAGGAAAACCAAGGATAAGAGTTCACAGGAAAGTAATACAAAATAATTGGGAAAACGTTAAAAAAAAGATATATACTGAAAATCTTAAAAAAATATGACTTTTAGTTTAACACTATTTTTCATTCTTGATATTTTACTTTATAGATATAGGTATATATAACTATATAGGAGAAATATATCTCAACACAATTTTTCTTTTTACCAGATTGATTAATACAGAATGTGATATGTGGCATGTTTTCTATCAGTTAAACCAGCTAACTTTTTTTATTTTATTTTTGTGACACAGGGCGGTGGGCCTTTTCGCCCGCGTGGGATGGCGGAAGGCCTGCGGAGGCTTTACATCTTGCCCACCCGGTCATGATGGGGTTGAGGCAGGTACGAGAGTACCTATCGCCACCGCGGCGCCGAAGTGGTGTACGCTATGTCGCCACTGCACAACTTCAGACGGTTTGCAGCTCACTGTTGAGTGAGCTGCGCAATTGGGATCGCAAGATCCAGCGCCGCCGGGGCTGTGGATGTGCACTAATGCGTTCCCGCAGCTCCATCCAGTCACGTCCTTTGCATGTGACAACTCTAACCTGACATAATCTAGATAGTACTTAGCTACTCGTACATTGCTCATGGGTTATGTCTCCGATTATAGTTAGCAAGAAGGACGTACCTTCTTGCTAACTTTGTTTCTTAACCATAGACAAAACCCAAATGCGATCGTCAAAATACTTGTTACGTCAAATATTCATCTTTTTATAAATCCAGGAAACTATGAAGAAGTATTTAGGCGGTCTAATGTATTTAATTTGCTTAATAACTTATTATTATTTTATATTTTTTTAACCCTAATTCTATTGGAACAAAGATTAAATCATTTTAAGTAATTCTAAGATGCATTTCTTGCTACCGGATATAATTGTACCCCTGGCTTTGCACAATTCTGCTTCGAACGTTTTCGATATAGTGTACCTAGAAGTTCAGTTCTTCGATAAAGCGATCTTTCGAAGTTCTGTACGTCGATTTTATGAACATTCTCAATTGTATTGCATTGAGAATATTCTTTTAATGGACGTATTCTTCATACCGTACTGTCGAACTCACGTACATCGCACTGATGAACATTATGAATACAGACATCAACATTTCAAACTTCGATATTCCGTAGTGCAGTATTCACCTACATACATATAAATACTATCGCAAATGGTATAACCCCCGCATTCCATAGATAAAGCCCAATGAAGTTGTAAAAACTGCAAGGTTAGCAACACATTAACCATTCGAAACAAATTATCCGTAAATAAAAATTCGCCAAAATTATCCACATAGAGCGAAAGAATATTTTTAAGTGGACAGTGATCTGGGGATTACAATGAACGTTTAACGGCCAGTGTTAATAATGTATCTCTAAAGATGGATTTCAAGCAATCTGCGTATCCGGCGTATCCTATACCTAATACCCATATTTATCCTGTCCACAGATATGTTATTGGCTAGTGACAACATAAAAATGGATCAAAATATCAGTCTTGCTGTGTTTTGTATTAGGATTGATTTTTAATATTAGCCGTAAATCACTATTAAATAATAGTGTTTTGCTAAATGGCCACCTAACAAAAGCAACTTTGTGGTAAGTATATATCTTAACATTGTTTTTCTCCGATGATTGTTACTTTTGAAATAATGTTGATAAAGCATTCATGGTGATGGATCGTTGTGTTAGAAGTAGTAAGACCTACCCGCGGTTTTGTTGCAGGATTCAGTTATAATAAAGCAAAACACATTCAGAACGTACCTATATGTATTATAAATAACAATTTTTGTTGTTACATTGTTGTATTGCTGTTTTATCAAAAACATATGTAAACATTATCATATTTAAAAACTGAATACAAAATCCGAGATTCTTTTCTAATTAGGTAAATACTCTTTTAAAGGACCGCAACATTCAATGAACTAAGATGATTCAATATGATGGTACAACGTATCCTGATGTTTTACGCGTATTTGGTGGTATGCGATTAGTTCCAATATATACAGGGTGACATCAAAAGCACCAGCCAAATTTTAAGAAACGGTTCGGAATCGATAACACTTACAAATTTCAAAAAACTAAACTTCAAAAAATTACAATTTTTATACGACTTAAAATACAAGATGCATGCAACAATGCCTAAAACTGGTTCCCACCGACAGCAGTCGCATTTGCAGGCTGGTGACGTCATGACTCGTACTATATACGACTGTTCTAAATGAATGTTTATAAAAGTAAATATTACGTTTTATCAATAATATTTAAAATGCATTACCATTTTAGCCTATATCCTTTATATTAAATTTGGCCAGTCTTTTTAAAGTTACCCTGTATAAATACAGATCAATTTGATCTAATATTGCTATGCAATTATATGGTATGGCCCAATAAACACTGCTAACAATAAGCACTGGTCGTAAAAAGTATATGAAATAATTGTAAAAAAACTGTAAATTGGATAAGGAATGCCTGTTTTTGTCAACACGTTGCTGGGTAGCCCACATTTTCTAGCTGATACTCTTCCCTTGGCCTGATAACATGTTTGTAAATTGTAACAGCGCTTCTTGGAAATGATTTATATGCAACTGTTCTTGAAGGTTATTTAAGTTCAAAGTTTGATCGCCCTTATTATTACCTCCAAGTATAGTCGCCAAAATATTGGAGGAAGATTCCCTTTTTACTCGAATTGGTTCCCCTTGACTATATTCAATCAATAAGATGAATAAAATAAAAGATACGAATTGTATCTGAAACATAAAAGACGTGTTTAATGTGGCTGAAAGGAAAACTGTTTTTTTAATGATAATGGAAGGCAAACAAGCAGACGGATTTCCTGACGGTAAGAAAAACACGAAAGGTGATAATGGTGCGTTGCCAACCTGAGGCCGGGATGTTAGGACTCGGGCAAAAGTAAGTTTACCGGCTACCTTATCCTCCGAACCTGAACACGTCAACGGCAAGCATTGGACATTATGGTGGCAGAAATAGGTAAGACGCTGGTACCAATCCGGGCGAGTCGCTGCGAAACTCTACCACCTAATAGGATGTCACGTTATTAGAGACAGTAAGCCTATGCTCGCCTTTTACGAGCTGCCTGGCAGGAAGGCAGATGGTCTATTCTGCAAAGGAGCCAACACGTGGAAAGTTCCTAATAATCTAAATACGTATTTCCTGTAGACACAAGGTAGATTGACAAACTGTGCTGAGACTCCTGCGTAACGACTGAGTTTACCACGTTTTCCGTCTAGATTACATACACTCTAGCCTAAATTTTGATACTAGCAATTTAAAGAGTTGTTACGGCGGGTTAAATGATACCAATAATTTGAAAGATTTGTTGCAAACGTTTGGCATAACTATTTGGTTAAAAATTATTCGGCGACGATCACCTCTTGCTACTATTTGCATTAAAGTTATTTTTGCCATAAAGTGGTAAGACTAGTAAAAGAGAAACAATATTGTTATTATTATTTCATACAAACACGCCGGTTTCGGAGACTCTTGACACCACCTTCGGATAACATCCGATTGATCTGATCGTGAAATGTCAGCCTTGGTCTCCTCTTGGTCTTATAGTATAAAATGAAAACAAAATTTTCGTACCAATTTATCCATTGTGCTTCACTTTTTGTTTTCCATAAGACTCCTGAAGAAAGTCCTGCTTATATACTTTTGCAGCATCATAAATGCTCATTTGATGAATTAATTGATATGTATAGGTATATTCTCCGTAATTCGGACATTAGATAATTTTAAGTATATGTACTTAAATACTCAATAAACTGACAAATATTCTAACTTTTTGTGATAACCTCGATAATTTAGGTATGTGGCCGTATTTAATATACCTTTAAACAGCAATTGGAATAATTACGAATTTATTAGCAAAGTTATTATGGTAATTAAAACCCCGTGTTGGTCCGGGCTCCTTTACAGAATAGACCATCTGCCTTCCTATGCCAGGCAGCTCGTAAAAGGCGAGCATATGCTTCCCGTCACGAACACCGTGACATCTGACTAGGTGGTAGAGTTTCGCAGCGACTCACCCGGATTGGTACCACCGCCTTACCTATTCCTGCCGCCATAACGTCATGTCCTCGTGATGAAGTGAACAATCAAACAAACATTCAAGCATACAGAATTATATGAATAAAAGTTAATGCTATCAAAGCGTCCTTGTAACGTATTTCTATTATTGTCTAATACTCTTTTACGAGCTCACTAGCGACTCCGCCCGGCTTTGCGTGTAGATAATATAACCGTATGAAAATCCGTTTGATAATGTTTGAATTTAACGCGAACAGACAAACAGAAGCAGCTGGCTTTGTTTTATGTATTAAAAAATGTTTGGATTATAAAGGGCTAATAATAATTGATTCAGATTGAATAATTACTTATTTCGATGTTTTAAGTTTATGATTGATTTTGCGATTCACAATTCAGTAAATGCATGCTAAAATAATAATTGCTCCTGCGGTCTAGCGGTCTAGGTGTTGGACTTGACTTCAAGAGGTTCCGGGTTCGATACCCGGGTCGGGTAACAAAAGATTAGAAAATGTGTAATTTCAATTTTCTAATAAAAATAACGTTGCCCAGGATTGGATATATGGGCCAGTTTGCCACCTATCATGTTGTGGGATTTAGTGTCTTCGGCTAGGCGTGGATGCCTTGGTTGTGCCTCTGCCTAACTTGTTTATTTATTATCATTTATTCCAGTAACATAACAGGTATATACCCAAGGCTTGTAACGCTTAATAATTATTATAAACATTACAATATTCTTACTTAAAAATTAACAGATATAACAGAGATATTTTGTTGGGGATATATATTGCTATATATTCTATCTACCTAATTGACCGAGTAACCATTCGCATCAAACGTAAGATACAACAAGTAGTCAAGTAGGTAGGTAGTAGTTAGTAGTCATACAGACGATGAATATTATAATAGCAACCGCGAGCCGACAACCCTAGCACCATAGATATTGCGTCACTCTACGCTAGATAGCGACAGAGGTATGCGTTGACCAGAATTGCGTGCCCGAAATCCCATTGTTTTCGGCTAGTCGTGGGTGCCCTGGTTGTGCCTCTTTTTCATTCCCAAAATTATTAATTTTATTGTATGTACTTGCTTGTTTGTTTTTTTAGTCCAGCTCGTGTCCATTTCGCGGAGTTCGTTTAAAATAGTTGAAATAAGTACTTAGTCTGGCCATAAATACTGTTACACTTAAAAATAAAAAAATATTACATTTGAATTTCG
>NJDD01001403.1:33459-75742 GCA_002245505.1 Calephelis nemesis | reverse complement strand
ACGAAATCTGTAACAATATTTGAAGTAACGTTACGCTTCATGTTACCGCTACCTCAAGCGCGAGCAAGTAACGTTACAGAAAAATACCGATATTTCGATCCCTGATTTGTTCCTTAAAATTAAAGACATGTATTTGTTCCTAAGCCTAAAATGTGAATAAAATAATAAATATATGTATTGATGTTATTGACATTTTTTTTGTATTTTAAACAGGTAAAAGTAAATGGACGCTAACAAGCATATCAATTCTCTTTCTTTGAAAATGTAAAAGTTATCTCTATTACGACAGTGTAATAGAAAAATTACCTATTTTTTCAAAGGATAGTGATCACAATACTGTCTTTTTAATTTAACCTTTAACGTAGTAAAAAGCCAAAGTGACGTTATGTTCTTCTTCTTTTATAAATATCGCTTTCGATCATTTTTCACGACTTACTTTGCCAATGTCAAGTTAGTTAATTCTTACACAGTCATTAGTCACTATGTACAAAGTCATGTCAGGTGAGGGTCTTGAGTGAAGCGGTGGCTTCGTTACTCATGTTCATCTAGTGAGATTTGACAGCAGCAAGGAAATAGATGATACACTAATTTCTTCATGATTTTTTCATTTGTGCACTTTCACTGAACAAAATTAATCTAATTCCCATCTAAATTAACCAATTTCACTCAATATAAACACGAAATTCAATAATGATGAAAAAATTACGACCGTCTTTACTCACGATGACGCCAAACGCCAACGTTATATTCTAAACTCAAACTTGTGATGTCAATGGCACAATAAAATTCGGTGACTGGGGATCTTTTGGAATTCGTAAAAGTCGACAAAGACTTTTTGAATTTTACGAAGAAAAAAATTAATATTAGTGTAAGTAACATTCATTCATTAAATATGTTATATATTATTCAATTTTTTTTAAAAAGTTTGAGTCCTAGCTAAATCTTATTTTGTAAGCAATAAAAAAATAGCACCAACGTTGTGACGACTACTTGGCAAGTTATAAAAAAGAAATTGACAAACTAAACATTCAGAATCCCAACATAAAATAGAATGTTAACCATAATGTATTAAGTACTGCAAAGCGGAATGTTGCAGATGCTTTTAAAGATTTTTTTATTAATTTATTTCGTTGAGTAGATCATTGAAGTCTTCTTCTGCAGCGGCTTAACAAAACACGTTGAAAAATGTAATATTGGATTTTGTTTTACACCTGTTGATATTGATTGATACCTGATGAAAGTAATTGACGCCATTATAGATTGTGTCGCACTCTTATTTTACAGATTGTGCCATTATAGATTATGTTGCACTATTATTTTGTAACAGTTGCATAACTGAGGGTACTTTTCCTGATTTAATGAAACAAGGTAAAGTCATTACACTCTATAAACACGAAAAAAGCACTGATCCAACTAACTACAGACCAGGGGACTAATTCCGTGTCTTTTTAGTGATGATCACTGGATAAAGCTTAAATCAAATCGTTGTCAAATGTCGTGTAGTACGTGTAGTATATTTGCTATCTCTTGTGACCAACAGATAACCAATGGAGATAGCAAATACAAAACACGACATTTGACAGCTATTTGATGTACACTTTACCCAGTAATCATCATTAAAAAGATATGGAATAGCCCCGCAGTTAAGTAAAATATTTTAAAAAATATATTTTAAATCAGTTGGTCGAGCATTTTATTCAGTTTTATTTAATAAACTTAAAACAATATGGATTCACAAAAGGACGTTCAACTTTAGATGCTAGTGATGAGCAGAGGGATAAAAAATCTCAAAATTTTTAGTTTAATTTTTGGTAATATGGTCCCAAGTAAATTGTGTTCGGATAAGTGTCTTATGTTAAGAAATTCGAGCAGCCGTTTTAGCAGGACTATGTGTACATATTTAAATTAAACACACATATTAATTATTATACAAATTTATTAGATAAAAACCCAATTTTTGTAAAAAGTATTTTCAGTAAAGACTTCTAGCATTACTACAAAAATGTGGTATGATTTTAATACTCTTTATACTTTAGAAATGGATACAAAACTTATTTTTTTTGAAAACATGCTCTTTGTGCTAAGATGATGTCCAACGTTAAAACTTGATATATCGTATTGTAGATGTCTACTGATGGTAAGTGGTTATGACCAATAAAGGAATACCTGATCAATTACAGGGTTTTGATAGCTTGAGACACCACCTTGGCCCAATTTGTGCTGCATACATACATATTAAGTATAAAAATTGGTAGTGATTCTGATGTTCACAAACTAAACTTATTTTAGATACATGCTATCTTTTACAAACAAAAGAAAAACAAACGAGATGGAACATTTTAGACGTGTCAGATTAGTCCGGACATGTCAAATCGTGATGTTTTTATTCAACATTTTCCGAGTGATAGATTAAACTTCAGAAGAAATGTATATAGTACGTGTAGACTAATCTAACAGCACTAAAAGTTGAAAGAAGATAGTGATAACTTAAAATTAGTTTAGAGAGTGCGCAACAAAGTGTTACCACCATTGTTGGTTAAAAAAAAATGTTGGTTGGTCTTTATCATTGCCATTTTGCGTTATAGTAATAATGCTACCAACATTGCCTAGTTGATAATATTGTTATTGTTGCGGCTGCCTTGTGATTGTATATAATTACGGATTTGTTTCAACATGTTATAGATTTGCGTTGAGTTGTATTGTTTCTGAACGTTTTGTATGATATTTGTTTGATCGCCGTTATTATCACCTCCAGCTAGAAACGATGACATAAACGAGGAAGAATCCCTTTTTAAACGAATGGGTTCACTCTTACTGTTTTGGATCAAAAATATCACCAACATGAAAGCAGCAAATTGTACCTGAAAAAAAAATAAGAGACTGCCAGAAAAATAAAGTAATTGAAAATGAAGAGACTGCTTACGTAAGTTTAGCGATTGTTCTATTCACCACATGAGAATAATCACTGTTGCTATGGCGAAAAAATAGTGACGACTATTATATAGATTTCAACCATAAAAGTGTTGGTTTGGAAAGCGAAGCTGCAAGTGAAAGCTAGTTAATCTTTATATACTAGCTGGTAAGCTTTGCAGCGACTCGCCCGGATTGGTAAGTACCACCGCCTTAACGTCAGTCCTTGCAGTTAACGTGTTCCGGTTCGAAGGATAAGGTAGCCGGTAAACTTAATTTTGGTAGAGGCCCAATATCCTGGTCTTAGGTTGGTAATGCAACTTTACCACCTTTGGTGTATCTAGGTGGCGTGAATTTCAACCATCAGAAAATCCGGCTCCTTGTTTGACTTGCAATATTATAAAAATTAATAACAAATAAAGAAACAACATTGGAGAGTCATATTAAAATAGTCGTTTTACATGCTTTTTACTATGCATATTCGGTTTTTAAACCAAAACATTTTTTTAATGTTTGTCTGTCTGTTGTTATATTACATTAAGTAACTAACGAGTAACTTAAGCTACTTCTCAAGTAAAAGTATCTTCACGCCCATATTCCCGAAGAGGAAGGCAGAGGCACAACCAGGGTACCCATGACTAGCCGAAGACACTAAGTCCCACAATGTGATAGGTGGCAAGTTACTTCAATTTTAGATTTTGTAAATTTGTTAAATTCCGACGAAATTAAAGTTAAGTCGAGCACAGTTAACAAGATATATAAACAGGACTCTCTTACCAATTTCTCCATTATGTTACACTTTCTATTTTTACATAAGACTTCTAAAGAAACGCCTGCTTATATACTCTTGCAGCATTACTCACTTGAGTACCCATTTGGTAAAGTAATTAATATGTATAGGACATAAACCTTAATTAGGACTTTAGATAGTATTTTAAGTAAACCGACATAAAATGCATTTTCACTCGACATTTGTTCTAGCATCATGTCCTTAGATAAACATGTTTGCATACGTGTCTAGGAGAACTTTTGCATAAATAAATAATACATCCCGGTCACAGGACTGTAACACACCTGTAATATCTATGGAGGCAACGATTATCTGTTAGAATCAGAATCAGAAAAATCTTTATTCACTTGAACCATACAAGTGGTGTTTGTGCGCGTCAACATTTTTTAAAAACTACCACCGGATCGGAATCGCGGCCACACTTTGAGAAGATCCAGCGAAAGAAACTCAGCAGGCTTTTCTTTTTTCAATAATAATAGTTACAATATAACCACCACAAACACAGATTATACGTGATCAAGAGAGCTGTGTGCTGACGCTGACCACTCAAATGAAAAATATGTCAGATTACACAAATTGAATCTAACCTCAAAGTAAGGAAATTACTACTCAGCCAAAAAATACTGCGAAAAGATCAATAATGAAAAAAACTTTGTTATTCAACATATTTTATATTATCCTTATCCTTATCCTTGGAATGCTCCTTTAAAAACGATATACCTACGCCAACGAACAATAAAATCATCAAAACTTTTTTTAATGCTGTTTCCGGCACTGAGTTCAGTTCTTGCCGCGAATTCTTTTTCATGTCTTATACCGATTGAAAACAGATACCGTGAAGTGATAATTTGAGTTTAGGAAAAAGAAAGAAGTCGGCTGAAGCTACTTCTGATGAATGCGGTGGTTGCTCGATGGTATTTATTGAACGTTTGGTCAAAAATTCGTTCACAATGATGGCATGGGCGAAGGCGCATTATGATGCGAAATCCAAGATTTTTTTTCTACATATCGGGACTTTTTCATCAAATTTGAACCCTTAGAGTATTTCGGTTTCGGTTCCATTAGAAGGTGCCACTCCGAAGTTTGTTAACTAGTTTACATGTTAAACTCGTAAACCCATTTCTCATTGCCAGTCACAATGCATTCCATGAATTTTGGTTCGGAATTGACTCGTTCTAGCATGTCCTCAGCAACGGTCATACGATTGATTTTTTTGAAGAAAATTCAGGTCTTTTGGGACTAGCCGATCGACATTTTACGATAGTGATACGATCGTTAGATATAGAAATTTCAACGGCTATCTCTTACAAGTCAAATGAGGATTTTCACCGCTTTCTTTTCTTTTAACTATAGCGAGGCAAATTTTCTACTACATCTTGACCGCTTTTAAACGATGTTTACTACTCTTAAAGACGACTTTTCGTAAAAGTCTATTCACCGTAAGCCTTCTGGAACATTTTCATTGATTCTGAATATAAAATTCCATGGGGATGTAAAATTTAAGACAAACTTATGAGTGATTAATTTCGCAATACATACTTAATCTTTCTCTGCCTTATTCATAAAAAAGTAGTTAAATAACCTCCTAAACATTGCTTAACTAATTATTTGATTAAGCCTTAAACACTTTAAAAATTTGTTAGTCATAAAGTTCATTTTGACAATGCTTAGATTTGTTCAACTGTTCTGGGGGCTTACTCCCGAAATTGATCCAATCTCGAGTTTGTTTCTGATTCGTACTCGATTCTGATCCGAACTCGATTTAAATCGTTACTCCCGAGCAAATACGAATCGTGTACGAGGATCGAGTTCCGTTCAAGTGTTATCAGCGTCGTTACATGTATCCGGTTGATTATGTCACCACGAAATGCTCTTTGTCTTTGATTAAATAATTTTTCTTATGTTAATAATTTTTGTTTTTATCATTTTAGCACTCAAAAAGTAAAAGAATAATGTTTAATTGAAGGTTAAAAGCTAAAATGTACACGAATACATGTGTATTGTATTTATTTTCTGGGACTAAAAAACGATCATAAACAATATGAATGCAGAATGTGAAACTTGTATATATTTAGTCTGTGCTACAAGCTGCCAATGTCAAAAAATAGTAAACAAAGCGCGTTGTTATTCGAAAATAATTTTATTGCAATGCTTTAAAAATTATTAATAATGGACAAACGTAATAAAGTGTTCTCCAATGTTTTACTTTCATAGCTAGCTAATCAATACGAGATATTATGTTGTGTAGCAAGCAAAGGCATAAACTATTTTTTGCAGATTAAAGCTACTATTCTTCGATTCTAAAATTATTGTAAATGCACTTGCTCTAGTGCTTGTGCTTGTAACTTTAAAAGTATTTTCGTGAGAAAATGTGTCACCTATTGCTAGTATGAAGACAGTTGTGTAATTGCTAGAAGAAAACACTGGAATTGCAATAAGACACTTCTTTACTGCTAAAGCGCGCCAACACACCTAACAAAAGTAGGAAGAAGCGACATTAAATTCAAGGTAAACAATATATTTTATACTATTTAAAGGTGTCATTCCATTGTATTTAATAGTTTAGGGGTGACAATTCTATCATGTATGTATGAAACAATTTTTTTTAATTACAGTCTTGGGCTTATAAGAAACAAACTAAAAAAACGGCACAAAAAATGATGATGATGATGGCACTGATGGTAGGGTTGTTTAGCTGCAATCTACAATGGAGCTTGATAAAAGATTCATAATGGGAGGATCTAGCATGAGTGTTGAGTTCAATATAAACTCATAACCTCCAGTTTTAGAGTTTACAGCTAGATAAGCATCAGCTTTATCTAGTGTTACAAAAAATATGTATGTATATTTATATAAACATACCCACCGTGCCCATATACACCAAAGGTTACGATGTATTGTCATCCTTAAGGTGAGATGGTAAGTTTTGCGTAAGTATGTCTACAGACATACACCCTCAAAACCAGAACACAACATTGGCAAGCACTGTCGCTATTGTGACAGGAATAGGTAAGAAGTTAATACCAATCTGGCAATTTATTGCAATACTTGACCTAGCCATAGTCAAGGTATTAGTAACAGATATACTTGTAGTCATCTCTTACTACCAGCGTAGTAGATAGGCAGCAGCTGTAGGTCTATTCTTCAAGGAAGCCTAAAATAAATATAGTTTTTTGATATCTATAAAAATAGTGTAATTATAATATATCCTTGACTGTTTTTGACAGATACAATACGATGTCCCAGACACTGCTGTCGATAAGTGCATCACAACCTGCTACTTACAGAGTGACAGACGTCCATAATGATAGAAAAAAAGAGAGTTGCAGTTTAACCAGCTACTTCTGCCAAATGGAACAACCGCAATCAGTAAATAATTTTGCTAATGCAATAATTACAGGTGTTAACTTAATTAACCTGTTATAAAACCTTTAAAATATTTTCGAAATTAATTTACATATATTTTTAATAATACACTGTATTTGCCTTTCCATAAAACTTGTTATGTTATAGTTTTAATTTTCATAGTTTATTTTTTGCTAGTAAGTAATTATATTTGTATTTTTAATAAATCAATTTGTTTTTTTTGTTCTTTAATTTAAAGTAAAATACTAAGCGCTGAAGTATTTTAACAAAACCAAAGCAACACAAGGCTCGCCCGATGGTAAGAGATAGCCATGACCTATACACCATCTTAAATGTACAGGTGCGTCGCTGCCCTTTGGCCAGAATGCCTATTTTGAAAGTCTACCGGCTACCCTACCTTTCGGGCCGGAACCTGACAGTCATTGTGGCGGCGAGAATAGGCAAGGCAGTAGATCACTAACCTTGCAAGTTGCTGCACAATGCTTTACAATTATTTCTTTTTAATTTCGGAAACTATTTCTTTATGAAGTTGGATAGCAAAGAATCGCATAGATCTCTTTAATGGTGAAATACACAATTAATATAGGCACCGAAGACGGTAATGGCGCTTTTACAGCTCAAGACTAAATTGGTGAGCATCTTTCTTCAATTCACCCTCAACTGGAACACGACTTTGGCGAGCATTGACGCCGTTGTAATTAACACTGACATTAAAATTCAACTTGCGATAGAAATATCGCTTCGTCTAGCTGATTTCTTCATATAAAGTGGTAAGTCTGCTACCAATACTGCAAATAATTCTTTCGTCAGGCGATTATTCGTGCGGAATTCTTTCATTTACATCGCTCGTAAGTTATAACGACTCATTCTTAATATATTTCTTCTCGCACGTAAGTTCACTCGATTTGCTTCACCAAGGACATTAAAAATGCAACAAGACGAGCGATAATAACTTGTATTATTAGATAATTCACAAGTAAATGACAAAACAACACCACTCGATCCTACAAAAAGTACCTTTTATTGTATCGAATTATTTGACGTTTATTTTCGATCCAGAAACTCGATTCACGAATGCCATATGGAGTGAGGAGTAAGCATTTTTCGATTCTAACGAATTTCTCGAATTACATTAATTCCAATTTGAGCCACAGTTCGATTGTGCGCTAGTGTCAACTTCATGACTAAGAATTGACGTAAATTTGAAAAAAACTCGATTGATTTAGAACTCGAAGCTGTCGGGAGTAAGGCAGCTGTTCTGTTCAACTGTTCAACTGGTTTTGGTAGAAATGTGGCTGTATGCGTATTCCTTTTGCTAAAAGTGAATTAAACAATTGTCATCCGTTGTCAACATCGTTGTTTTTGAATATGGTGTCGGACATCTAGAACCTCTTGCTAAAGAGTATTTATATTTCTTGTCTATAACTATCTGCCTGCTAATGTGCTGGGCAGTGGGCACTGCCTGGGCCTGGGCTATGTAACTTGTTGTCATTATTTAAAAAATGTGATGCCAAAGTTCAGTACTACTCGTATTGTACTACAATAAAATTAATTAAATTTATTAGAATAAATAATACACTGATACACTGCATTTCAAAAATAACATTTACTACTACTAATAACATAACATTATGTTACTAAACTAAATATAAAATGATGTCATTTCTGTAACATTTCCCCCCGTGTTGGTTCGAGTTCCTTTGTAGAATAGACCATTTACCTTCCTGTTAGACAGCGCGTACCTAAAAAGCGAGCATAGGCTTACCGTCACTAGCACCATGACAACTTACTAGGAGGTGAGTTTCGCAGCGACTCACCCGGATTGGCACCACCGCCTTACCTATTTCTGCCGCCATAACGTCAGCGCTTGCTGTTGAATTGTTCCGGTTCGTAGAATAAAGTAGCCGGTAAACTTACTTTTGCTTGGGGCTTAACATCCCAGCCACAGGTTCAAATCTCACCATTGTCACCTTTGGTGTCTCTAGGCGGCGTGAAATTCTCACCATCTACTTCTTCTTACTTCTTGCTTCTTTCTTCTTCTTAAAAGTCTACTTTTTTGCTTACAATATCATTAAAAAATGCTCTGGAAAACTATTCGTTTCTTCATAGAAGTCATTGGCCATCTCCATAATAAAACATGTTATTATAGTCCTATGTTGTTCCAAAATCCAACACATCCCATCCAAATTTGTTCAAACTTCAACGAAATCAAAACATTTCAATGCGTGTTTTATATAAAATTCATAAAAATACACAAATAAGCCATATTAAATGGCTAGTTGTTGCATTTTGTCATTGGACATAAAATCAGCTGTTTGAAATTTAGTCGGCCAATTTGTTGTTTGAGGTTTTAAACAAGGGTCCGAGGTTGTTTAAAGTGAAAGCTATTTAAGAGTATATTTAAACAAATGATTAACTCTAAATAGCGTTTATGAATAAAAATTTTTTTAAACAATATTTAAATTGGTGAATTAAAGTTAAACAACGTTTATGAATAAGCCTGAGAGTATCTATATAACATATCAATAAATCAATGCTACTGTTTGTTGTAATTTTGTAACTCAACAACGGACTTTTCTATCCAAACTAAATGTTTAGGCTTTGCTCTGTCTATTTAGTAGATGTTTTATGTGAAGTTTGCATAAAATCGGTCGAGCGGTTCTTCATTTATCACATTTTTTGTAACAAATTAATTCAATAAATGGCGGATCATTTTGTGAACAGGTATTTTTCAATAAAATTGAGTTTTTTAGATGGGGATTGTGCTGTCATATTGAAAATTTTTCAGTTGCGTTTTCCTTTTTTAAGGCTTTTATTTAACTTGCAATGTATGTTTGTAAGTTCGGGTGTAATATTTGAAATCAATTTTGAAGCAGATATCTTCATCCGATTGAACTTAAAATTTTGTATACACTTTTAGTTTTGATGACAATGATTGATAAAATACGTGACGTCATTTCAAATCCAATATGGCGGACCATCCAAGTTGGCAGTGTAGTTACTTTTAACGCGCTTTTGCAATATGGGTATCAAATGAAAGGACTCGTTAAAGGCCAACTCGAAAAATGGTGTAATGTCATACTAAATCCAATATGGCGGACCACCCAAGACGACTAAATTGTTATTTTATTGCACTTTTACAATATTTGTATCAAATGAAAGGACTCGTTTAGTGCAACTCGAAAACAAGTTGACGTCATTCTAAACCCAATACGGCGAACTACCTATGATAGCAGAATAGTTACTTTTAATGCACTTCTACAATATTGGTATCACATAAAAGAGCTCATCCTCAACTCGAAAAATAATGTGATGTCATTCTAAATCCAACATGGCGGACCACGTAAGATAGCTGAATAGTTATTTTTAACGCACTTCCTCACTGAAGGTATTAAATAAAAGAGCTCGTTAAAACCAACTCGAAAAATAATATAACGTCATTCTCAACCCAATATAGTGAACCACTTAAGATAGCGAAATAGCTGTTATTAATGCACTTCTACAAGATGGGTATCAAATGAAAGGGCTCATTGAAATCAATTCGAAAAATAATGAGACGTCATTCTGAATGCAATATGGCGGACCATCGAAGATAGCGGAATAGTTATTTTCAATACAGTTCTAAGGTATGGGTTAAAACCCATGAAAGGTCGTACTGAAAATATTTGGAAAATAATGTGACATTGCTTTTAATCCAATATGGCGTATTTTTGAAAGAATTTGCTAAGAAAAAAAAATATTGAAAAAAGGTTTAAAGCCCGTAGCATCGATTGATTAAATTTGGTTTGTGTTTTTTAAAGAGATGGGCGATATCAGCATTAGTATGTTACCTGTCTAGGTAAAAGACAACTCTAAAATCAAATCGGAAATTGTTTTGTCAGGCACAAGTAAGCAAACATAAGTGGCGCATTTTTCAAAACACCCAAGTCAAGGTGAGGCCGTGCCGAGGGCTTCATGGCACCGGGGTGTATCATGATGTCATGAACGTACCACCTCAGGGCACCTAGGCGTACCCTGTCGTTTTTATTATCTCTTACCCTATCTATTTTATTAGCTCTAACCCTTTTGAACGGAGCTCTGGGAGGGTCAACAAATGGTAAGCTTATTGAAGACCTGGATTGTTCGAAATTAACCGGCAAACGATTTTGCTGCAATGATGCGTTGAATGAGATGAACAGACTAAGAAGCCTAGCCAGCGATATTTAAAAAGTGTAAAATAAATTTTAAGCAAAAATTTTTTTAGGAAAAGCTTTTCTTTAAAGGCTCTGAAAAGAAGAAAATATTTTTTTTTAAATATTAACTATGAACTTACAACCTCATTATACACAACTTATACGATCATAAAAGCTTGTATACAAAATATTTATTGCTGTAAAAAAATTAAGTGAGTATCTAATTGATATTTTATCGAATATAGTAGTAGCGTTTTAATATTCATTGAATTTAAATTTAAATACATAACCAAAGAATTTTAGGAATAGAGAGTGTCATTATTTTAAGCCTGCATAATTTACTGAGGCAAGATGAGCGAACATGGTGGTCTAACATGTAGGCATCTACATGTTAGACTCTTTCATGTACGTTTTACTAGTATATGATTAGTGTAACCTCTGTCATCTAGCGGTTCAGTTGTTGGACTTGACTGCATGAGGGTCGGGCAACAAAAAGAAACTTGGGTTTTTCCAATTTTCTAATAAAAAAAAGTGTTGTTTGAGATTGGATATGTGCCCGGTTGGCGATAGGCTTGCCACCTATCACATTGTGGGATTTAGTGTCTTCGGCTAGTCGTGATGCCCTGGTTGTGCTACGGCCTACCTCTTCGGGGATATGGGCGTGAAGATACTTTTTTATGATTAGAATCAATATACGAATAGTAATTACAGGGATCTGGCATTTAGACACAACACGATGATGCAGTCTCTGCCCGATTTGTAGTGTGAGCATAAAACATAAGTAGGTATAGAAAAACAAAAGGTCACAAACTGTTGATTAAATAAAACAAGCTGGGGTGGATCGAAATATATTTATTGGTTATAAAAATCGAATTTTGCTAAAAGTATAATAAATGAAGTAATAGTGAATTTACATACATATCTATTAAATGAAGAAACACTTGTACCTACTGTTTTTTGTAAGACTTATTTTATTGCTATAGTTATAATAAGTTTAAGTTTTAGCCCTGATTAGACCATGATAAGCGAAACAATTAGGTTAACCACAAATTCTTCTAATAAGTTCTTTAAATACAGCGTGTTTCATTTAAAATTATTTGGAAATCTAAGCCACGGAAAAAAATAAATGCTTTTTTTTTACATTAGGTTTTAAAACTGATTACTAAACTCAAGAACTAAAAACCGCAGTACTTTTCAAGCCGAGATGGTCTATCATGACAGTTGAACATGATGGTCCAACGAGTGAAGTCCTACTCGACGGTGGAGATAATATAGAGGTTCGTTTGATCTGACATTTTGACAAAATGTTGGTAGACCGTCTTGACCCAATTTGTACTTTGGTCATAAAAGATAAGTATAGAAAATTAAGACATTACAAATTGTTGAGTTACAATTGTTAAGTTATCAAACATACTACCTAGTTGAAGATACCATTGCTGTTCTTGCTGCCTAATGATTGCACCAAGTTAGTAGTTTTTGAGGTCATATCTAGAATACTTTCTAAATTTAATTGATCCTGTACGTTCTCCAGCACATTAAGTTGGCCGCCGTTGTTATTACCTCCAAGTAAAGTCGACACAATATTTGAGGTAGAGTCCCTTCTTACTCGAATGGGTCCACTTTGACTGTATTCAATTAAAGAAATAAGTAATACAAAACCAACAAATGGAATCTGAAAAATAAAAAACGTTTTTTAAAAGACTAGAACTCCTATGTGGTCTAGCGGTTCAGGTATTGGACTTGACTGCATGAGATCCCGTGTTCGAATCCCAGTTCGGGCAACAAAGAGAAAATTTGGTTTTTTCCAGTTTTCTAATAAAAAAAATGTTTCTCGGGATTGGACATGTGTCAAGTTGGCGATAGGCTTGCCAGTTATGCCATTGTGGGACTTAGTGTCTTCGACTAGTCGTGGGTACCCTGGTTGTACCTCTGCTTACCTCTTCGGGAATATGGGCGTGAAGATACTTTTTTTTAAAAGACTAGAATATGCTAGAAGGTTTTCTCCATGTTAATTCGGGTTCACTAAATAGAATCGACCATTTGCCTCTTTGCCAGGCAGCTCAAGCACTGGTTAAAATACAGGACAGTACCAACAAGACCACAGGTTAAAATACAGAACAGTATCAGACAGACAGACAAGAAGAACACTGGCGTTACACTGCTAAGTAGCAACATGCCCGGGTAGGAATCCACCGCCTTGCCTATTTCAGTCGCCATAATATAATATCGGCCGTCAACCGTCAAAAGACCCGCGTGCTTTTTCGCTGACCCATCACATGAAAAAGGTAAATTGATTTCCTAATGGTTAGAAATACTAGTTTCCTTTAGACATCTGAGGTGATGATTGTGCGTTCCCAATTTAGAGATTCTAACCTACGTACGTAAATTTACTGGTTAATCCCTCCACCTATCCTGGAATAAAACAATAGCCAACTTCAAAATTGTTTCGGCATGTATATATATATATATATAGCCGAGACGTTACAAAACTTGTCACTTCATCAGTTTCTGTGTTTGGTGATGAATCGCCGGTCACCTCTTACTACTTGGCAAAAAAATCTGTTATATGTTTTTAAAAAATCAAGATCACTAATACATTATATCTACTAATTAAAGATGAATTTCGGAATAAATTTAATAAACATCTATTCTCAATTACAAACAAGTTTAGTATGTTCATCACTCAAATACCTGCCTTTGTTACCAATGTAACCCCTTTTTTTTAAGTGTGGAATATCCACCCGGACCAATGTAACACCTAGACCAACTAACCGGATTAATAAAGGTAATTTATAAATAATAAATACATCAAATATGTTTGAGTGTTCAAACAGCTTTACAAAATTAAAAAGGTTTTCTTACCAATTTGGCCATTGCACTTCACTTTCTATTTTTCTATTTGGCTTCTGAAGAAACTCAGGCTTATATACTTTTGCAGAACCATAAATACTCATTTGATAAAGAAATTAATATGCACAAAATATAAACAGTTACAAGGACATTAGATATAATTCCAAATACGAAAAATAAATGTTGCCACACCGACATTAATTTTATTCTAACAATGCATTTTGTAGCATTTTAGCTTGAAACTTGGCCATCTTAAGTTAAGAAAATGGAATGTAAATGTAATCGTCATCATCATCATCAGCTGGAGGATGTCCACTGCTGGACGTAGGCCTCCCCTAAAGAGCGCCACAAGTCACGGTCAGCAGCAGCCTTCATCAGCAACTCCTCGCAACTTTGACCAGATCATCAGTCCACTGGGTGGAAGGTCGTCCAACACTACGTCTTCCGGTGCGGAGCCGCCAATCGAGAACCTTTCTTCCCCAGCGGTTGTCGGTTCTTCCAGTAATGTAGCCTGCCCATTGCCACTTCAGGTTGCTGACTCTCTGAACTATGTTGGTTTCTCTCGTTCTCTTGCGGATCACCGAATTATGGATCATATCTCGTAGAGAAACACCGAGCATAGCTCTCTCCATAGCACGCTGAGCGCCTCTGATATATCTGTGATGTAAATGTAATCCTAAAATAAAATAAAAATATTTTAATTACCATCTGGATCACGCCAGCTTCAGAACAAAATAATCCGCATTGAAGTCGGTCTATCCGTTCAAAAGTAATCACAGACACATCACAATCACAGACACAGAGGTGTCTCATTTTTCCGTCGGGCTTTGAAAATTTAAGCTATAACCAGGTCCGAAAAAGTATTTTGGCCTATTCTGAACGTCAACAAAGCGGAACACGAAGCGAAAGCATCTAAGGCTGGGTTTCACTGTCGAAGTTGTCAAGTTTCACTGTCGAAAATGGAAGTTATGTCCAATAAAATACTAAAAATGTATTTTTAACGATTTATAACCTTGTGATAAAACCTCTCTGGTCGCCTCTGTGGTCCAACGGTCCAAGTTTTGGACTTGACTTCATGAGTTTCGATTCCCGGGTCGGGCAACAAAAAGAAAATGTGCTTTTTCCTATTTTCTAATAAAAAAAAATGTTGCTCGGGATTATGCACTCCGCCCCTGCGAGGATGAGCGCTGCGGGGCAGCGTCACCGGCACGCCCATAATAACAGGCTAGACCTTTCCTATCTATTTCTACCTACCACATGTGTTCTGAGATGGACCTCTTTCGAAACCGAACTCAGCCCCCGCCTATTCTTAGTAAAGTGCTAAACTTAACAACTCTCTTTTTTTGTGTGTTCTCCAGCTGGGTTAGGGTACACTGGCGCCCACAGGTAAAAGAAGTCATTCCTCTCGAGATTTAATATATTGAAATTGGTGCACCGTTAGCGCCGTTAGAGTAGGATGGTTATCTTGACGGCAGGTAAGTGATAGAATCCCACTAAAAATCTACGCCAGACAATAGACTCAATTCCAGGCCTATAGGAATAGCACCAGGATAGTTTGACACAAACAATTATTGCTTCGTTACACCATTAGTAGCGGATGGTGGGGTCATCACGTCTAGGAATACTCAGAAAATCAATATAATGCTCGTCTTTACACGTTTGTGCATTCAATGGCTGAAATCCACAATTGTGGCTTCAAACTACGAGTATTACCGCATCCTTCTTATTCACCTCAAGTCAGACTTCTTTCTGTTTCCCTTATCTAAAAATGCACTAGAGAGGTTAAAGACTTTTGACAAACGAGATCCAGACAGCAGTAGACGCATATTTTGACCTTAAGGAAGAATCTAATTTTTTCCAACGGTCTAAAGAAAAATCTTTTATTAGGTTAAGCTAAATTAGTGTACAAGAGGTTAGGCTAACTTTTCAATCCACCCTCGTAGTGGCACGAAATTATCGGAAAATGTTAATCTAATCTATCACATGCCGATTTTTATAAGTTTACTTAGCTGTAAAAAGAAGCCGCATTCTCCTACACCATGATAACACTTCTTCACACGCGGCCAACAAAACTAAGTAATTTGTAACTTCTGAAAAAGTACCTTGCATCCTGTGATTTCTGTATTTTCCCAAAATCAAAGATTTTATGCGAGATTTTACTTTTACCAACTCCAAAGAGGCAGTGATAGCGTTCAATCGGCACGTAGAAAATATGCCATCAGATGGTCCTCCTGTTTTAAAAAATGTTTCGATAGCATGAAATTTTTTTAAAATTTAAAGGAAAGTAAACTTTGAAAAGGAAGGTAAACTTTGAAAAGCAATAAACATAATGTTTTGGTCATAACGTGTTGTTTTCTTAAGTTTCGCTAAACTTATAGCGTGACCGATAGAGGTCAATGGTCCTATTTGGCAAAATAGTGAAAATGGTGACGTTGGCAAAACGGAAATTTTTCCTCCTATCAAACAACTTGAAAAAGGAGTAAATACTTCATGACAGCTGAAGTAAGCGTCGTGCTCATTTCTCATTGTAGAAGTAAATTTATATGCTCGGGTTATTGCGTTAAAGTAGTGTAGTTTATTTCTTCATTCTGTTTCAGGGATGATAAATTAAAATCTCTTTTTGCCTGGACTCAGTTCAAATGAAACAAAATATATTCCATAAGTATTTATTCATGATAAACAGCCGGTTTTGCTAAAATTATGATAAGTAAATTAAATAGTGGATATGGATTTTTATTTTCTTTAAACATTAAACTGATAATAAATTCAAGAATTAAAGGCCGCAGTACTTGTCAGGCCGAGATAGCTTAACATGAAAGTCCAACACGATGGCCTCAACTCGTTATGAGGCCTACTTGACGGTTGAGCCAATATACTTATTAATAGTCACTATACACATTGGGATCTGACATTTTGACAAAACGGTAGACTACCTCGACCGAATTTGTACAACAAATTATAAGATATTCGTACAAGTAATTTGTACTGCGGTCGTTGAAGATGTAAAACTAAGATGTTGCAAATCCATTCTTTGAAGCAAAAACATTGGTCTTTGTCATGATATTGTTGAAGTGTGATAATAATACAATTTTCTAGCTGAAAATAGTATTACTGTTGCCGCTTCCAGATGATTGTATCAAGTTGGTAAGTTGTTTAAGCACAGTTTGCCATTGGTTCACATTCATTTGCTGCTGAAGGTTCTGCAAGATATTAGTTTGATCACCGTTATTGTTACCTCCATACAAAGACGAAAAAAGGTTAGACGAAGTGTCCCTTTTCACGCGAATGGGATCACATTGACTGCATTGAATCATAAAGATGACTAATACAAGAGCAGCAAATTGCACCTGAAAAATAACAGAATAGAAACATTCTTATGGTTGGTTGTAAGGCAACCAACATTTAAATTTTTAATGGTTAGCTACTAAGCGTTGACTATTAACTTACGTACGGTAACGGTAGTTTACGGTAGACAGGGTTAAATTTATTATCATTTTAAAATTATTTGTAAGTAATAATTCAAATTGTAATAAGAATAAAACTATTTGTCGTATGAATATTAAAACATTGTGTATATAATTAAATAATCACTTATAAACATATTAAATTATTTGCACACCACAATATGTTAGAATATATTGGAAAGCTTAATTAATAATTTTATAACAACTTCAACACGCATATTCCGCAAATAAATATATTTTCTTTCTTTCTTACATAGTGCCGTGACAAACGGTGGCTGATAAGCTAAGCCTCTTACGTAAATAAGCTTCCTACTCTATTCTGTTATCTAGCCTAAAATACGGCACTAGCAGATCGGTACGTGCTACGGTATATTACTTCATAATTTGTGTTCACTACCTTGAATTTGACAGAAAAATACCTATTAATGAAATGATACGCCATTTTTGAATTTATCTGTTACAAAAAATGTGATAAATGAAGAACCGCTCAACCGATTTTATGCAAACTTCACATAGAACATCTACTTAATAGTCCAAACAAAGCCTAAACATTTGGTTTGGATAGGTGAGCCCGTTCTTGAGTTATAAAATTACAACGAAAAGTTGCATTGACTTTTATACATTTAAACTAGAGATCTTTGATATTATGACAGGAATTGCCATTGATTCGGACCAGTCGTAGCAAAAATAGTTAACAAAATCATAGTGAAATTGAATGAATAGTGATTGGATCAAAATTAATATTCTATCACCTGTTTGCCCAAACCAATTGAAACGAAATTACGATTTAAGCACTAGTCATCTTATTAATTATGCTGCAGAACGCCAAAGTTTAAACAGACATTTAATATATGTATATTGCAGGACATGTAGACTATAATATCAGCTTAACCCTAAAGTAGTTAGTCTGTATTCATCATTAAAACAAGAGGAATAAAAATGTTCTGGTGGTATGTAAAACTTGTCTCCACAAAATAAGTTATTCTTTTGTGAAGTTTAAGTTTCTGTTATAAGCTACCGATTAATATTAGAGATTATGGAATATCCCTGAACAAGTAACACTAATTGAATCTAACCCCAAAGTAAGCATATTATATGCTAATGTTAAGGGTGTTAGTCCACGACACTAATACAAAGAAATACTTAAATAGATACCAGAATAAATTTAATAAACACCTAGACCCGGAAATAATTGAACCCGATTCTGATTGTAATAAAATTTAGTTATAGGTTATAGAATACTTATAAAACGGGTCCCGTTGTTGAAGAATAAAAGTCACCAGGAGTAAAACAGGTGCGTTGTCGACCTTTTAGGAGTAAGTATGCTATTTTAAGTTTATGATATTTTATTTGATATTTTCCATCGTCGGCACTTGGTAAAACTTCCAAATATTCATATTTTTAAAGAAAGAAACACTTGTACTGTTTTACTTATCACTTATAATTTATTACTTTCAATTTAATCACTTATAATTTTAATTTATTACTGATAATGCTGTATAAGCGAAACCGGTAGGCTATTAATTACTAAGTAATAAATTATAAGTGATAAGTAAAACAGTACCAGTGTTTCTTTCTTTAAAAATTATGATATTTTCTTGGAAATACTGTTGCTGGTAATTTGTTTAATAATGGTGTAGAATGAGGTAGATGTTTTGAGGACCGGACATTAGGGGATCGCCATACATCAAGATGGTGAGCCATGAAATCTTAAGCACTGTCCGAAGTCCGAAGTTGAAACACATCGGCTGGTGTCAAACCAAACACTTCTTCGGATTTGCTCCGAAGAAGTCTCTATCTTAAATGCGGTAAAAGAGGCTAAGTGAAGTTTTTTTTAATGTTGACGCACAAAAGCACCCCTGGTACGATCTGCATGAGTAAAGTCGTGTGGATCTGAGTGATTCTTAATCTACTTCAAATACAAAATTACACCATACACCAACAGCGCTCGTACATATTCACATTCACATTTTGTATTTCTGATATTGTACTAGCTGTTGCCCACGGCATTTCCCACTATAGGAACATTTTTTCGGGACAAAAATAACTTGTGTTTATCCGAGTCACCCTTTATGTGTAAGTAAATTTCATGATAATTGGTTTAGCAGTTTTTGCGTAAAGGACTAGCAATCAAATATACAAACTTTCTCATTTATGATACTAGTAGGATAGAAATAAAATAAAATTTTCTTACCGATTTATTCATTGTGGCTTACTTTTATTTTTCTTAAGACTTCTAAGGAAATTCATACTTTTATACTCTTGTAGGATCATAAATACTCAATTTGTAAAAGCAATTATTATTTATAGAGCACAAGCAGTAATTAAAATAGTAGATAGCATTTTAAGTAAACAGACATCAAATGTACATTAAACAGACATTAATTCTAACACTGCCTTGCGATAAGGACGTAGGATGTTTCTTGGCTGTCCTTAGCGAAGGTATATAGGTAAGGTTTATAGGTCTTGTTGGTATACCCACGAGAATTAAATGCGATCTGTAAATGTAATTCCCGTAGTGCAACGAGTTGAACCTTGAAGTTGTAACCTATACCCTGTGCCAGAATGGAAAAAAAGATTAATAGAATGGGTATTTTTTTTTGCTAAAAAAAGGTTTTTGGGACTCTGTTTAAATGTCTCATCTTTATAATACTGCCGCCCGTTCATTATACATGTCAATACCAGCGAAGCATGTCATTTCTCATTTCATATCTCATATCAACACTTTCTCATAATCCATCTTTTTCTCGGATATCACTGTTACGAATGCGGTCAGCGAGCGTAACATCATGAAGTTTCCGTAGCGCTCTCATTTTGTCTGCATTTATTCTACTCTCATTCTCCTTTTGACATACCCAACTCTCGCTTACTTGTTACTGTAAAAAATGTGAAATCGTATACATTTTGTGACATATTTCAAGAGTAGATTCGGCTTTAACTTTTACGCTTTAGTAAGAAACTCCCTTGAACACAATGCGAAGTGCATGAACCTAGAGGATGAATCCCTTTCTACTGTCAACGGAGTACGAGTACATTTACAAATGTTACCTTTTATTTGTATACAAATGTATAATAATATATATATAAATGTATATATATAAATGAATATATATAAATGTATATAATAGCTAAATAGCTTATTATATCTAAAGTACCTAGTTATGTTTAAATACTAAATGTGTGTAAATTTTTGTGTTTTAATAATAAGTACATATTTGTGGGCACTCATTGGCCAGAAGATTGTCCATTGGACAGCACGAAATATACAGCAGAATGGGTTGGAATATTCTTTTGGAAGCAACGCGTACCGATCTGCTTTCGTTGGTAGGAAAAGAGGCAGATGCAGCTATGAGGGCCACCAAAAGATTTTAGTGTTTAAAGATTTACCGACTTTTATTTATTTCATCGTAAAATCAACATTTAAATACTGTATCTATAGATATTGCTTCAGTAATGATTCTGCAGTTGGTTGATAAGCCAAGAGTTCTTGTAGTTACTGCAGCAACATTGGTGAAGAACTTTTCAAATTTCATTACAATATCCAATTCATTTATGATGTCCAACTCCCCCGTCTTAAATTGGTATTCACTGTTGTAAGTTCTAATGTTACCAGTTTCGCAGTTAATAATGTTCTACATTTCTTTTGTCTTACTTGATGACTGAATTATTAGTATGCAGTACCACAAACATTTTTGAATAAAGTTTAACGTATTTTTTAAACACATTATTTTGATCAAATATTATTTCACGACGTAACTCAAATAACCGTTTTCTACTTCTGAAAAATCCCATGATGTCAATTCACTGAACTCTCTATATAGAGCAACGTACATGACTATAAAAACTTTTCTTTCTAAGTGATTAATGTAAAATCTACTAAGTTTAAATTAAAAACATTTCAATTTAATTACATATTGTTCATCGAGACAAATTTTTATGAACATAGTTGTGTATAATGAGTGTGTTATGTAAGTTCATAGTCATATTTTTAAAGAAAAAATAGTATTTTCTTCTTTTTATGGCGTTCAAATAAAAGCATCTTCTAAAAAATCTTTTTGTTTTAATTTATTTTGCACTTTTTAGCTATCGCTGGCTTACAGGCTGGCGTTTCTTAATCTGTTTATCTCATTCGAGGCATCATAGTTGCAAGGTTGTTTGCTGGTTAATTTCGAACAATCCCGTTCTTCAATAAGGACCTTACCCTACTTGTCGAGCATCTCAGAGGTCCGTTTTTTTATGACATTGAATGGCGGAGTTTTGGCGTCATCGAGAGAAAAGATGGTCGAAGTTTTTTCATAATCATTGAATTTCGTGTTGATATTGAGTGAAATTAGTCAATTTTAGTGGCATTTTGTACAATTTTGTTCAGTGAAAGTGCACAAATGAAATAATCATGAAGTAATTAGCGCATCATGTATTTCCTCGTTGCCGCCAAATCTCCTTACATGAGCTTGTGTAATGAGGCCCAAGGGCCTGACATGACTTACTGACGACTTATGACTGATGACTAATTATAATTGATCAAAATTGATACGAGTATAAAATTTGATGCAAATTTCTTCTTGACGAATGGCAAAATACTATCGTGAAGGCAAAAACTTAAAGAAAGAAGAAAGAAGACATTGAAAGGCAAACAAGCAGACGGATGCTCCGCTGGTTCGGTCATGTTGAAAAAATGACAGATGAAAGATTGACAAAGCAGATATACAATGCGAATATGGATGGATGTAGGTACCCGGGGTGACCAAGGCTGACATTTCACGATCAGATCAATCGGATATTATCCGAGGGTGGTGTCAAGAGTCTCCGAAACCGGCGTGTTTGTATGAAAAGGGTAATGAATGTGAAAGAAGCAAGACAGGTTTGTCAGGATCGTGAGGTCTGGCGCTCGATACTCTCTGCCTACCCCGTAAGAGACTTGGCGTGAAGATATGTATGTATGTATGTATGTATGTACTATAGATAAAAGTAGCAATGGGGCCCAAAAATTGAGAAGCTTTTAAACAGACTGAGCTCAGCAGCATATGCCGTTAAAAAGGAGACAGTTAATTATTATTAAAACCGCTAGAATTGTATACTTTAGTTATTTTCACAGCAACGTGTCGCATAAAGTTCTTCTCTGAAGCCGCAGTAAATACTAAATTTGTTTTGCAAAAGAGAGCTGTAATAAGAGAGCAATTTATAACATAAGCCCAAGAGTACTGAAAAAAAACTGAAAATTTAATAAATGTTTAAAGGAACATAGGTTTCATTTTAAAAAAATTGTAACGTTTGTAGTTTGTAGTCTGCAAGTACTAAGTCTCGTCTCCACAGAATAGGCTTTTATAAAGCAATGTAAACGTTTTTACTACAAACTTTCTAGCATATAAAAGACCTAACTTTAAATAAATGAAATCTGAATTATGTTAAAAAGGTTACTACAATATTGCAAAATGTCGAGGTGCTAACAATGCTCGGTATGTATTGCTCCTCAACGCAATATTATATTACATACAGCGTTTTCTAAAATTAGTTATTTCAATCAAAGGCATGGGCTCAGAATAATAAAAAAAAATTAAAACGAAAAACAAATAATATATTAAAAGTATTTATTGTATTTACAAGGCAAGAATGTCAACGAGCACTCGAAGGTAATGTTTATTTGTACCTGCAACTTTCAAGCTAAGCTTAGCTAAGCTTTTCATATAAATTTGTGAAAAATCCCTTCATTTTTCTGTTTTACTGTAACCGTAATCGGTTAAAAAACTTTATATATTACACTTACACTGTGCAAATATTATGGTCTAGGTCCAATATTTTATTTATTATGTATTACCTACTTAGGTAATAATAGTTATCCAAGAAAGTAACAGCTGTTGCTAAGTCATAAAAATCATTGTATGTTAAATAAAAAAATGTTAAATGTTCAAGGTCATATTGATGCGGCACGTCGCATGCTCGCCCCGTTCTTCTTACTTGCAATTAATCGCTTCTTACTTATTATTATTTTTAATACAGCGTCAAATCAGTTGGCATTTGGTCTCGTTTGAGAAGAAACGACCTTTCCAATGGTGAAAATTGAATTGGGTGTGGAAAATTGAATAAATACGAAATACCAAAAGTATGAATTATATTTATTTTGAATACGATTTTCTTACAATTTTTTGATGATTCAATTAAACATTCAGAATGTCCAGGTACAGTTTCGTACACTTATTTGAAAAGACATTCCCCATTTTGCAAGGCATCGCATCACGCCCGAAGGAATTAACAAATTTCGTTAACCCTTTTTTTGTTATTTATTGTTAGGAGAAGATTCTTATAAAGAAACAACCAGGAAAATTTAAAGAAAATGAAAAAAAAAAACAAAAATTATGGGATTCGTACAAACTGTTAGTAGCTGTTAATGTCAAGCAATATGAAGCCCGCCGGCTTGGCTAGTTCCTTATAAATATAATTTTATTAAAAATAGAAAAAATCCAAGTCCATTGAGTTCCTTTCACCGGATCTTTTCAGTAAGATGCCACGTTTCGATCCAGTTGTAGCTTTTAGATTTATGAAGTCACGTCACAAGTACCTGCCCATAGTATGATCTAAGTGAAATAAGACATTTCCGATTTCAAGTCTAGTATCATGTTTGCAATCGAAAGATCAAATTGTAAGTAAGAGTTGGATAAAACAATCTACCATTTTTAATAGTTTGCTCAATTTATGATCAAAAGTGTTTGAAAAAATAATTTAAAGATCTAAGGATGTCTGATGAAATGTTGTGGGCGGCTTATGGCGGTTTCAGGTTTGAAAAAGGATGTACGGATCAGGTGTTGTCTCTTCCCAACTTCGTCTGTCTGTCGGCTAAATGGATATTAGTGCTTCTATGGATATCACAACAGCATTTGATAGGGTTGTATGTAAAGAATTTTGTCACATTTTGCAAGATTATGGGATAAACTGTTCCTACAGCGTGCTGTGCAGTCTTTGTATTTAAGTTAAAAAGCATTTTTTCGGATGGATGGGAACATGTCACTTTGGTTCGAGATTAACATTGGTGTGTAGCAGGGTAGTTTATTTTTGGCACGTTATCTTGTACTTGTACAAATGCCTTTTAAAGTAAAAGTCGATGAATATGGGAATGCATATTGGTGAAAAAGCGGTGAATTCCCAGCTTTATGCGATAATTCTGTAATTTTGAAATCTGTCGTATGAGCTGCAAACACCGATCGCAGTTTAAAGAAAGACCATTGTAAATTGATGCCAAGAAAACCAAAGTAATGGTATTTGAAAGAGAAGTAGCTAGAAGAACGGATGAAAGAGTTTTGTTTTATGATGTAGTTAGTATAGTAGTTCCGGATTAAGTGAATGAAATTGTATATCTGGGTAGTGCTTTTATCAGAAATGGAAGTACACTATTGATGTAGAAAGGAGTGTGTACAAGGAATGAGTGGAGTGCTGGGTAGGTTTTTTAATGCTAGGTTTTGAGCCAGCTGCTAGATTAACTTTGCATAATTCTGCTCTTATCATAACGCTGTTGTATGCAATCGAGAGTTATGTATCTCAAAAAAATATGAAAGTATGATAAATGCTATCAAAATAAAAGCGCCGCGGAAAATGTTATGGTATAACGTATTCGTGACTGTGCGATCCGAGAAACAGTGGGATTGAAAGAAAGTATTGGTATTGAAATGAAAAAGGGCAATTACCGTTGTTTCGGTCATGTTAAAATAATGACAGGCGAAAGTTTGACAAAGCAAATATGTAATTTGAATGTAGATGTGCGTGTATTCATATTGGCGTGACATTTAAGTATGCATCAGGGATAAAACATTTTACAAAAAATGATTTCCTGGAAAAAAATGACAGGTTACACTCCGGGAGTGGCGGTAGAACTGAAACTTTGAATATTAACGTTGTGCATTTTGGTATTTTGGAATGGTTAGGGAATAATTTTGCACGAAATGCTTTATCAGTATGAAAGTACTGCCATTTATGTGGTAGAATACAATATTCATTTATTGCGTTGCTGTTTGCTCTCCAACCGTCTCACAAATTTTCGATCTGGTCACGCGAGTTTAGAAGTTTTACCCATTCCAAAAAAGTGCGCAACGCCGCTAAAGAAGTTTTTACTTCAAAAACATTTCATGTAAGTAGTGTCCTCGACTGGTTTTTTCGAGAAAGAAAGGATACTTTTCATAGGATTAAGTTAAAATAAAGCAAAGTTTATTCCGAACACATTTATTACTTTAAAAATTGTTTTGCTTAAATCGTAAAAGTACCACAAATGGATACCTTAATTTTTAAAACTCATAAAAATTCAATAATCAAAATTTAAGTTATATTTCTCAAGGACCTCAATACTTATCGAGCCAAGATGACTCAACATGATGGCTCAACCAAGTTTGGTCTTACGGTATGTGGAAGCAATTTACAAATAGCCAAAACTGGGATCTAGCATTCATTCGACTGGATGACACACCGCCTTGGCTCAATTTGTACTTGGTCCATAAAAGATAAATAAACAACATAGAGATATAGTTAGCTGTCAATTGAATTAAAAAACGCTCGTTTTTGTATTTGTATTGTGCAGGTTTGTTAATATCAACATTGTTTAGCTTATAATATTATTTTTGTTCCCGTTGCCAGATGATTGTATCGAGTTAAAAATTTGTGTCATCATGGTTTGTAATTGATTGAAATTTAATTGGTTCTGAACATTCTGCAGGAAATTAGTTTGATCGCCATCATTGTTACCTCCAGATAAAGACGAAAAAATGCTAGAAGTGGGAGATGCTCTCCTTGCGCGAATGGGTTCACTTTGAGTGTACCCCATCATAAAAATGACTACTATAAAAGCAACAAATTGCACCTGAAAAATACAAAATGGTGATAAATAAGAGATCAACGCAAACAAGAATAGATTTCCTAATGATAAGAAATAAACAGTAGTAGTTACTGTGCATTATTAAAATGTTTTGATGTAGGTACTAAAAATCGAACAAATAACAATAATCCATTTGCTTGAAATTTGTCTTTTTTGTATTTGCAACCCGTAATATAGACAAAAAACTCAAATTTTAAATTTGGAATAAATTTTATAAATCGATATTTAGAAATACTTTTAAATATAGGAAAATGGTTTTTCTTTAGCATAAGCTACGCTACTATGTCCATTTTTTCGAAGGTCTAATGTGTTGTTAACATAACGGTCTTATAAATTGACTGCACTTTGTTGTGCGTTATAGTTCAATAGCTCTGTGATAAGAACCTGTTTAAGGAATAGGTTAAAAAATAATCCATGCAACTCTCCATAACCATTAGTTATTACCATATCAAAATAAAATGACTAACTTTAAAACTTTATAGCTTCATAGGCTGTAGCAACGTCAATCTTCTGTTTTGATGCAACCAGGTTTTTTTGTTAAGAAACGCCTTCTTCTATCAATTTAATTGTCTCCGCGTGTACAAAAGTTAGAACATAACAAGTTTATTGAGAAAAAGAAGAATCTCGCTTTCATTATTATATTATTACAGTTGATATCAACATTCTTTTAACTATTCAAGCATCTTTACAATCTTCGCCTCTGTGGTCTAGCGGTTCAGTTGTTGGACTTGAGTGCATGAGGTCCCGGATTCGAATCCCGGGTCGGGCAACAAAAAGAAAATTGGGTTTTTCCAATTTTCTAAGAAAAAAATGTTGCTCGGAATTTAAAATGTGCCCGATTGGCGATAGGCTTGCCACCTATCACACTGTGGGACTTAGTGTCTTCGGCTAGTCGTGGTTGCCCTGGTTGTGCCTTTGCCTACCCTTCGGGAATATGGGCGTGAAGATTCTTTATATTTTTCATATGAGTATTCACAGAATATAGTGACAAAATTTGCTTACCGATTTATTCATTGTGTTTATCTTTCTATTTTTCCATAGGACTTGTAATGAAACTTCTCTTTATATACTCTTACATCGTTATTAATGCTTATTTTTTAAAGTAATTAATACGTGTAGAATATAAACCCTAATTAGGACATTTGATAGTATTTTAAGTGAGCACATAAAAAACACATCAAACCAACATTCATTCTAACATGATGTTCTTTGATAAGTTGTTTTTTTTTCCACTGAAACTAAAAGATAAATAAATGAAAAATAACAGACATAGATATAAAATGACGTATGGTAGCACTTTTTTTTGTAAACCTTTGTGGTTTTTAAATGCCACTCCAACTTAATATTGTATCATGTGTTTAGTCAGTAAATAAATTAAAAAAAAGTTTGCAGATATATGCCTGTCTTTAAATAAAGGTTTTATGAAAATAACGAGTTTTTAGGTGATTATAATATAATAAAAAAATATTAATCTTTAAGGTCGCATCAGTTGTATTTATATATTACACTATTTAATAGTACCTAAGCATCCTCTGTATTTTGTGTAACGGTTCAATTTCGATGGAACTTGGTATAATTATACCTTATTATGCTGGGCATAAAATGGGATACTTTTTATCCTGGAAAAATACGTAGAAAAAAAATCTTAATTTTTCATTTCTATGACGCGAAGACCGACATCCGCGCGGACGGAGTCGCGGGCGGAAGCTAGTATAATGTAATATAATGGAATTATATCCTTAGTTTTCCCTGTCACCTTTATAAATAATAATGAATCTAATGCATGTAGGAACAATGTAAATATCACTCACAGTTTAAATACGACAAATCTTCGCGTTTGTCCGGGTTCTCTGTGTAGATAGATAGGCCATCTGTCGCCTTACCTTTCAGATCGCAAGAAGCGAGTTAGGCATAATGGGTCATTACCTACTAGGCTTTTGGTGATAGAGTACTGTGCAGCAACTCACTCGGTTAGGGATCCATCGCCTTACCGATTCCTGGCGCCATAATTATATTTTCGTGTTCCAGTTCGAAGGATAGGGTAGCAGGTAGACTTGCGCATCTGGCCTAACGCCCCGGTCACAAAACAGCGACGCAACTTTTTTCTTTATTTAAATTTTGGCCTTAACGTTAGTATTTTGCCATTCATCAAGTAGAAATTTGCATCAAATTTCATATCAATTTTAATCAATTATTATAATTAGTCATCAGTCATAAGTAGTCAGTAAGTCATGTCAAGCTCTTGGGTAAAGCGGCGGCCTAATTACACAAGCTCATATAAGGAGATTTGGTGGTAACGATGAAATACACGATACGCTAATTTCTTCATGATTATTTCATTTGTGCACTTTCACTGAACAAAATTTTACAAATTGCCACCAAAATTGACTAATTTCACTCGATATCAACACGAAATTCAATAATTATGAAAAAACTTCGATCGATACCATCTTTTCTCTCGATGGCGCCAAAACTCCTATGTCCATGATACGTCTATAATGTCTATAGGTTTACTTTGAAAATCAGGGGAGCCGCGTGCTTGTCCGCTGCGTTCTGCAAAGAATAAAATTAACACTATATGGAAATATAAAAACTCGTCTCCATGAAAAAGTAATCCCACCCAAAACATAAATGTGAAAGGCTGCCAAGTTCGATAATATGGGAATGCTTCGCCTATAGTTTCCTGATACATTTTTTTATTTTTTTCTGTACTTTTTAATGATGTTACTTGATACCACCCAACCGCGAGGCTCAGGTTCGATTCCCGACGGGGGCAGGCTTTTGTGTGATGAACATTTATATATCTGCGTATCCGAGTCTAGGTGTTTATTAAGTTTGATCTGGTATCCACTCAAGAATTTCTGTGTATAAGAATTGTTAACTAGTACTACATCACAGTTCTAATTTTACAATTGTGACTAAATAAGTAGTCATACCGATCGCATATATTTATTACTAGCAGTTTTACGCAATTTTGCCAGCGTAACTTGGCTTCTACTGCATCGAATAAACCGAAACAAAGCCTATGTCACTCGGGGATAATGTAACATTCTAAAGGTGAACGAATTCTTGAAATCGCTCTAGTAGTTTTGGAGCCTATTCATTTCAAACAAACAAACAAAAAATCAAACTTTTTCTCTATATACTTAATATTAGAATAGATATTTTGTACAAAGACCAATAAAAGAAAAGCATTCATATATATTTATTCAAGTTGGAAACACTCAATGTCACAGTACCATTTCGTGTTTGTTTTATTTTGTCCAATTCTGTCACTCGCAAGAAGACGGTCGTGCTAGTCACTACATTTCTGTTTGCTGAGTTTTTTCATATTATCCATACGTAACGTTATCGTCTCTGCGGCCTAGCAGTCTAGGTGTTGGGCTTGACTTCATGAGGTCCGGGTTCGATTACCGGGTTAGGCAACAAAAAAGTTTGTTTTGTTTTCATTTTGTAATAACAAAAATGTCAGGATTGGATATGTGTCCAGTTGGCGATAGGCTTGCCACCTATATTGTGGGACTAGTATAAAATTACATAACGGATTTTTATCCGATTAACTCGATTAGCCCTTTTACGTGCAACCATAAAATAAAGACAAGACATCCATATCTGCAGTCTCCTTGTTAATATCTGAGGGCCGGTAGTATCACCACAATTACCTGACTAACTTTTCTAGTTATTTTGAGCCCTCATGACTTTGGTTTGAATTGTACTATTTTAAAAAAAAGAATGTATATTATCTGTCGCGGACTTATCAAAGTTATAAAGTTTGAACTGCACAGAAACTTGCTCTAAAGTCCAAATGTTACCACCGCTTTACAATATTATGTTCCTGCTACTAGGTATAGAGTAAAAGGCAATGCTTGTCGTTGACGCGTTAACTGCAAGAGCCTCGAGAGTAGGGTAAGCAGTAGATTCATTTATATGTCTTCAAATTAATGCAGTAAGATAACGACACGCAATAGTAGAGTAGTGTTGTCATAAACAACTAACAAAGAGAAATGAAATCCTATTAAAAACCTTTTCATGTAAAATGTGGCAAAGACGAGATCATATGGCTAGCACTATTAATAAGTTATCAGATGTCATATACAGCCAAGCTTCTTAATCTAAACGCCCTAACTGTACAAGCTCTAAGTATACAACTTCACACATAAAGAAATAGGGGACTTAGCTGATTGGCTGCCGTCATGTGGGCGTGAACTAAAAAATATATTCACCTATTAGGTATTACTTTTATATTACGCAGTTTAACCATATTTCTCATGGTGGCGAAACGATCACGGCATTTTTTTCTAATATCGATAAGTACTCGTAGTAGTGATTAGAAGTAGTAGCAGTAGTAGTTCTATTATTTTTCTAACTCTATCCTAAATCTGTACACTTAAATAAGCAAGTCTCCTTCTTACAAGAATTAGTCAGTTATTTAACTAAAACTTTAAATTACACGTTTTACATGGTAATTGCGAAAATCAGTATTTAGAATAATAAATACATTTTATAACAAATTGTAAAATATATTTGTCATCCTAAAACGTGTATTTCTAGTTTTTTTTATTATTCATAGCTAGTTTGCGAGCCAGGCTTTACTTCAGAATCGTTTATTACAAATTTGTCACTTTCAAAGCGTGGACTTATTTTTGTAAACTTTTTTTTTTATGATATTGGAAGGCAAACAAGCAGACGGATTACCTGATGGTAAGAAATTTATGCCGCCTAGGGACACCAAAGATGGTAATGGTGCGTTGCCAACCTGAGGTCAGGATGTTAGCCTCGAGCAAAAGTAAGTTTATCGGCTACCTTACCCTCCGAACCGGAACACGTCATGACGTTATGGCGGCAGGAATAGGTAAGGCGGTGGTACCAATCCGGGCGAGTCGCTGCTAAACTCTACTACCTAGAATACTTGATGTTAATACGTTAATAAAAGAAATAACTGACTGATTCTTGTAACAAGGAGACTGTAATATGTTTGTTTAACAATAATCTAACATAATGTTTTGTGCGAATTATGTATAGATCATACTACACATAATAGTTAGGTTATGATAACAAATAGAAAGCGAACACTTTCCTGGTAGACCACGTTATTTATTTGTCATTCAAATAAATAATTTAAAAAACTCAAAACAGAAGCCAGCTTGGGAGTTTTTAAATAATTTAGCACAATTTTCGTTAAAATACATTTTTATTAGAACAATAATTGTTGTGAATAAAATATCATAGCAATGTCATAATAGCTAAAAAATTAAATGATATGAATTTTTACATTTGTATGCATAACATATATCATATATCTTCTAAAATAATAAATAAAAAAATGCAATGGAAAATGGTACGTCCGCTCTTACGAATATATCAACCTAATGCGTTGATGACTTAGCTTTGTGTTGGTGGTGTTGGTATTTGTGTTATGTTGGTAGTTGGTGTAAACTCAGATGTTTTGGCACATCCATTCGGCCTAATATGTAGTGCATCCTTAAAACATGTCAAGATTTTCTATGAAAATACGACATCAATCCAAACATTGGAATTTTTGAACCATTTTTATTATTTAACTTTTTTTAAATTTTGCAAACAAAAAATAAAATCGAAGTACTTATACAGATTTCTTCGTTTGATTACTCATTTTAGTTATAAAATGGTCCCTGACAGAAGTGCTAGTACTGACAGTACAATAGACAGCTCGTTTGGGCTTAAAGATTGAAGGGACACTATCAAATCGTTATCTATACCAACTGTTTCTCCCGATAGAATTCCACCTCCAGAAGAGCCTGGTGATAAGTTTGTCAGGATATAATTAATCTGCGTTGGATTTAAGGAATACAGTTTTTGAATAACAGAGTTTACATTGCCACTGGTTCCACTGTTACCATCTCCACCTATCCCGGTTAATGTTGAGCCTAGAATATTTGTACCTAATGCTGCATTTGCACGGTTTTGGATCAATGAAACGATGACCACAAAAGCAGCAAAATAAACCTGGAACAAAAAATATAGTTTTTTGATTGGAGTATTTCAATGAGTAACGAAATTAATCAACTATGGAAAAACTGCAACTATCTTTTCTCCCGATGGCGTCTAAGCTCTTTGTGGATCCAGTTTGAAGTGAATTCGTATTTCAAAAATAGAAATGTTGCCACCTTTTCACACCTTTTTTATCCAAGATTTTTCACCATTAAAAACAATCAAGTGATTACATAAAATAAATCAAAAGAGAGCAATTATAGCTTTTTGTAATAAAAATAGTAAAGAGTTAGGTATGTTTAATAGTGTTTTAGACGACCCTCATCGGGCGCAGCTAGAACACTGTATACATTCCTTTATAATTAATGGTTTGTTGAATATATGTCAGGTTTAAGTTATTAAAATAATAGTTTATAGTTTTGCCATTTTCACTACGTGCAAACTGTCATTTAAAAAGTAATTTGTTTTTCTATGCATGTACGATTTTCTGTTAACTATCTGTCATTTGTTTTAATTTAATATTATCATAATATGTTCTGTTGAATAACTTTTTGTTAAAGCAGGTATTTACAAACTCTTTCAAAACAGGTTAAGGTTTTCATTTTGACAGTATTACCTCGGATATTTTTACTTAATAAAACAATTTTAATGATTCATCTATTGTTAGAAAGCAGGTGCTTTTCCGATGGCTCAACTTATGTTTGCTCAAGGTTGGGCAATAGGTTACGGTTTTTAAATTGTATTTAAAAACGTGTATTTTTGATTGTATTTAATCTGTGTATAACTATTTCTTTGCAATTTAACAATGTTTAGTAAAACAAAAAGTCAATTGTAAGTCAAGTTTTAGCATACTGCGATAACTGCAAGATAATTAAATCTATTGGTTTTATGTTAAAAAATACCTACTTATTAAGTGTTTACTTTAATGTATTAGCTGTTTATTTAATTATTACTGTAATCTCACCTTTAAAACCATGATGGAGAATTTGATGTAAGCACGAAAATTCTTCCATTATATACAGGGCACTATCTGGCTAATTAGGCTTTTTCAGTATATTGATATGTTTATTAAGGCAAAATGCAGTTAATTGCATTATTGATTGTCTAATTGTATGTATCGGGCCAAAAAACTTATCATGAAGCGCATACTACATAATATGGAAATATATCAACATATGGAAAGTTTATTTCATTTTACGGCATTCTGTTTTAAATTCGACTTTTTAATGCTTTTTTACTCTATTGCTTCGTCCATTTTGAATATGCTGATTACTATTTTTTTGTAAGACCAAAATTTGTAAGAGTGTTGTGGGTGGAAAAACTTAATATTGAGATATGAATAGCATATTTGGTGGGTACCTACTTTACTTCCATTTCTAGAATCTATCACAACGTAGTACTAGTAAGAACAAAATATCTCCTAAGTTCTTTCGATGGAACGTTATAATTATAATTAATCAAACTTCACCCCTACGGTAAACAGATAACCTCGATTCGCTTATTTGTATTAGAAAATCGGCTTGAAACTTAATTTAGACTGCATAATACAAGTGAAAATAGTGACAAATACAAAATTTCACTTAAATACTAAATGCAGAAATTCCCAAATCATCAAGTGTCATCAATCAAGAACAGCAAACACCCGCAGGTTTTGAAGATCATTAATTTTGAATGGATGAAAATACACAATTTTAAATAGATTACAACAAATTACACTTGCAAATATTATGTTAAAATTAATAAAATACATGCTATTGATTATAACGACATGAAAATTTAAAGGACAAGAAAACGTAAAATTTGTGTGTATATATTATTGACTTATAAAGTTTCTAAAAGTTTCTGTTTTCTCAAAATCAATCTCTTGTATCTAAAAAAAACATGTTTTGCCTTTCGCCACTCGTCAAAATGATGGACATGTTAATTTTAACTCTAACGCGATGTCCGAAGGTGGAAATCAGCCTTCTCTAGATGATCATAAAATTGAACATCACTCCAAATGTCAAGTATACCAATGCAGGCTGTGGCAGTTAGTGATACCCTCTCAAATGGAGGAAATGTAACAAAGAAAGTCTTTTTAGACATAAACGGGCAAACTTCGTTATTTTTTAATGTGTTAAATAGTACCAGATTCTGCTATCCCCAATGCGGAATTTCGGACAAAAAGTTATCAACTTTAGACATAAGTTGGTTCCAGCTCTCGGTGACATGTTTCCGAGAAATATTAGGTCAGCCGAAGTATAGGGCTTCCCCAGTAACGTCGTCTGCATAGGAGTGAGTGTAGGAGAAATCCCCCGTGTTGGTCCGGCCTCCTTTGCAGAATAGAACATCTACATTTCTTGCCAGGCAGCTCGTAAAAGGCGAGCATAGGCTTTTAATCACTAACACCGTGACATCTGACTAGGTGGTAGAGTTTCGCAGAGACTCGTCCGGATTGGTACCACCGCCTAATCTATTCCTGCCGCCATAACGTGATGACGTGTTTCGGTTCGGAGGGTAAGGTAGCCGGTAAACTTACTTTTACTCGAGGCCTAACACCCTGACCTCAGGTTGGCAACGCACCATTGCCATCTTTAGTGTCTCTAGGCGGCGTGAATTTCTTACCATCAGGAAATCCGTCTGCTTGTTTGCCTTCCTATAACATAAAAAAAAAATCACACAGCCTTGGGGAACATCACCATTGACAGGCTTGGACTCCGCTAGGGGTATAGTCAAATTAGATGCTACGCTATATCAAAAAACTAGTGACCCATTTGCATAATTTCTCAGGAAGACTTTCTCAAGAAGATACTTTTCATCTCCAAATTGCCGTGTCAAGTACCACTTGATTCCCAGTCCTACTGAAACGTGCCCGTCTCGCTTTGTTTTTGTATGATTGTCGCGCGCGTTTAAAGAATAATCTGTCAAATTGAACTGTAATTGTCAAAAGTTGAAGTTTTGTTGATTGTTGTCAAATCGTGACTGCGTAGCTACGGGTGTTACGGGTGTAATTTTATTACTTTTAATATAGGTTGTCTACTAGATATAAAAAAATAAAAGTTTTAGTATGAAACACAAAATTCACAAGTAGTGCTCAAAAACGCGCTATATCTGGGTTCAGCATGTCATAATTCTACACTGTAGTTTTCAACTACGGTGTAGTTGTAGACCACGTAGAGCACGGTGTAGAATTATACGGTGTAGAACACTCTTTAATATATAGCTGCATTCATACTAAACATAAAAACACAACACTTGTTAAAATTATACACTTTAGCACAATTAACATTTTTGTGAAACCCGAGCCACGCCACACAGCGCGGCGACAAGTAAAAAAAATGGCGGGGCCCGCCCAGGCGGCGCAAAAATGTTAAATCAATAGTCGTCCAAGTATTCGTTCTAAGACGAAACAAACAAACAAACTGTTTCGCTTATAATATCAATATAGACTAAAAGGGGTCTAAATACGTAGAAATACAAAACTTTATCGTCTCAATCTTTACTAACTTATTTCTTTTAAAGTCAACAGGAAGTGGATAGCAATAATTAAAACAGCATGATAAGCCTTTTGTAAAAGAACATCAATTCGTTGTAAACTGTATCGGTTGTATTGTGTTATTTTGGCAATGTTTTTCGCCAGTAAAGGAGAGAGTATATTGAGCAGAGATATGTGTTGCGTCCTCTCAGGGCATTGCAACGAGGGTTTGAGGACTAGTTATCGAAATCTAGGTCTACAAAAATAATTTTCTTAAAAGCTTCATTAGAATGTCTTTTAGAGTTCTGTACAATTACATCACTGGGCAAAGGTAGTTTTCGATGTTGAATAAGGGAGTCTAAAATTTTTTTGCTTTTTACATTTAGTTACATTTTCATGAATACATATTGCTACCTTTAATTAATATAATTGCCTTACCCTTAGAAGAAGTTATGTATCAGGGTAGGAGTTTTAGATATGGTCCGTAATAGGTTTCTTGAATGCTTTTTTCCAAAGTACTCTGTGTGCTCTTTCGAGAGTAATTAGGGTGAAAAAGAAACATCTCCCCTAGGAAGAATATAATAATCTTTTCCACATCGGCATAAAGTACACTACCTTAGTCAGCTTTCAATGTAACGCTTAGAGCAGGTTCCTCGAAATAGGCATCAATTTTCTGACTCTAAATGGTATAATGGCTGATGTAAGACATTGACTGAAATGTATTTTCATTCTCGATATAAGATTACATGGAGCCGATGCGGCTGTTAAATGTAAACAAATGAAGCTTGTCTTTTAGGCATTTAAGGTAAAATATTAGAACATAACCAGTCGGAGATTGACTTGGAGTTATCCTCCACCCTTTTGGATGCAGTATGCCAATCTTTGTAATAAAAAAACTACAGTTGTGTCGTCAGCATAGCAGAAAATTGCAATATTTGTTAAAGGGACTTTAGCGATGTCATTTACCTAAAAGAGAAATAGAGATGGCTCTAAAATACTAGCTGTGGAACGACAACAGATATTGCTTCGGATCTGCTAATGTGATCACCTATTTTATGCATTGACTTCGCTCCGTCAAATAGCTAGCAAGCCATTTTAATGCCACGGATGCCTTATGCTTTTATTTTTTTCAACAGAATTGAAATAGCAACTGAACGGATGCTTTATTACTCTAAAGACACAAGAAATTTGGATATTTCTTTAGTTAAAAGAGAAACTGCATCTTTGGGAGATTTCCACCGTGTCTAAGCACAAACTGTCGATATGTGATAGGAAAACTTGACTCTAGAAAGGTTATATTTAATATAGAACGCATTATAAATCTTTGATTTATAATGCGTTCTAATAACTTTGAGATAGTCTCTAGGAATGACATTGGTCGACATTTTGCTGAGCAGTCTATATAACCTCCTTTTAAATACTGCTGAAATCTTTCATGCTCTTGGAAAGATGCCCGGAGCGATGGTTAAGCTAAAAATAAGTTACAGATGCTTTGCGATTTATTTTTCAATATTTTTTAATAATCTATTGTGCTAATTATCTAGCCCCTGTAAATTATTAGGCTTAAGATCTCGTATAAGATTTAGTAATTCTTGCTCATCAGTTCCTGCTATGGAGAATGAGCTAGAAAGAGTGTTCCAATTTTTATTTTTGTAGCAAGATCTCATACAAAAGCAAAGTAATAGTTAGTTACATGCGCTAAAAGAACCATTCACAATTTCTTTAGTATTAAGTCGGTCTAAATTGCAGTGACTTTTTAGTTATTTTCTATGGGATATTATGTCGTCTGGACATTTTCAAAGCGTTTGTCATTTTTTTTGTTATTTTCTAGCTGTTTTTTATCATAATCAGTTTTTAATTTCCTGTGAGGAGAGTTGTTATAAAAGTTTCGGCTGCGTCGATATATTATTTTCTTTGTTTTACTATAAGGGTATTTTTTGCCTCTGAATGTATTGATCTCTGTATTTCGAGCACTTCATCAGTCCGGGTGTTATCCTAGGCTTTATTGGTTGTGAACTTTCAGTGGCTCATGCGAGAAGCATGAGAGTGTTTAGTGATTAAGTTACATAAAATTGTTGAAAAATTTGACACTGGATCATCGACAGTCACATTTTCTAATAAATGATTTCATTCTATTGTATTTTGATGAGGATTAAGCCAACAAAAATAAACGCAGCTTTTGAATTATCTGCTTGATGTAGGAAGTTAAAGAAAACACAATTACTCATTTTGGTATTTAATGCTTGACGTCACGTGAGATAGAAAGACAAAAATCGCAGTCTATAACCTATGGTGTGTACAATGATTCATCATATAGAGATATTTATTAAGACAGAAGAAAATTTACTATGGGCTAAATCATTCAAACATTAGGGTCGGAAGCCACTGAAAAGCAGTTTCAACAAATTTCCAAAGTTTGGCAAATTTTGTGTATTCGTTGGCTCCTTGGTAACTGATGATGAGTCGATTGTTTGTTCTAAGTTGCTTTGCGGCGTATTATCGGTGACTTCGATGATTTGCTGCTCTGAACCGGGCCCTGATGCGACGTCTGTTGTTTGTTCATTGTTGCTATTTGGCGGGCTGTTATCTGTTGTCACGGAGTTGTCATTCGTGTTGTCAACAATGTTATTTATTTGGATAGAGGGCGATGATTCTTTGTTATCATCAGTCCCTACTTCTATTGTATTATCAGATTCTCCTCTCTTTATGCGAAGAGGTTCGCTTTGACTGCTTTGAATTATAAAGGCGATCAGCATAAGTGCCATGAATTGTATCTGTTAAAAATCAATATTCTTTTAATTACATAAAACATTCACATATTTAAGCCACATGTTTGAATAGAAAATAACTTTTATCATAATTTAAGAGTGGAAGAAATAAATAAATTGATTTCGAGTGCAATATCTAATGCAATCGTTTTGTAAACATTTTATGGAGAAGTGGATTTGGAGTTTTTGCTTTTAAAAGCTTTAGAAGAAAATGTTTCCAAGAACTCCTAATTTAGTCTGGAACTACACTTTACGCCTGGGTGGGATATGATCTTCACGAGCAAAGTATCGGCAAACTTGAACTGTGGATGTTCATCGGTTAAATCTAAATCGAGGATTCAGTCGATATACATACATACACTGTTAAACATTCTGGACTACTAAGACGGAAAGGATCTAGCCGTTTCCATATTATTAATAAAAAGATTTGAGTAAGGTATTATCGCAGTACAAAATGCGCAATGTTTATAGGATAATATTTTTACAAAATCTTCTGTCATATGTTTTTCTTATCACTATACAGTTCTGAAAGATATCTATCGTCCAAACGTGATCAATATCCCTTGTACAAAATAAAATTGTTTTTTTATTTTTTTTTATGATAATGGAAGGCAAACAAGCAGACGGTTTCCTGGTGGAAAGATATTCACGATGCCAAGAGACACCAAAGGTGGTTATGGCGCGTCGCTAACCTGAGGCCGGGATGTTAGGCCTCGAGCAAAAGTTAGTTTACCGGCTACCTTACCCTCCAAACCAGAATAAATAAATAAATAAATAAATACCCCTGGACAAATCACACAAATTAAATCTAACCCCAAAGTAACCAAATTATATGCTTGTGTTATGGGTGTTAGTCAACGATATTATTACATATAAATACTTAAATAGATACCAGAATAAATTTAATAAACACCCAGACTCGGAAATGCAGACATCTAAATGTTCATCACACAAATGCCTGCCCCCGTCGGGAATCAAACCCGAGCCTCGCGGTTGGTCGATGTAGTAGAAGAGTACGCTAGCCACTCGACCAACGAGGCGGTCAACCAGAACGCGTCAACTGCTAGCATTGGACGTTATGACGGCAGGAATAAGTAGGATAGTGGTACCAATCCGGGCGAGTCGCTGCGAAACTCTACCACCTAGTATGGATGTCACGGTGCTAGTAACGGTAAGCCTATGCTCGCCTTTTACGAGCTGGCTTTTACCTGGCATGAAGGCAGATGATCTATTCTGAAAATACATATACCTATTTCAACGAACGGAAAACCCTCTACATAGGTCGATGTTTACTTAACATAAAATTGTGAAAGGTTGTAAAGCAAAATTGAATAGGCTCTTTTTCAGATACAATAATTATCAATATTATTTTAAAGTTTTTCAATTATTTAAAAAATATAACCTCAGGCTAACTCACATTTGGATGCATTGTGCGGAGTTTGTTTTCCTTTAAAATTAATGTTCTTACATACTTTGTGGCTAAGATCGTAGATACTTATAGGTACTATCTATGAAAGTAATTAATATGTATTAGGACATAAACTGTAATCGCTATAGCTTTTTAGCAATAAATTTTTTAGGTATTTATGGGAAATTGACAGTCACTATTCTAATTTATTAGGAACTTTTTAATTGCTATTTGATACGGAAAAAAGTAGTTGAAAGTAGTAAGGTATTTTGGGTGCATAAAGTTAGGCCTTTTCATGATTGATGACCTCTTTGCAATCGGAATTCTTTTATAACTTTTTTTTATGTTTTGCATGTTTATATTTGTTTTTAAGAGAATCTTGAATTCTAAATTGAGAATAGGGTTGGTCGGGTACGTTGTTTTTATTTAATGTTATTTTAATATGTAGTACTATTCTAATTAGTTATTTACTTAAATTTCGAGGTATTTTTATTTTAATTTTAAAATTGGAAGGATGTAAGGATCAGGTGTTTTCGCTTTACGACATCTTAGACAATCTATCTGACTGTGGTCCAGAGAGTTTTAAATACTTTTCTGGATCTCATACAAACGTTTGGTTGTAACTTTGGGATATAGTCGAAAAATGAGATGACTGGTCACTACTGCGTATGTATTAAGAATGTAAAGTATGGGTGTGGGTGTACGGCAATACACCGCTTTGGTTTGATGTCAATATCCAGATAGATGGATGGCGTACGGATGAACCAATAGTGAACTTTTGGTCTCATCATCAGCATTATCTGAGATGCAAATATTTGTCACAGGTATGAAAAACGATTGTTAAGAAAGATGCTTCAATTAAATATTTTGATGATGCTGACAAAATGAATAGGCTAAATGAATATTTACCAACAAGACCTCTAGCATTGTGCAGCAATTTTAACCGGGTTTTAGCGCCTTAGTTTTTCATGCGACATGCCACCATAATGTTCCAGAACGGAAGGTTGGGCATGAACAGGATTGCGACTTTTATCATCTTTGGTCATATTCGCTACCGTTATCTCTTGCCACCAGGAGAACTTTGTGGTCATAGTGTGTGGTAGCATAAAAAGTACTAAAAAAGAGAAGACCGTGTGGCTATTGGTAAGCATTCAGCGTAAATCATCATGTTTTGTTTCGAAAACAGCAATTAAATCCATAAGGAATTCCGTAAGTTAAGAAAAAATATTCTCATTGTATGAGCGCTACACTAATAATACCACACTAAAAAAAATTAAAACTGCATTGTTAAGGACGCACGACGACCTGTAAACATATAACATTATAACATAATAATATGCAGAAAATAAGAAGCATAAAACATGAAAAGTATTTCATACAAAAAAGCAACGAGTGTCGTTCCGGGCTAGTCTCGCACGAATCACCTCTATAAGGAACACTTTCAAAATGTCAAGAACGAACCGTTTTTGTACGAAATGCGATTGGTTTGAATGCTGAAGCCGTGATTGGACGAATCCTACGCTCGCACGTGATTGGTCGGTGTTTTCACCGCGAATCATATAAAAGGACGGCCAATTTGGACGACCAGCATTCCGGGTCTGATCTTCACTACGAAAACAAAGAAGAAAGAAGAAACTCTGGAAGAACCTCTGCAAGAAGAACCTCTGCAAGAATACTGAAAAAAAAAACTGCAAGAATATTTCAAGCTTTCTGCGATACGGGAGAATCAGAACCTATTTAGTGTTTACAGTCCACTATTATTGTAACTCAGATGAGACAGATTTTATTGATTAAAGTGTGTATTATTTTCGTTTGCGATTTAAATCGACGGTTTCATTAATCTCTCGTAGGGACGTAGGGACAGTCCCCTAGTAGCTATAACATCCCCGCCAGGCCATCGCAGCCGCGACCAACTGCCTGTTAGTCACGGTTACGTTGGAAACCTATGACGGTAACATCTTTGGTCCTTGTAAGGATCATTAACATCTTAGGTCCTTTTAAGGATCGTCAGCTACATCCTTAGGGGATCTTCGCAGCCTGCGGGGGTCTGTTATATATATTTATAGGTGGTCCTTTGATAACGGATCACTAACATGCATAAACTTGGTTAATTTATGTATCTTTCTTTTATTCAGGTTAATATTGATAACACTTTAATGTGCTCCTCTTGTATAAACTCATGGAATTACTTTGTCCTTATTAACGTAACTTAATGAATGCTATAACTTTTTTATAGTATTTTTAACCCCCAGTGGTGAAAGACGAAAGTATAAGTTT
>NJDD01001403.1:1551-33369 GCA_002245505.1 Calephelis nemesis | reverse complement strand
AGTGTTAGCGCGTGTGTTTGTGTGTGGGTGTGTGTGTAGGTTTTGTCGGGGACTATTCAAATTATTTCAATTGGCAAACATGATAACTGGTGAAACCGAATTTGTTACTTACTGATAACACAATGACAATAACTAACACGACAAAAAATAATAAGCAAAATTTGTAGGTACATACGTTCACGTTTGGTGCGTTGACTAAGGTAATAAGATATTCATTTTTATACATCATAAGATTATTGCACCTGACTTGGTCCATGTGGGCTTCTGAATTTTTCTTGATTTTCTTATAGTAAACTATTGTGACTGGTAGTCAATTCCATCCAGGTCCACCAAATGTCTATCTATCTGTATGTATATTAAAAGTCGCCAAATGCGAGTCGGGCTCGCCCATAAATAGTTCCGTAGCAGCAAGTAACATAATACAAAAGTTCCTTCAGTTCATATGCAGTGGTAGCGGTAAACGTAACATATTTTATGACGTATCTTATGCGGAAGGTTTATTTCTGATCTCTTGTTAAAGAGTATTCATATTCCTTGTTCCTGATGGTGAGACGGAAGTCATTGTAACTAAGTGATACGTATCACGTGAAGTCTTTAGCCAGGAAGAAGACAAACATGATCTTCTCTTCTTGATGATTAATAAATTAAAATATGTATTCTGTGAAATGAGACTTTAAAATTTAGTACAGATTTAAAATTTCAAAGATATTTTTAAAAAAGGCTTATGCTAAACGGTTGTGCGATTCTTAACTACACAGCACCATCTTTTGACAGCGAGGTAAAAGTATTTTAAGTGTTGGTGTTATAGTACCTATTAAAAAAAAGCTACTTACTAGAATCTCGTTCAAACTAATTTTTAGCGAATGTTTACACGACAATGTATATCATTTATATTTTTTTTTGGTTTATCGTTGTCTTAGTTTAGAAGTTGCAGAGGGGGGAGGGAAATTTTACCACTTTGGAAGTATCACTCGAACAAACTAGTTGGTTCCGAAAAAAAAATATACTGGAGACCTCAACATTGTTTTAAAGACCTATCCATAGATAGAAACTCCACACGTATGAGATTGTATAAGAAACCCCCAATTTTTTTTTATTTAATGTCAAATCAGTTCACAGAATACATCTACTTACCATATTTCAACAGTATAGTTATTATGGTTTCGGAAAAGTGGCTATGTCATATGGATGGACAGACAGACAGACAGAATGTATTAGGGTTCCGTTTTTTCGGCCTATGGCTACGGAACCTCAAAAATGAATACTCATTTCCTGTGGTCGTTGCATCTCGCCTCAACGGGTTAACCGATTTCGCTATTTTTGTTGCATTCATTAATTTCGGGAGCAGGTTTTAAGGTAAGAAAACAAATTGCACTTTGAGGAGCTGCAGTGCAGATCTAATTATTTTACTTCTCTTACGGGAATTTTCAAGATCATATCTGTGATTAAGTTATCCTGTATGGGCGTTGTCCATATGAGGCCATGACTTTGTTCCGCAAGTTAGGCAAGTTAAGACGTGTTTTCTCAATATTCTAACAAAAATAACGTCTTTCCAAACCTAGCCAGTCAGGAGGAGAAATGGCGAAAGTAGCTCCTTTGCAACCAAGAATATTTTTTGCCACGACATATGAATAAAGAACAACAAATGTCATTGAAACTTTTCTGCAAAAAATCGTTTACCTACACTACAAAAAGTTTTATCTAACGATAAGCCAAATAACTTCTTTCAAAAACTTTTTAAAGACAGTTATTTAAGAATATCACAAATGTTGTTACGATTGACATACAACAAATATTATTTAAAAAAATATTTAATTTTTAGCTAGGCACATGCAATTTCTAACTATTTCTAAAATGTGAAACTCCTAAAGATTCAGCATTTGCTTAAAGCGAATTATAATGTTTTTTTTACGAATACAAATATAGCTAAAACATATACACAAGGTACAGGTAAAATTTCAAAAGATTTATAAAGTAAAAGAAAAAAACTTTTTTTAAATCTAAAGATTTCCAAATACCACATTGTAAAACTGAGGAAACATATCCATGATAGGCTAAAAGAGGCGCGTTTCAGCCTGCCACTTCACTTGTCTTTCTTTAAACATACATAAATTTATCAATTTAATATGATATCATCATTTATCATTTTAAATATGATGTTTCCAATATCTACATTCTCACAATTTATTTTATTTAGAAAACCATCTAACTTTTTAGTTTACTTAAAATGTGTTTGAAATTCTACTAATTTTGTCCAATAAAATGATTCGCTCAGTCATTATGGTTTTAGAAGTGCAAAACTTTTTACACTTCCTTCAAGAAAATCAATGGTTCATACATGAAACGAGAAAAGTACTTAGAACTGTTTCAAAATTAATTTGTATCGTCTCAATACCGCATACCGCATACCGGATACCGCAGTGTAAGTCTTATAATAGTCCAGTTCTTAGATCACTTTAAAATAAACGGTTCTGCTAATTCTTTTTTACACGTCCCTTATAAAGGCGCATCCAGACTGCCCACACTGACACTTTTTGCTCCAGATATTTAGTTAAACCGATCTGCATGTGATCAGTTGGACTAGCGTCTGGTCCAGCTATAGCTTGTGTCCCATAACTCATCACTCTCGGTCATTTAATTATTATTATTTACGATCTGAAGCAATTAAGTTTACTAATGATTAAACAGTTATTATTTTTATTACAGTAATAAAAGAAAATATTAAATGGATAATTAAATTAAAAAAATATAACAAAAAACAAAAAAAATAGATTGGGGGATTTATGGGCTTGAACCAGGGGGGTTAGAATGAACCACCGTCGTCTTGAAACGAACGTTCGTTTCGGGCCGCTTATAAATGTCAAACTCAAAAAGCGTAGAACGTTCGTGCCAAACAAAACGTGACGTCGGCGATAGACGTTAGACGTCTGACAATTGACAAATAACAAATTTGATATTGACGTGTTTTAAGTCGTTTCGTCATAGACAAAATTTTGTTTTTTCATACAAATTCGGTCATTACCCTTCGTTTACACGATATCGCTTCAAGTTATGATTGTTCTAGCTTTATAAAAAACGATAACGTTTTTAAACGAAACGCATTGTCAAAGTGAAACGACGCGATCGCGCCGAGACGAAAGTGCACATTCTAACCCCCCAGATATTTCTAGTTTCGTGTCGGCCCTTTTGTCACCTAAGTTATTTTATTTGATAGATGGTTGCGGAATTCACTTTCGTATTTATAATACGAGTAATATTATAGCGGTTTTTCGTTGCATGATCAATTTCTCGGCCCTGAAATACTCTGCATACTGCATTGCTAGAAATCCGTTCTAATCGTTTGCAAAATTGCGAAATATATTTATGACTCAATAAATTCAGCTCAGTGCAAAAATCCGACTTCAATTTCAATCAATAATCAATTAAAAACAATTATTTTTGTAGATTTCCCTGAGATTCCACATCAGATCCAGACTTGCTGGCAATAGGATCAGCTTAGATACGGCTTTTAAAATAAAAGCAATTTTTAATTATTAAACCATATATGAATTACAATAAGATTTGTATAAATTTAGGATAATGCGTTGTAAAAATGTCTTTAATTTTAATAAATTGATGGCTCACTATTTAAATATAATGGGATTCCACAAAAAAGGTAGATATATGCTGTCGTGGATTTTTAGAATGATATTTTTAAGACAAATAATCTCATAGGTGTTCATATTTATGTAAATTGAACGGTGTAGGCAGCGCACGCCAACATAGGTCCCAGAAGTATTTTTTTTCGAATGCTTGACTTAATTGTTATATTACGGCAAATATAACTGCTATGTATTATTCTTATGTCCAAACTATATTATTATGAAATTTCATGTAATCCTTCCTGTAGTTTTTGTGTGAAAGAGTAACAAACGTCCATCCATTCTTACAAATTGTCGCATTTATAATATTATTAGGGTGGGATTAGTAGCATGAAGGTGACATATTCAATACATAGTGTTACTCCACGTCCCTTGCAGAGTAGAGTTATAATTTCTAAAACTCGACTCAACTTTCTCCTCCTTCATTACTCTTTCCATAGCCATTTCCATAGTAACATGCCAGTTTGTGCAGCATGATTCTTAGTAAGTTTGCTATAAAAGTTTAAAATGTTTGCTACGAAAACATGTTAATTTATAAGAGTAAATTCAGTGCTAGCAAATAGATGGTGAAATTCGCAAAGTGACCATCTCCATAATAAGACAAATTGCGTAGTTAAGTTCCGATAAGTAGAAATTTTCTACGTCGGCATGAAAGAGGTAGTTATTGGATACTGGTTGTAATCTAGCAGTTCTGGTAACTGGAACACTGGTGTTCAGTGAAATATTCAGAATATTTTGATTTATATGAAAATCAAGATATTTTCTACAAAGTTGTTCGTTATTGCCATAGGTGTATTACAAATAATATCGCCTCTGTGGTAGACCACGTTACGGTCCAGGTGTTGGACTTGACTTCGTGAGGTCCCGGGTTCGATTCCCGAGTCGGGCAACAAAAAGAATATTTGGTTTTCCCAATTTTCTAATAAAAAATGTTGCTTTAATTTGGATATTTGCCCGGTCGGCGGTAGGCTTGCCACCTATTACATTGGGGGACTCAGTGTTTTCGGATAGTAGTAAACTCTGCCTACCACTTCGGGGACATGGGCGTGAAGGTACTAACTAATATAATAACGTATAATAACGTTAACGTTTCCGTTACTGTCTGTGATTCATGCAGATAATAGAGACACAATTTCAATCAGGTATATTTATTTAATAATAACAGACGATTGCTGTTACTATTACCTACTCATAAGAGAGCCTTGATTTCCAGAGTACTCTAAAATCTTGTCCATAAGTTATTTTTGCGAATTTAGAGAACTTACCATTTCGTAAGTTTTAAAAATATTGTGAAATATCTGTTTAAAGGTAGCAATTCATGTACCTTCATATAACCATGGTACTGGTGAGTTAATTGCATCAAATTGACATAATCAAATATTAAATTGACATTTAGTTAAGTGTTTAAAGTTTAGATACGCCTGTAATTAGGTACAAGAAAATTTGTATATTCATTATAAAGTATTCAAAAATATTCATCTACTTTTCGGTTACATGAAGATAAATTAGGGTACTGTGATGTATCGTCGGCGAGAACGTGCGGGGAGCCCCTAGCGTGGGAGGACGTGAGGCGCATGCAGAGGCAGGCGTGGGAGACCACGTTGGAGCGGTGGAAGGAGGACCTAGCCCCACCTGTCCCTGGACAGGCGACGGTGGAGGCTATCCGACCGGTCCTCCGAGGGTGGTTGGAGCGGCGGTTCGGGTCGCTGACGTTCCGACTTGTGCAGGTGCTTTCCGGGCACGGATGCTTCGGAAAGTATCTGCACAAGATCGCGAGACGGGAGGCGACCCCCGCCTGCCACGAGTGCGGGGCGCCAGAAGATACGGCGTCCCACACGCTGGGAGAGTGCGTCGCCTTCGAGCAACAGCGGCGTACTCTCTCAGCGATCGTAGGAGAGGACCTCTCGCTGCCGAGCGTAGTCAACGCCATGCTCGGTAGTGACAGGTCCTGGCAGGCGGTGGTCTCCTTTTGCGAAGAAGTCATGACGCAAAAGGAGACCGCGGAGCGGGCCCGGGAGGACGATCCCAACACGGGCCCGCTCCGGCGCAGGCGGACCGGGGGCGCGAGAAGGCGGTTCATCCGCCTTCAGAGTGCTTCCGATGCGGGGCTGCCGGGGGGAGTCGGGGGACTTCCTCTGGCCAGCACAGCCTCGCACGCCTGGGGGGCGACTCCAGTGGCCGGAGTCGCTCCTCTTTTAGCGCGGAGGGAGGCCCGGTAAAGACCGGGCCGTAGCCGCGGAGCGAGATGGTGAATGCCAACGCGACCCCATCTCGCTCCTAGCCGGGCGGCACGAAGGTCATAGTGTGGTTTTTAGTCGGTTCGAGTCCGACATAACCCGTTGTTCTCCCCCGAGAGCAGCGGGTATCCGGGGGGATTTTCCACACTTAAAAAAAAAAAAAAAAAAAGGGTACTGTGATGTGTTCTCTCCCAAGGGTCCAGGGGCTGAGAAACCGGGGTCGAGGTGGGACCCCGGTGTAACCAATCGTACCAGGAAGGCTGTTCTTCAGTACCCCTATTTGGCCCGAGGGGAAACGAGGAGCGGACAAGGGTGGTGCCTCACGTGAGTGGCGGGAGTGAACCCACGGGAAAGGGGGTGGGTATTTCATTTTGCCCTCCCAGTCGTGGTAGGATTGCGACAGGTAAACAAGTTGCAGGTGGCCTGTTGCCACTGGAACCCCGAGTGGTACGCTATGTCTCCGTGCACCACTTTCGAAGATATGCGTCCCCCTGTTGAGAGGGCTGCCCGATGTGAATCGACACATCTAGCACCGCCGCCGCAATGGAAGTTTGCGAAAGCGTCCGCACAGCCCCGCTACCTGGCGAAGGACACCGTGTAGTTTTAGTCGGGAGGAGGCCGACAAAACCCGCCAATTCCCTCCAAAAGTGGCAGGTACCCATGAGGATTTCCACACTTTAAAAAAAAGGTACTGTGATGTGTTAATACTTTACTTGTAGTCATGCTACATCATGCCTAGTCGTACGAGTGACATCGCCAACCTACGCTTGCAATTGCGGCATTTACGTTATAAGCATGCACCTTTTATTAAATTATAATTTACATTTTTTATAGTTTTATTATCACTTCGCAATATCGATTCCCACCCCTCTATGAAAATTTGGCTAGTCATTTACATGTTACACTGTATATCTTTATTACTATTTATAACTCTTGACAGGAAGTTAACTTCAAACCAGGAGAAGGACATCGAATTACGTCTAACTGCCGACAAACTAGGAGAAACTACTTTTTACTTTTTCCCAAACTGAATGGGTGAAATGAGGGTCGCCGGAAATGCTAGTTATGCGTAAAATTTAGTTTGTTTCCTCCATCGTATCATTAGTAAGGCGGTACATATATGTCGTTTCTGTCTTTCGAGAAAATTACTATCAAATTGGGACGTATCTAATGAAATATGATAGAAATAGTATTTAATTGGTTTTTGCAGTTTACTGTTCTTTGTTATGAGAGTTGCAGTTTTTTTTATTAATTAATAATTTTACAACATATTTATTTCAACGTTTCCTAAAATTTTATGAAAACTATAGATTCTCGTTCATACAAACTCAAGAATTATCAACATCGGATAAACAGCTTGGCTACCTGGAGACTCGTTATTTACCCAGACAAAAAGTACGAAAAGAAGAAAATAAACACAAAATAATTTCCGAGCTGTTGCAACATCATCAGCCTGACAATCTTAGTTTGAAGCTAACTGTTATGTATTTGTTGCGTGTTTTGGATCAGCTACACTGTGACTGCAGTACTCAGGTGAATATTATAATTCACATTCAAGGTTGGTTCAACGTTGGTATTTTACGAGAAAATTTAACTGTAAGTGATAGTTATCTCTTGCCACCCACTGAGTAGAGGGCGCGTTAGTTGTTTTATGAAAATAAACACAGAATTTTTCGGATCAAATGCATAGCTGTTGTTTTGGTCATGCGATTTGTAATGGATAACTGGATGACTAAATAAAAGTAAATTCTTAAAAAAAATGTTTATTATGGTTAAAAATTATAAGCAAAACGTTGTAGTTCATTTACTTAATTATAATAAGAAAATATATTTAATACACATTTACGATGATATATAGATACATTAATACATATCAAACATGATCGCACTTCGACAATGAAAAACTAAATTAATTTGTCAATTCTAGTTTATACAGTACAAGTTCTACAAAACAAGTAAAATACATTTTTTTCATTAGAATAAGTTAAAAAACAACTATTTTTATATGTTCGTCTCTTCTATGCTTTTTCTATTTCGAATCGCCTAAATTATTTTTAAAAGTTATGTCTAGCTCTGCAAAATACACGCAAAAGACAGCGGTACGATTAGGCAAAGTTAATTTTTTTGTGTATGCTCAATCGTGTTAATTACAGATCAAGGTTCGAAAAAATACGCGTTTGTTAAATTAACACTATCAAAATGTTTTTTCTCAGTTTTATGTGATATTGGAAAAGAAGACGACTAAACACAACTTTATACAAAATTTAGATGATTGTTCTTTGGAACAATAAGATGACTATACTTCAAGTGACAATTAGTCTTTTTTCACTTAAAATGAAAATTAAACACAAAATCATGAAATGTATGAATGAACTCTTGTGAAGTAAAAACATATTAAAAATGTAGAGTAAATAATTGTGTTAAAATCACTTTAAAATCTGTTCAATCTCGAAAGTTTTTAAGTTCAGTCTCTGGGAGTGCCTAAAGGAAGGAAAAGGTTAATGATACCAGGTGTACCTGGATCCTTATTTTGGTCATCGGCTATTTGAGTAAAGATTTTTATCAAGGAAGGTGCACCACTTGGAGTTGTCAAATCATTGGTATTATTACTATTTGCTATAGAACCTACCAAAGTTAAAAGGCTTGCATCTTGAGTTGGAGCAGTTGGACCATCTTCTCCAATTGGGAGTCCGAGGTTAATGAGAGGAATTTGACCAAGAGGATTTGAGGGAGGAGGAGGAGGAGGACCAGGAGGAGTTGTGGTGTTCCCGGGAGGAGGAGGACCAGGAGGAGTTGTGGTGTTCCCGGGAGGAGGAGGAGGAGGACCTGGAGGAGTTGTGTTGTTCCCGGGAGGAGTTCCACTTGGTGTTTTGCACTTACAGCAACATTTTGCACTGCCGTAACTTAAATAGATGGATACGTAGACAAATAAGATGATTGGGATGATCTTCTCCTGCAAAAAAAAATGTTTTATTCAATTTTTGTTCAAAATAGAAGAGATATTCAATTTGCGATGTATCATATAAATTGATTGAAAGAAATGATTACTAACATTACTAGCTTAGTGAAAATGAATATAGTTAAATTAGCCGACCCGGTGAACTTCGTCTTGTCCGACATTGATATTATTTATTACTTGTAGTATAGATATTTTTCTGGTTGTTTTACTTTTACCTGTTGCGACCGTTTCGTTTATACTGCCAATTCCAAAAACACATCATTTTTTGTAAAATGTGTCAAAATGCCATTGTATTTGCACCTAAGTTTTAAAAAGAAGCCCTGCGCAAAATTTTAAATGCCTAGTACTTGTTGAATGAATTGATGAGTGAATATCTGAAGTGATGAATACACTTTGTTATGCATCAAAATTTACGAAAGTAGATACTAAATCACTTAGAATATTATAGTTATCTTAAAATGAAAAAAATATTTAAGGTTTATTAGTATTTTTATTATTTAGTATTATTTATAAGTATTATACATATAGTATGTGTATCGTTGACTTGCACCCATAATACAACTATTTAATTTAATTACTTAAGGTTCAGGTCAATTTCTATATTTTGTTAAGAGTTTTCATTTATTTATTAATTCCTGTCGGAAAACGTGGCACGATTAGCAACAGAACTTTTAAAGGAATACACCGATTTCAATGCGGTTTTTGTGGTCTTAAATCTAATCTAATAGAGATTGTTCTTAACTTCATTAGATAAGGGTTTTGTCAGGAAATCATCGAAAATTTAAGATTTTTGGGATTACAGATAATGGATTTCATTACGACACGAGAGTACCAAGAGCAAGACGAATAGTGAAAGCGCAAAGGCACTAACTAATTAATATTTCCTGAAGAGTTATTTCGTATTTTTTAAACCAATATAACTTGGATCTAGATTATATCGGAAATAAAATATAAAAAACATGTATTTTTAAATTAAATTCCATAGTTCTTGTATTTGAGATTTTATTTCCATCCAAAAACCCCGATTTTGTCTCTGACTAGATGATGATCAACAATTAATAAGATTCAAAGCTGAAATTTTGCATAGACACTTCTATCAGAAATATAACAACAACAAAATATAGAACTTTTATCCGTCACTGGGAGATAAAAATATGGTTTTGATTATACAAGAAAAGCGAAATTCTTAGGATATGGTACGTGTGGTGAACTAATTAAACATGTCTAATTTTTTAGTTATAAAGAGCGAAAAAGACTTAGCTCTCCTGATGGTAAGAGACATTGCCCTATCGATACCGTAAACATAGGTGCGTCACTCACTTGCTGTAGAATATTTCAAATACATAGTTTTTATACATTAGGTGTTATTAATATATAAAAAATCGATTTTATTACTGATCATTTACTGAAAAGTATAGAAATTAAAGAAGTAACTACAGTGATACTTTATAAGTAAGTATTGGTAGGTTCAAGAATACAAAAAAAATCTGAAACTTGAAATTTTATTCTCCATAATATAAAGAAGGTAGTGGGAATTTGAATAAATATATACTAGAAATTCCCTTAAACTTCAAAGTCTAAAATTTTTATATAAAATCACAGCTAAAGTTTAAATGCGGTACACTTTTATCAAAATTTTGACTGACTTCAAATTGTCTCCAAAAAACGTCAGCCCTTTAATAAAAGGCAACTCGTGTCCCATTGCTATTGAAACTTGTACCTATAAATTTCGACGGTAGTGCGATTTGTCTGTAAGTAAGTATTTAACAGCGACACCATAATATTATGTAATTTGTAAGAATACTAGTGTTACATCACTTAATTCATACACCTCGGAGGATCTATGGCTTGACAAATAAAAAAATATCCTTACACAACTGTCTAGCTATCAAATAGGTATATACGAGTACATACATTCATATCTTTACGCCAAGTCCCTAACGGAGTCGGCAGAGAGTATCAAGTGCCAGGCCTCACAATCCTGACAAACTTGTCTGTTTTCCTTGCCGGTTTTGGAGACTCTTGACACCACCCTCGTACAATATCCGAGTGATCTGATCGTGGAATGTCGCCCTTGGTCAAATAGGTAAAGTAAAGTTACTCAAGTTCCGTCTGTTATTCGCGAAGTCAAGCTGGCTATCTATAAAAGTACAAATGTGATTGATATGTACTATTTCAAGAAAATGCAAAATTTCTTATAAAGGCATTTTTTAACTGCCTGAAGAAACTCAAAGATATATATCAAGTTTGAAGACAACTTTAATAACATATTAAGAAGACTCTGGCTATGTTAGAGAATCTTAACAAAAGTTGTATTTTTTTATATTGTCCATGTCCATGATTTTGGAAAGATAAAAATAGAAAAAAACAATATTTGTATAACATAGAGCTAGGCTTAGGATGCTAAGATTACGTTGGAAATTGTGGATAAAGACGAAAGAGCTTGGCAAAATCTATAACGAGCTGAAGGCAAAAAAATGTATTCGTTGTTGCATCTACTTCCATTGCAGGTGCCATTTAATATACAGAAAATTCAGATGACGAACATAATTTAAATTTTGAACTTATTTTGCCTGAAGTTTCCTGCCCTAAAGCAATTTAAAAAGGATAAAGTCAAAGACGTAGCTTCTAAAATTGTTGCAGCGTCAGATTAAGGCCAGTTACTATACAAAATCCCTTTTTCATTTTTCATGCGTTCTTACAAACTTATACTGTGTCACTAGTATAGTAGGTACCGTCGCCGATTTCCTGGTACTTACCTACCACGTCGATACTTGGTATTGAGGCGAAACGTAGGTACATTGGAGAAATTTGTGGTGGGTTATTTGATAGTGTTGACGAAGAAAAATTGTTTTAACGATGTGCCGAAAAAAAATGAGAAGTAAAATTGTTTCCCAAGCCCAAATTTTATTCGTAGTCTGGCTTTCGAGGATATCCGTTTGCCGAGCGTCTGTTGGAAGCTTTCCTGCCGCAAATTTTATACGGGTTCCACGGTATCAAGTAAAATAAATTCTTATTCTGCGCTTAGCAATGGAAACTAAACCATCAATAGAAAAACTAAACCGAAACAAAGCAAAACTTTGCGTTATTGTGTTATTTGTTTTTTAATAAAATACTGAATGATTTTGTAAAGGAAAAGATTGTGACAAATACTTACATGAGTTTAGATAAACAATAGTTTTATCCCAGAAAATTTATCTTTTTGAGATAATAATGTATCTTTTGTCGACATTAAAATAAATAAAAATTAAACGGTCAAATGACACTGCTGCAAGGCTCTCAAAAATCTGCAGAATTTTAAAGGACCTGTCATGTTTTTACTCTTGTAAAATTTATGTAATTTTGTAAACAATTATAAAATCAACTTACCATGTTCAGACAATTTTATAATTTTAAAGTACAAAGGTGTTAAACGTTGAGAAGTTTGGATATTTATACGGATCAGCCAGTTATTACCATGTTTTATTACTTCTACCATTAATTGCTATTTTAGTTGCTTAATCTATTAGTTGCTTTTTTATGAAGCACATGAAATTTACGTGCAAAGATAATATAGTTTGATAAAATGTTTCCGACACTAAACGTATTTTAACATCAAAACAATAGTGTTTTTTTTTATTTGTCACTTTAATTATATTAGGGAATTGTAGGATGTTTAATGTTTATTTACTCTATAGTTACGTAGACTTATTGGACTTTGTTGATGAATTGCTGCCGGAGAATATGCTGACAAAAACTAAGAGTTAAGATGATTGCCAGTGATATTCAGAACTCATCCATTTAACGTTGGAAGGTTGCTGTTGAGTTTTGAATACCTGATGGTACTTATTTATTTGTATATTTGGTGGATACCTATCCTGAAAAATCTATTTTAGTAAAATCAATCAGTCTCGCACTTGCATCAGTCTTTACGTTTAATGGACAAAACATAACGTCACTTGTTAAAGATTCAGGTGTAGTCTTGTGACAATTAGGAATGTTACAAGTACTTCGTACTGTACCATGTGTACCACAGCTATAACACAAAAGATCTCGGAGTTGGCGGGAAGGACATTCGCAGTTTGCAGGGTTCTGCTGGGTTATCGGAAGTAGGTCCTTCAGTCGATAATGAAGTTAAGGGAAATCTTTTTAAGCTTTTTCAGACACTGCTTTAATGTATGAGAAATATATTCTATAGAATTTGCACCTGCCTTAGCCCTGCTTTAAGGGTAGGCGTTTTCTTTGTATTTGTTCAACTCCTCGAGCTGCTTCCAGGTTTATTATATATTTTCAAAGAATGGGATTTTCTCACATACCTTTTTATCTATCGGGCCATATGCATAGATACGTCAAGTCATTCTGATTTAGTGTCAACAGTAACACTGACAATGGCGTAAAAATCATCCTCTTACGGAATCGGAAACGTTATGTAGGTACATATTTTGGTTCCTTTTTTCTCGCATAATTTCTTAGTATCCCAGGTCTTAACCGTGTCCTTGCTGCCGTGCCACAAGATACCGGCTTCGTCTTTGAGGGTCAAAGTAAGAGCATTCTGATATCTTTTCAAACTGCTTATACACTTTGACAGTCGCTAGGAATGTTTCAACATCTTTTTGGTGTCGTCTGCAATCACAGATACGGGAGTGAGAAGTAAAATTACCACTACTTCAGAGCTGACATTGTATTGATTAGTTGCTAACACAGTTCTTCACTGAACGTGATGACCATAGCTTTATTTTCTCCAGGATTTGGTCTTGGGTTCCTTAGTATTTTGCTTCTTAATCTTATTTCATAAAGACGACCGGATTCGAATCAAGGATTTTTTTTATTGGACAGTACTAGTATAGGATGGTTTCTGACTCAAGAGTCAACCATTGTGCACCAGAGTCTAGTCGAATGAAATCTACTGTCGGGTGGTAAATTATTAAAATTCCATAATGTAATTATCAACAAAAAAAAAGTATCTTTACGTTCATGTACACGTAGACGTAGGCAGAGGCACAACCAGGGCACCCATGACTCACTGAAAACACAAAGTTCTACAACGTGAAAGGCGGTAAGCTTATCGCCGGGCACACATCCAATCCCGATACACTTTGTTTTCATTAGAAAAGTTATAAAATACATACACATTTTTTTTTATGACATTGGAAGGCAAACAAGCAGACGGATTTCCTGATGGTAAGAAATTCCCGACGCCTAGAGACACCAAAGGTGGTAATGGTGCGTTGCCAACCAGAGGCCGGGATGTTAGGCCTTGAGCAAAAGTAAGTTTACCGGCTACCTCACCCTCCGAACCGGAACACGTCATGACGTTATGGCGGCAGGAATAGGTAAGGCGGTGGTACCAATCCGGGTGAGTCGCTGCGAAACTCTACCACCTAGTCAGATGTCACGGTGTTAGTGACGGCAAGCCTATGCTCGCCTTTTACGAGCTGCCTGGCACAGGAAGGCAGATGGTCTACTCTGCCAAGGAGCCCGGACCAACACGGGGTATAACATTATAATAATATAATGTTTATGAACAACATTTCAAAAACATTTGAAACCTACTTACCATGTCAGTAACATGAGTTCTTTGGAGACATGCTATGTATGTATGCGGCTAACGGCCACAAAAAATCCCCGTATTTTTTCTACGCCCAACGAAACATTTATGTTTTGTGGTCTTTGGCTCTCACGTCAGCTTTCAAACAAAAAAACCCTATAGAAATCGGTTCAATCGTTCAAAAGTAATAATGCCACAAACAAATAGACAGACAGGCACACATAAACACATCAAATTTATAGCACCCCTCGTTTTCCGCCAGGGTTTAATAAAATCCCTCATTTTGCATTGAAGGTTGAAACAACGCATCCTAATTATTTAGGAGCTACGACGCAACAGAAAAATACACATAATAGACAAGCTTACAACACCTCTCTTCTATGATGTGCTTTAGGAGAACTGCAAAGATTACGAAACATACATAATACCATAGCCTTAAAGCTATGATCCATCAGCCATCTTACATTGAATTCATCAGGTCCTTGTTATCAAGCAGGTTAGTGTTTGAACTATTAGGTTAGACCTATGCTTAAAAGAGCAAGAAATATTCATAGTGTGTCTATTCTCCATTGCAAAGCTTTAAAATGAGCTGATAATCTTTAACGACTTAACAGATCTCCTTAATGGTAGATTAGAACTATCTCAATCGCGTCAGGTTTCAAGTTGTGCTGTAGATGAACTGCAAAGAACAGAATACTGGAACTTTTTAACTTAATTCCATTAGCCAGCTTCTAAAAATAGTTAAAAAAATTAATCGATATTTATCTGTTTTAAAAATAATTTAGTTACGATCACAAAATTCAAAACGGCAGATGTAATTGGCGCGTAGTCCTATTGCTAGTGGAGTGCGTTCCATAGAGATACTAGCACCAATTAATAATAACGAAAATTGAACTAGGAAATAATGATAATTCACAAACAAAAGTTTTCACTTTTCACGATAGGGCGGCCAAAACCACGCTACATTTTTTAGACATGCAAATTTAGAAATGCAAATTACGAAACTGCCCAACGTGTGTTCAACCAAATATACTTATAAAAGCAATCGGTGTGGTATATAGTTCTTTGCAAAATTTGAGTTACTAACAGTGTTGTCAACACTGTATTAAAGAAAAGAGCTAATTATTTGAGAAAAAAAAGACCTGTGATTGTTTAACTAAAACTTTAATTTATTTTATGTACCTTTTAAGATAGAAATAAATCACCTCGTACAACATTTGACATGCACCCTTTAGTCATTCGGCGACCAATGCTCTAACCGTTGAGCTATTACGGATTAAAATACATCTCACAATCGTGGTAAACAAATAGGCTACTCTCCTGGGCCACTGGGTCAAGGAAGTGGCGTATAAAAATGGACCCCGATAAAAGAACAGCGGTGTACTTTAATCGAGAAATAACACCCAGCCAATTCATTAAGCCGATTTATCAAGTCCAACAACTGAACCGCTAGACCACACAGGCGAGGAGGTAATCTTCAACTGTTTTAAAAACCCTCCGTCTTTTTAAATATATAAAATAAAGGATTAACAATGAACTGCTTTATTCATACAAAATAGTTAAATGACCTCCCAAACATTGCTTAGCTAATCATTTGATTAAGCCTTAATTTTATTTATTAATCATTTGTTATTATAATTTGTTATTCATCAAGTAGAATTTGACAGTGCTTAGTTTAACAGTATTTAACTTGGTAGATTTTGGTAGGAATGTAGCAGTATGCGTGTTACTTTTGCTAAAGGTGAATTAAACAATTGTTATCCGCTGTCAACATTTTTGTTTCCGAAAACGGTATCGGACATCTATAACTATCTACCTGTTCATGTGCTGGACACTGGCTGGTGGTGGCTAGCCCAGGTGGCTATGTAACTTGTTGGCGTTTCTTAACAATGTGATGCCAAAGTTTAGAATAGAATAAGTTTTTATTCAAAGTAAGTATGACTAGATACATTTTTTGAAAGTCAAATTCGATAGTAAAAAACGTTAGATTATTGTTATATTAAAAATTACAATTTAATTTAAAATTAACAATAGTATTAGTAAACAATTATTAAGTCCTTTTAAGTACATTAATCTAACCAAACATTGGTGTCATTAAAATATTCATTTATATTGTAATAGGCCTTTCTGTAAAAAACATTTTTAATATGTGATTTAAATTTCCTTTCTGGTAAAGTCAAAATATGTTCAGGAATCTTATTATATATGACTATACCTAAGCCTATAAAAGATTTTGAAGTTTTAGCTAGCCTAAATTTTTGAACAAATAATTTATTTTTATTTCTAGTGTTAACATTATGTCTGTCTTTATTTTTTATAAATAAATGAATATTTTTCCTTACATACATTATATTCTCATAGATGTACTGGCTAGGCACTGTCATGATAGATATTTTTTTAAATACCTCTCTCAGAGATTCTCTACTACTCATAATATAGATAAGACTACCGCTCTGACAGCTCGTTTCTGTAAAATAAATATTGTATTTATGTCTGCTGCCCCTCCCCATATTAAAATACCATAGGACATAACACTATGAAAGTTACTAAAATATGTAAGCTTTGCAGTCTGTACGTTAGTTAACTGCCTTATTTTTTTCACTGCATAAATAGCTGAACTCAGTCGCTTAGCCAAATAGGAAATTTGAGGACTCCATTGTAGTTGTAAATCTATTGTAAGACCTAAAAATACCGTATTATTTACAAACTCTAACTTGTTCTCCTTTAATTTAATTACACTGTTAATAATTGGTCGAACATTAGGCAAGGAAAATCTCATACATTTAGTTTTTTTCGCATTTAGTGCTAGGTTATTAGCATCAAACCATTCCGAAATATGATGCAGGGTTCTATTTATTTCATATATATCCGGATTACGTCTACTAAGACGAAAGACAATCGACGTGTCATCCGCAAACAATATTATCTCACATTTATTTTCCACTACTGATGGCAAGTCATTTATGTATACAAGGAAGAGAAAAGGGCCTAATATTGAACCCTGTGGCACCCCCATTTTCACAAATGTGCCATTAGATTGGGTTCCATTTATTTCTACTTTTTGTATTCGCGTACATAAATATGAATTTAACAAATTTAAAGCTTCAGTACTTAACCCATAATACTTTAGTTTAGTCAGCAGCGTTTGATGATCTACGCAGTCAAAAGCCTTTGATAGGTCACAAAAATACCAATAGCATCATTAGATTGTTCCCATGCATTTATTATATGTTTTATTAGACTCGCAGCTGCATCAGAAGTAGAACTTCCTTCTGTAAAACCGTATTGTTGATTATACAATAATTTATTTACATTAAAATACCCAATCATCTAAATATACATAATTTTTTCAAAAATTTTACTCAAAACTGGAAGGATAGATACCGGTCTGAAATTTGTTGGATTACCTTTGTCACCTGACTTAAATAACGGTACAACTTTACTTATTTTCATTTGATCGGGAAATATTCCTTTGTCTACACATCTATTAAATAAATCAGAAAGAAAGGGCGCGATGATATTTATAATAGAGGCAACAAACTTCACCGACATACCCCAAATGTCTTCAGTAGCTTTTAATTTCAATGATTTAAAAGTTTTTACTACTTCACTTGAATTTACGTACCTAAATATAAAAGATGTATTACACACATTCATGTTATTTTTTAGAAAAGTTAACGCAAGTTTCGAGTTCGAATTTAATTTTTTTGTAATTTCAATTGGAATATTATTAAAAAAAATATCGAATTCTTTAGCGACCTCCTTATCAGAGACTGCAAGGCCATGCTTTGTCATAATTTCATAATTAGAATCCTGGGCTTTAGATTTTCCCGTTTCTCTGTTTATGATTTTCCAAATAGTCTTTTGTTTATTATCGGATTTTTTAATTTCCTCAGTGATTTTTAATGATTTTGCTATCCTACATACTTTTTTAAACAATTTAGAGTATTTTTTAACATGATCTCTAAATATATCAGTATGGTTGTAAGACTTTTGAGCATACAATTCATAGAGTGTATCTCTACTTTTACGAATTCCAGGCGTAGCCCAATCTCTAAATTTGTTCTGTGATTTAATAGTAAATTTTTGAAGCTTAAAACTATTTTGATATTCAGTATTTAAAATATTAAAGAAAAGATTACAAATTAAATTAGGATTATATGAATTAAAGTTAAAATTCGAAAGTTTACGTGTGATGTTTTCTTTGAATTTAAGTAGACGTGCTTCAGTGACAGTCCTTTTCTGCATCATTGTATTACATTTTTCCTTAGTATCAGAAAAAATAATACATTGGCCACTATGGTCAGAATTTAAACAGTTGATGATAGACTTTCCACACAAATCAAAGTTGCAGAAAATATTATCAATGCATGTCGCAGTATTTTCTGTGGTACGCGTTGGTTCATCAAATGTATAAAGTAAGTTATATGATTTAAAAAGAGTTACAAGTCTTGTTGAGAGAGTACTAGCTTGCAATAGATTCACGTTAAAATCTCCACATACTATTAGATATTTTTTACTTTTACACAATATATTTAAAACATCCTCCATTACAGACTCAAATTTATCGAAATTCAGTACGCGAATTATAGAAAATTCATAAGAATACACAAAGAAGTTGCATTTTGTCATCGCACATAAAATCAGCTGTTTTAAATTTAGTCAGCCTTCATGTTGATTAAAGTGACAGCTATTTAGGAGTATATTTACCAAATGATTAAGTCTAAATAGCGTTTATGAGTAAATATTTTTAAACATTATTTAAATTGATGATTACAAGTTAAACAACGTTTATGAATAAGCCTGTAAATCTAAAACGTTTTTATTCCAACGTTTCCAGAAGTTTTATGAAAATATTTCTTGTTTATACAAACTCAAGAATTATCGGCATCAGATAAACAGCTTGGCTACTTGCAGTCTTGTTGTTTATTCATACAACCGCTTTGTAATGAAAATTTTTTGATATTGTACAAAAAGAAAGATAGTTAAACACAACACAATTTCCGAGTGGTTGCTACATCATCAGCCCGGCAATCTTAGTTTGAAGCTAACTGTTATGTATTTGTTGCGTGTTTTGGATCAGCTACACTGTGACTGCAGTACTCAGGCGAATATTTTTCTTCACATGCAAGGTCACTTATGAAAATTTTACACAGTCGTATTTAATAGTGCCCTTGACATAACGGTGTAAATATTTCACAACCAGCTAGTTTTTACGTGTTAATACAATAAATATGTACACGGCTCTCTTTATGGTAAGAGACAAACGTTAGTCCACAATATGATGGCAACCTATCACCAAATGCGATGGGATCAAAACGAATGCTGGACAATGTTGTTTTTTCTAAGAAAATTTTACTATAGGTGATGGTTATCTCTTGCCAGCCGCTGAGGCGAGGGCGTAAACACAGAATTTTTTGGACCAAGTGCATAGCTGTTGTTTGGTCATGCGACTTGTAATAGATAATTGGAGGACTGAATAAAAGTAAATTCTTAAAAAAATACAGTTTATTATGGGTTGAAATTATGTGTAAAAAAAACGTAGTTTTTTTACTTAATTATAATAAGAAAATATTTTTATACATATTTTACAGTGATAGTCAAAAACATGACCGCACTTTTACTGTGAAAAACTAAATCAATTTGTCAATTCTTGTTTATACAGTACAAGTTTTACAAAACAACAAGTAAAATATAATATTTTCGTTAGAATAAGTTCCAAAACAACAAAACTATATATTTATGCTTTTTCTCCTTCGAGTCGTCTAAATTATTTTTGTAAATTATCTCTAGCTCTGCAAAATACATGCAAAAGACAGCGGTACGTTTTAGCGGAGTTAAATTTATGTATTGTCCATCACATTAATCACAGATCAAGGTTCGGAAAAAGACGCATTTGTTACAGGCATTTTCACTAAATTAACACGATCAAAATGATTTTTCTTATTTTTGTATACTATTGGAAAAAAAGACGACTAAACACAAACTTTACCCGAAATTTAGACGATTCAAAGAACAATAAGACAACTGTACTTCAAGTGACAACTAGTCTTTTTTCACTTAAAATGAAAATTAAACATAAATCAAGGCGCAATCATGAAACTTATGAATCAACTCTTGTGAAGTAAAAACATATTTAAAAAGAAAGAGTAAATAATTGTGTTGAAATAACTTTAAACTTCTGTTCAATCTTACAAGTTTGAAGGTTTAGTCTCTGGGAGTGTCTAAAGGAAGGTTAAGATTAATTACACCAGGTGTACCTGGATCCTTATTTTGGTCATCGGCTATTTGAGTAAAGATTTTTATCAAGGAAGGTGCACCACTTGGAGTGGTCAAATCATTGGTATTATTACTATTTGCTATAGAACCTGCCAAAGTTAAAAGGCTTGCATCTTGAGTTGGAGCAGTTGGACCATCTTCTCCAATTGGGAGTCCGAGGTTAATGAGAGGAATTTGACCAAGAGGATTCGAGGGAGGAGGAGGTGGAGGAGGAGTACTAGAAGGAGTTGTGGTGTTCACGGGAGGAGGATGATGGGGAGGAGGAGTACCAGGAGGAGTTGTGTTGTTCCCGGGAGGAGTTCCACTTGGTGTTTTACACTTACAGCAACATTTTGCATTGCTGTAACTTAAACAGATGGATACGTAGACAAATAAGATAATTGGAATTATCTTCTCCTGCAAAAAAAACATTTGTTTCAGTTTTTGTTTTAAATAGAATGATTTTATATACAACTTGCAATGTATAATGCAAATTAAATAGAAATGAACTAGCTTAGTGAAAATGTGTATATAGAATAACTAGCTGACCCGGTGAACTTCGTCTTGTCCGACATTGATATTATTTAATAGTATTGATATTTTTCTGGTTACTTTATAATAATAATAATCATTGAATACAAAACACAATATAAAAATGACTATTTTCGCATCCTTATGTGTTAAACAAACTTTAACACATAAGGATGCGAAAATAGTTATTTTTCCTTTGGTCGATCCTGTTGCGACCGTTTCGTTAATACTATCAATTCCAAAAACACATCATATATTGTAAAAATGTTCAAAATGTCATTATAATAAGCACCTAGGTAAGTCCTATAACGAAGGCCTGTGCAAATTTAAAACTCATTGCACTCTTTGAATGAATTGATGAGTGAATGTATGAATTGACGAATACACTTTATTGTGCACATGCGTATGTTGTGCTGTAATTTTTTTTTAATGTGTAGTAAGTACAATCGTACCAACTTGTACTGTGTCATTTGATTGGTACTGTCGTCGATTTTAATTCAAGGATAACTTGGTATCAAAGCAAAAGTAAGACGGTATATGTACGTTGGTGAACTTTATGGTGAGCTATTTTAATAGTTTTGGCAAACGAGGTGAGAAGTTGTGTTGAGCCCTATTTCTATTTGTCACATCTAGCGTCAGTTAAAAGATTGGCTGCCATAAATTTTATAAGGGTTCCACGGTATAAGTGAAATTCTAATTTGATAACAAAATTGATAATGTCAAGATAAGTAAAGCAAAGTGTAAGCCATCTTGGTGTAATCATCGATGCCAAATTAACATTTGCTGATCATGTTGATGCTTTTGTCAACAAACTTTATAAACATCTTCTGATGCTATCTATCTAAAGGTTTTATTTTGTGTACTTAAGAAATATTTTTATATATTGCAGTGTAATCTGGAACCCTCATTATATAACATACATACAGAATATAGAGAAAATGCAATCCAAGTTCAAGAAATGCTTAAATTTTTGAAGCTATAAAACCTTTAAGGTTAATTTAAAAAAAATATGTTGAACCTACACAGAATATGAATATATAATATAAAGACAGACGTACCTCTGCTGACATGTATTTCAGTATTTGCAATAGCTATTGTTATTGTATTGTAGCTATATTATACTTTCATGAATCAAAACCTTGAAAAAGACAAAGCCGAAATAGCCTATTTGCCAGACTACAAACTAGGATACTCTTACAAACTGTGCTCAAAACTCGCCTATTCACAGAATGCACAGAACTTATAATAAAAAATAACCAAATTGACATATTTAATAATCCTGAAGATACTTTTCGAGAAATAGCCCTGGCAGTTAAGAAAAAAACTTTGTGGTAAGAATACAATATGTATTGTATCAAAATAATATATTAATTACCAGCTAATAGAATTCTTAGTTAATAATAATAAATATCACCCGACAAACACAAACAGATCAAATAATACACTAGTGATGTGAGTGATGTTCAAAGATATTATACACAGAAATACATAATATATTAAATAATAAGTAAACTAAATAAACACAAAGACTCATCACTTATTTATATTGTAAGGCAACTATATTCCCGTTCTAATAAGACGGTTAATAACCTTTTTAGTGTGTATTTTTATTTCCCCAGATTTTATAACATTACACACATTCAATACTAAAACATGCATACTTACACCCACATACGTTGATTTCGTTAATAAGTAAAATTAAATAAAAAAATGTTCTGCACCTAGTAGTGGAAACTAAACCAACCACAGAAAATCTAAAGCAAAACAAAGTCTTTGTGTTTGTGTTATTTGTTTACATTTGGTGGTTTTTTAATAAAATACTGAAAGATTCTGTAAAGGAAAAGACTCAACAACTACCTACCTTCACAAATTCAAATAAACGACAGTTTTTGTACCCGAAAATGCATCTTTTTGGAATAATGATGTAGCTTTTGTCGAAATTAAAAAAAAGACGTTCGAAGGGTATAAATAAACTGCTGCAAGGGCTCCCAAAAACATGTAGAATTTCAAAGGACTTTCACGTTTTTTCTCTTAAAAATTGTATAAAAATTATATTGTTAAAACAAAATAATTAAATCAACTTACCATGTTAACAATTTGTACAAATTCAAAGTACAAAGGTGTTTAACTTTGAGGAATTTGGATATTTATACAGATGAAAGTCAGTCATCACCATGTTTTATTACTACTATCTATTTGCTACTTTTTTATGAAGTACATGAAATTTACGCGCAAAGATAATGTAGTGTCATAAAATGTTTCCGACATTAAACGTATTTTAACTTTAAAGTTATTGTGTTTTTTTTTGATTTGTCACTTTAATTAAAGTAGGAAAATTCGAGTAAATATACGTTGAACATCCTAGGATGCTTCGTATCGTTGAGGAGACCTAACATTTTGTCTTTATCGGTAAACTATTGGATATTATAGCAAAAGAGATAGATAGCGAAAGATAGGAACTAAGTCAATTAGGTTATCGATAAAGATTAGCAGTCTTATGTGACCCAGTAGTATTCGAAACCCATTCATTAAATTTTGGAAGGTTGCTATTGAATTTCGAAGACTCCTTACAACCGTAAGCTTACAACATAATTTTAAGAACTGAAATACTGCTCAAAGAAATGCTGATTATTTTAATAAAAACAAATAGTCTCAAAAGTTCAGATATAGTTTTGTGAAAATTAGGACTATTACTTTGTACTATACCAAATTACACAAAAGCCGTAATAAAAAGAATCTGTAAATTGATTGGGTGGACTTTTGCAGTTTGCAGGATTCCTCTGGCTTAGCTGAAGTAGGTTCTTTAGTTCATAATGAAGTTTTAAAACTTTTAAGCTTTGTTTTCAATTGTATGAAATGGTATTCGACATAATTTGCACCTGCCTTTGCCCTGTTTTGATTCACTTTGTATTTTTTCAACTGATCGAGTTACTTTCGGGAGTTTATTATATGGTTTGACAGAATCATGTGCGATATTTTCACATACCTCTTTATGTAACTGGACATACACATAGAAACGTTATTTCGTTATGATGAAGTGTGACCAGTTACCGGCAATAGCTCAAAAATTATCCTCTTACAGGATAGGAAACGTTGCGTAGGCACATATTCTGCATGTCTGCATAGACACATCTAGTTTTTGCTTGCCTTGTATAATTTCTTAGTATAATAAATATCCTGGTTTCCGTTAGAGCAAATGTGTGAACAGTTTTCAAACTCCTCTCGGCTTTAGTTGTGTCTTTGATGCCAAACCACCAGATACCAATAAGTGCATCCCGATCACTTTTCCTTTCAATCTGCTTATACACTTTGACAGTCACGAAAAATGTTTTCACATCATACTGGTGTCATCTGCAATCAAAGGTATCGGAGGGGGAAGTGAAATTACCACCATACCATTAGTTGTTGACACAGACCATAGCTTTATTTCATGCAGGATTTGGTCTTGGTTTCCTTAACGCTATTTTGTAAAAAGAACCGGATTCACAACTTGATATTCTTTTTTTGCGGGACTTCCGTTATCCTTACTCATTAGAAAGTAACTTCAAACAGGTCTTTAGGCTGGAAGTTGAGGCACCAGCTGTAATAAGTGAATGAAAGGTTATGTGTGATAAAGATATGTTTCGCACTAACGATTAATGTTGGAAGGCAAACACCGCCTAGAGACACCAAAGGCGGTAATGATGCGTTGCCGACCTGAGGCCGGGATCTTAGGCCTCAAGCAAAAGTAAGTTTATCGGCTACCTTACCCTCCGAACCAGAACACGTCATGACGTTAACTCAAACTCAAACTCAAAATATATTTCTATAAATTTTAAAGAAAGAGAAAAAAAAAAAAAAAAAAAATTGCCCGTATAGCCCTCTTTTGCAAGACAAATATTGTGTTTATCTTAATTGAGTTTCCCCAGAGAAGAATGCCATAAGACATGAGGCTGTGAAAATAACTAAAATAAACAATTCTAGCGGTGTCGACATCTGTTAAATGTCTAATTTTAAATGTACAACCTTTGAAATCGCATCGTTCGTTTCGTCATACTTACCAAGTTGTCTTTTCACTTTAAATAATAGTGAAGTGTCATCCGCGAACAATACTATTCCATGATTATCCCTTACGTAGTAAGGCAAATCGTTTATGTATATGAGAAACAAAAATGGTCCTAGAATGGAGCCTTGGGGGACACCCATGTTAACAGTAGCACCTGTCGATTTTACACCATTAATTTCAACTTTCTGAATTCTCCCGCTCAAATAAGAAATCAGAAGATCGAGTGACTTATTTTTAATTCCATAATGGCGAAGTTTCCTGATCAGAGTATCATGGTTAACGCAATCAAATGCCTTGGACAAATCACAGAATACACCGAGTGCATCCTGCGAGTCCTCCAAGGCTTCATAAATTTTCTTTAACAATGCAACACCAGCATCGACTGTTGATCTACCCCTTGTAAAACCAAATTGTTTATTATGAAAAAAGGCCAATTGGTTAAAATGTAATAACATTTGACTAAGAATAATTTTTTCGAATATTTTACTAAGGGTAGGCAGAACGGAGACAGGTCGATAGTTGGTGGGATCAAACGAACTTCCAGATTTAAATAGAGGTATAACCTTACTTAGTTACATTAGGTCAGGAAAAACGCCATTTGAAATACAACAATTGAATATTATAGCTAGGTATGGAGCAACTATATTTATTACTGAAGCAACCATTTTTAAAGAGTGACCCCATAAATCTAATGTATTCTTCATTTTTAACGATTTAAAGGCTTTTACTATATCATCTTTATCAATAAACGAAAATTCAAAATTATTTTTACACTCTGTTACATGTTGCTTCAATAATGATTCTGCAGTACTTGGTGAGGAGTTAAGAACTCTGGTAGTTTCTGCTGCAATATTGGTGAAAAAATGTTCAAACTGCATTGCAATGTCCAATTCACCTTTAATCTCCACATTGTCCATCTTCAAACAGTAATCATTATTAAACATTCTGGTTTTCCCGGTTTCACAATTATTAATGTTCCATGCAGTTTTTATTTTATTTGAAGATTGTTTAATGGTATCTTTCAAGTACATGGATTTGGCAGCAGTACAGGCCTTTTTGAAAATCTTTGAATATTTTTTTACATATTCTCTAAATTCATAGGTATGGTTATATGTTCTTTCATTATACAACTCAAATAATATTTTTCTACTTTTATAAATTCCCAATGTTGCCCATTCACTAAAAGCTCTACGATAAATATTGACTGACATTTTCTTAGGTGTGAATATCTGATGATGTGCAGTTTGAATTGATGTAAACAATGAATTATATAGTTCATTTGGATCATCATGATATGGCAACATTGTTAATTTTTCCAATAAAATAGTTTCAAATCTTTTTAGGCGGCTAGCATTGATAGGAACAAAAACAATGTCTTTTCTTTGACCTTTTTGTAAAGTTCTAGGTAGTTTAACTAGTAAACCACAATGATCAGAATCCAACTTGCTAATGATATTTTTGTTAAAGGGTGTCATATTTGTAAATATATTATCGATACAAGTGGCACTTGTGGCAGTTATTCTGGTCGGTTCAAAGAAAATGTTGTGCAGGTTATATGATATAAAGATATTTAAAAATTTTAAAGAAAGTGTTGACTGTTCTAAAATGTTTATATTAAAGTCACCACAGATAACAATATTTGACTTTGAATTAGAAGTTTTAAATATTATCTCTTCCATTTTCCTTTCAAAATCATCATAGGATGCACAAGGGGGCTTATATACACTTAACACAGTAAATTGCTCAAACTCAATGCAAGCAATCTCAATAACTCGTTCGACAGAAAGGCTTACAATATCTTTACGTTCTTTAAATTTAATGTTTTTACTAACTAAAGGCATTATTATTAGTTTTATTGTTATTATTTAATGTTTTTACTAACTAAAGGCAAGGTTATGGCAGCAGGAATAGGTAAGGCGGGTCATAAGGGTAGTGTCATGTGTCTGAAACCGACGTGATGTATGAAAAGTGTTAATGAATGTGAGGTAAGCTAGGCAGGTTTACAAAGGATCGTGACACTCAATACTCTCTGCCTACTACGCGAGGGTATTCGTGTAGATAAGTAAATATTAAAATCCCTTTTATATAAATGAACACCTTAATGTTTTTAATCACCTGTACCCAACGAATTACGGAATGTTTTATGCAAAATACCCTTACATACAGCGTGCTAGAAAAGTCGCAGAAAAGCTACACCGTCACATATTGCATAAACGGTACCATTAATATAATATTATAGTCCTTATATTGTATGAGATAGGTCGGTTACGCTCCACGGCTAACATCAAAACATTCGCATTTAGTAACGGTAAAGAGTTGACGACTGACGAGCCGTGATTATGAATAAACGTTTTCATCAGTTTTAATACCACACGGGACGTAATAATTATACAGGTAGTCATAAAATATTTTATTTTATTATCTTGATGAGCCAATTGGATTTTTATAAAGCAGCATCTTCACGCCCATATCCACGAAGAGGTAGGCAGAGGCACAACTAGGGCATCCACGACAAGCCGAAGACACTAAGTCCCACAATGTGATAGGTGGCAAGCCTATCGCCAACCGGGCATATTCCCAATCCCGCCTAGAGACACCAAAGGTACGTGGTGCGTTGTCAACCTGATTCTGGGATGTTAGACCTCGAACGAAAATAAGTTTACCGGCTTTCCTCCGAACCAGAACCCGTTAACGACTAGCATTGACGTTATGGCGTCACGAATAGGTAAGGCGGTGGTACTAATCCGGGCGAGTCGCTGCGAAACTTTACCACTTAGTAGGTTGTCACTGTGTTAGTGACAGTAAGCCTATACTCGCCCTTTATGACCTGCCTGGAATGAACACAGATGGCCTATTCTGCAAAGGAGTCCGGACCGTTACGGTCAAATTCACTTATGACTTAATTGATAAACATATTTAACAAATTGTATTTAACCTAGTGTAGTGTCACGAACTGCATTTTATTTATTACATTTTTTATTAATATTTAGTTACCTATTAGAGTGTTAAATTCTCAATCAGGAACACCAAATGTCACACTAGCTACGCAGTTTACTAAAATCAAGTCTTGCTGTACCTAACAAATTGTAATAATTGTCACATTACTCAGTTTATATTTGAGGATGGTGTCAAGAGTCTCCGAGACCGGTGAAACTCCATACGGAAAGGGTAATGAATAGTTATAAAGGAAGCTGGACAGGTCTGAATATACTCCCCCTCCAGGATACCAAGCCTTGTCGTGGCGGGGGGGCTCAGTACCTGGGGTGCAAGCCCGCACCTTGGGGAAGCTAATTGGTACCTCAACGCCGGGCACTGCTGGCACTAACCACGTCGGCGTGTCCGTGAAATCGTAATCCACGGGAGGTGTCGGTGTTACGTCTATCGGCCTATCGTGGACCGAGGGTCTTGCCTTAATTGGCCGGGCCGCGGAAGAAAACCTCTATAAAAAATTACCCCAAGCCAAGGGTAGAGCCGTGCCGAGGGCTGAATGGCACAGGGGTGTCTGTGTCGCGAACAGTTTCAGCTTTGGGTGCTGTGGCAAGGCCCATCGTAGTTGCCTAGCTACGTCGGAGCGGCGTAACGACGTGGTGGTCCACGTAGATCGTCCGCTTCTCGTGGGATTCAGAATGAAGAACATTAAATCTAAAAACTCAAAAACCAAAGATGTAACGAAGGAGGGCCGTGAAGGCCAAATAGAAGAGAAAAGCGGAGTTGTAAGCAGTGTTGGTCCTTCTAAGGGTCACACGGCTGAGGAAGTAGGCCCTTCTAAGGGCCACGTGGAAGAAAATAAAGGCCCTTCTCAGGGCCCGGAGGTTAGCGACAAAGGCCCTTCACAGGGTCAGGTCGCAGGTGTCGAAGGCCCTTCTCGGGGCCAACTGGCTGTTGCTGTATGTTTTTCGTCATCGGACGAGATGTCGGAAATAGAGATGCGGGCGCCCAGAAAGAGGTCGTCCTTACTGTTCTCTGGGCCTCTTGGCTCAGGAACAGACACGGAGGGGCCGTTCCCGGCCAAGGTAACGTCTTCCAGAAGAGGACGAAGGAAGACAATGGGGGCAACAAGAGACGAGTTTCTTAAGCCCTCGCCTGTCACCTCGAAGGGTACCGATTGCGCAAGGAAGGAGATGTCCAACAAGGATGTCGAATGCGGGACTGATACAGATGGGCCCGTTATAATCGAAAGCCTTGTTGCGCAGGCATTACGGGCGATGGCAGGTAAGGACCTCTCCTGCATCGTCGAGGTTGCAACAAAATCTCGCAACCTGAAAGGCGAATTCGTCAGCCGGCTCAAAAAATCTGCTGCTGACTTGCAAGAGGTCGTGGCGGTGCTTGCCGGAAGGGCAGAGGCGGAAGAAACACGACGGCTCAGGGCCGACAACAATCGGCTAAAGATGGAGCTGGAGCAGCTCAGGGCCGAAGTGAAGGCGCTCCGGCAAGCATTTGCGGAGGCAAAGTCCGAGGCTGCTGCCGCCGCGAGGGCCTCCGTGGCATCTGCCGCAGCAGGGCCCCCATTGCCAGCATCAGTGGCGCCTGGAGAGATTGTGGAGGAAATAAAACGCTCCCTCACGATCTCTCTTGGTGACATGATGAGCGCCAGGCTTGCAGCGATCGAAGACCGACTTCTTCCGGCGCCGCGTGTTCGTCCGCCACTCGCTGCGGAAACAAGAAGGACTGAGACTGCCGAGGCCGTCGCATAAACCTCCAACGTAAGTCCGTCTCCAGCAACGGCACGTTCCACGGTTAAACCGCAGCGCACGGCTAAATCACAGAAAGCCGCAAAACGGACAGCTGCGGAGGTGGAGAAGCCAATAAGAACGCTTGCTCCAAATGTCCAAGAGGAGGCCTCACCCGTTCAAGGCGATTCGTGGTCAACAGTAGTTAAAAGGGGAAAGGGAAAAGGAAAGAGCTCCGCTCGAGTCCCTGTACCAGCCACTTCTGCTCCGGCGACCCACAAGAAAGTGTCTTCCGCTGCCACTGCTACAAATGTGGCTGCAACGCCATCGACGGCCAAACACCCGTCGGAGCTGAGGGCTCCCAGAATGGCAGCGGTAGTGCTAACGCTAAAACCTACTGCCGTGGAAAAGGGAGTCACCTATAGTTCGGTGCTGGCTAAAGCACAAAAGGAGATTGACCTGGTCGAGCTCGGCATCGACCGGGTTTTCTTCCGCGTCACGGCAACTGGAGCTCGAATGTTAGAAATTTCGGGCTCCGAAGGCGGGGACAAAGCCGGCTAGCGAGCAAGTTGGCTACTTCATTGGCCGAGGTGGCCGATATAGTTAGGCTCGTCGATCTTCGCCTAGTGGGTCTCGACGACGCGGCCACAATAGATTCGGTGGCGGTAGCGGTCTCCCGTGCTGGGGGTTGCGAGCCTTCACAAATTCGGTTAGGGCCGATAAGTTGGAGCAATACCGGCACTGGCTCCGTTCGAGTATCTTGTCCGGTCGTGGCAGCCAAAACGGTATTGCAGAAGGGCAGAATCCTCGTCGGCTGGAGCCCGGTAAAGGTGGCATTGGAAGCGAAGACCCTCCGATGCTTTCGCTGCATGGCCACGGGTCATACGGGCGTCCTATGTCCTGCGACGGCGGCGTCGGCTAAACGGATCTTTGACCTGTGCTTCCGATGCGGGGGCACAGGTCACAGAAAGGCCTCATGTGAGAGGGCTGATCCAGACTGCGCAATATGCGCGGATGCGGGGAGGCCCTCCGCGCATGTAATGGGGGGAAGAAAGTGTCCCCCCCCAAAAGTTAAGGCTAAGGTCTCCACTCGTCCGGCCACGGCTGCCGTTACACCGAAGTCTGCTACTCTGCCTACCGTCACGGCTCCGCTTGGCACTTAAGCCGAGACGGTGGATGTTGCGATGTCCGACTGATGGACAGGTTCGGACATCGTAACTTTCTACAGGCGAATATTAACCACTGTGCCAGGGCTCAAGACCTGCTTATGCAGATCCTGGTGCAGTGGGAAATAGACCTGGCGTTGGCTGCTGAGCCGTACTGCGTCCCTTTCCGTTCCAATTGGTTGGGGGACGTGGACGGCTCTGTAGCCATAATCAGCAGGGAAGGCGTCGGTTTACCCCCTCTCACGGCGATGGAGAGGGGGTCGGGCTACGTTAATGCAGGTTGGGGGGAGTACACGGTGGTCGGTGTGTACTTCTCCCCAAACAAACCCGTCGTTGAATTTGAGGCTTTCATGGGCCTCCTATTCACGGCGGTTCTACGACAGGCGCCGCGTCAGGTCCTCCTCATGGGGGACCTGAACGCCAAGGCCCGGGACTGGGGCAACCTCTCCACTGACACTCGTGGAGAGGTGGTAAGGGAGTGGGCCATCACCGTGGGCCTGACCCTCCTCAACAGAGGCTCAGCCCACACGTGCGTACGGTGGAACGGGGGTCCGCCGTAGACCTCTCGTTCGCCAGTCCAGCCCTAGCAGCCCAAGTCCGGGCCTGGAGGGTGGAGTCGGAGGTGGAGACCTTGTCGGACCACAAATACGTCCGATTTGAGTTCTCCACAACCGACATGGGAAGGAGGGTCACGCCGAGGAACTTCCGGCGCTGGGCCATCGCCCATCTCGACCCAGCGATCGCCGAAGAGGCGGCGATCGTCCAGGACTGGGTAGCCACGCCC
>NJDD01001401.1:152030-181578 GCA_002245505.1 Calephelis nemesis | reverse complement strand
CCCCCCGTTGTCACGCTGAGTCACACTTTTTGTGACCCCCCGTCCCCTAGAATAATCTCGTCAAGATAAGATATGCTCCTGCTGAGTATGATAAATTCTAAATGATAATACAAAAATTCTGAAAATTAAAAATATTTATTTCGTTATTATAACAAAAATTAAATAAATTAATAAATATCTTTCACAACGAACATATAAATAATAAGCAATATTTCTATTATTCAGAAGTCCGAAAATAATCTAAATGTGCCAAAATATCGGTATTGCACCATCTTCTTCTTCATCTTCAAAACTACCGTCCACTTCATCGTAATCCATTCTGCTTACGTACCATTGCCGCTAGAGTCGCGCCGCAGAGCTGGCGCTAATGTCAAAAAATAATAAACGACGAACGTCACGTTGCCGTATACCCCCCGTCCCCCCTTGTCACATCTTGTCACAATCAGCCAGACCCCTCCCCTCCCCTTGTATGCGAACGTATTTTATGAACGGCCCCTATTGTGATAAAGGTAGAAGGCTAAATTCATTAGAAGCCTTATAGAAATTAATAAAAGAAATAATGACACACAATTATTAAATGATCAAAGAGCTTTTGAATATTTTTAGTAATTTAATAAGTAAGTACCTGGATGACCAAGCTTTGCTCGGTATTTTTTTTTTGTTTTTTTATAAATTGTGTTTTTTGGAAATTATATTTAAGTACGAATTACACAATTAATCTAACCTCAAAGCAAACAATCATTGACTTCGTTACTTAACGCCATCTGCTGGAACTTTAATTATTCGCCAAAAAATAGTATTATTATTCGCCAATAGATGTCAGGAAGAGTCATAATAAATTGGGACTACTCAAACGCCTCCTATTTGTTAAAAAAGTAAGTTTAAGTCGATAAAACACGAATGAAACACGAATATGACATTTTCTAAAAATGATTCCTAGCTAGATCGATTTATCGTTCCCGAAACCCCCTGTATACTAAATTTCATGAAAATCGTTGAAATACAACAATTGCTCGTTTAAAGGTATAAGATATAATTTTTCCATAGATACAATTAATAATGTTTTAGTCATATTATTATTATTGTATTGACTGCTTGTTGCTTATTTGATGTTGACATTCCCTTAACGGATTATTTTAATTTATTTTTGTGTCGGATATTTTTTCTAATATAATTATTTAACTTTAAATAATAATTATGCAATAATTTACTTATTTCTTTTCATATTGTGATATGGATATTTAATTTAGTATATATTTTTTTATTTTGACATGGACCTTTTTTTTTTATTATCTGACTGTAGCATAAATAATTAACATTTGTATATGTATGAAAAAGCAAATTTATTTTTGTAATTTTGTATTTGGTGGAGGCAGTATTGTTATTTAATATTTTCTCATATGGTAGTAATTTCGAGATTCAGTGGGGTCAGAATCAACCGTTAGCTACTCCATTGTATAAATATTAAAGTTTTTGTGAATTCCCACTATAAAATGAATTTATATACAAATCAAAAATTGTTTAGTAGTTCAAGTTTTTTTTATAACATTTGAAGGCATACAAGTAGACGGATTTTCTGATATTAAAAAATTTCCGCCGCCTAGAGACACCAAAGGTGGTAATGGTGCGTTGTCAACCGGAGGGCGGGATATTAGGCCTCGAGCAAAAGTAAGTTAACCGGCTACTTTACGTCATGGTCATGATGATATAGCGGCAGGTATAGATAAGGTGGTGGTACCAATCCGGGTGAGTCGCTGCGATACTCTACCACCTATTCAAATGTCACGGTGTTAGTGACAGCAAGCCTATGCTCGCCTTTTACGAGTTGCCTGGCACAGGAAAGCAGATGGTCTATTCTACAAAGGAGCCCGGACCAACATGGCCCTGTTATGCTGATGTAAGCGAATCAGGTAGGCTATTTGTAAAATAATATGTTATAAGTGATACATAGAACATTAAAAGTATTATTTCATTAAAATATATGAAAATTTGACAGTTTTACCAAGCCTCGACGATGAAAAGTATCAAATATAGAATGTAAATTAACTTTAATCTGTTCACAAAATTAGCCTCCTGAACTTCTTTATTGACGTATGAGAGAAAGTTGAAGTTACATTTCTTGTTACGTTCATTGACCTCTAGTTAGATAACATACAACCCCTGTATGTTATCGCCAAATTTCATACTGCGTTTTTCGAGATATGAAATTCGGTGTAGCCGGGGGAGGCCTTGAGGTAGCTAGAAGATCTCGTGCAACGCGCGATATTTAACTTTTTTTATGTAAATTATTTTTCTGGTACGGTTCTCAAAAATTACGCCATAAAGAAAGAAGTTCCACTTCTTGCGTGTGTACAATAACGCGCACACACACATTTAATTTGGATTCTGATTTCTGACTGATATTTTCAGACATAAGCCTATTTAAACAAGCAAAACTGTGTCTGTTAATATGTATTGGAAATGGTTTCATGAAGAGGTTAAAAACAATGTACATTCTACAATCTAGAAATTCTAGTGAGGTTTCGGCGTGAAAAGTGTAAACACCACTAATTTCTCAGACTTTACAAAATAAAAAAAATTTTCAAAGGACCGCCTCGTTGGTCGAGTGGCTAGTGGTATCTGTTTAAGTATTTCTATGTATTAGTATCGTTGACTAACATCCATAACACAAGCATATAATTTGCTTACTTTGTGTGATTACAGATCCAACTGAAAACGAACCTAAGCTTGATGGCCTCTCGTTATCACCACCGCCAAAATTGAAAACAGAACCAGAAGACGATTTGGATACTGATTTACATGAACCAATGTCCCCTGTGCATTCACCAGAAAATGATTGTCAAAGTGAGCTTTCCAAACCTATTTTTTTGCACAATGTTTAAATATATTTAAAATGATTATCCTTTGAACACATCTTTTTTCAAGAATTATTTATAATTGTATTTTGAGTTGAGTACTGATTTTTAATGCAGTAATGCTAACAAGCAAGCTATATCTTAAGTAAAGCGCACGTACGCACGACGCAAGCAAACACACGCAAGGGCACACTAATTGTTAATTAATTTTAACAATATTATTAATTTTTTATTATTACTGATCGCCTCTGTCTAGATGCGGTTTAGATGTTGTGTCTTCACGAGGTCTTAGGATCGATCTTCGGGTCGGTGTTCTTGTATATCCACGACTTGATAAGTTCGGTATATGTACTAGTGGTCCAGGTGTTGCACTTTACTTTACTTTATGTGTATGTTTACTTTTTGTCCTTGGTTCAATTCCTGGGTCGCCAATAAAAATAAAATCTGTTTCTTCAATTTTATACTAAAAATAAAAAGCTAGCCGGGATTGGATATGTGTCCGGTTGGAGATAAGCTAGTCGTGGGTGCCCTGGTTGTACCTCTGCCACGAGAAGCGCGTGAGGTGAATACGAGATTTTTAATTTTGAGTTAAAACCGGTAAAACACATGCATATTGCAGATATAAATAGTCTAACATTAGTATATGTAAGATATCCTAAGCTTCTGAAATATTTTATACCATTGTTTTTTGAAAACGCATCTCATTTTGCAGATAATATAAAATTAGAATCAATGGATGATTCAAATTCTGATGACATGCCGTTAAAAAGGATTGTTAAAACGCATAATACATCAATAAAAGATAACTTGGTACCATCAAAGAGTATTTCTCAAAAAGGGTTTCCTAAAGGAAGCTCTGGCAAGGTTTGCATGAAACAAATGAGAAGACGAGATGCCACATTGAAAGTAATGGTTAAAAGAACAAATTCAATGGAGAAGAGAATAGGTCCCATGGATGCAAGTAAGTTAAGGGTCCATGTATGCTAAAATACGCCAGCAGTATAATGTTTTTTATATACAAAGCAATCATGGATCTTGGTGACAAAAATACACAATATTAACATGAATGTGCTTTATAAGACAAGTGTTTCCAAAACACGATTCATTTTATTTTGCTCTTTAGAAAAAAATCAAAAAGTTAACCCTTTTTTGAAAGCAAAACCCAACTGTGTATTTCAATTATGAAAATATCGACACCAGATTTAACTTAAACATAGATAAGTACTATACCTAAAAGATGATTGTTTCAGTTTTTATACTTTTTTTCAAATTACTTTTATAGTGTCAAAAATAGTGATTTGTCGCTTAAGACGTTTACTTTAGAGCGCAATATTTCATAGTAGTCATGGAACCAGGAAGTGCGACGATTGGCTCTTCTGAGTTCTGACTGACTAAATATGGGGCCTTAACAATTGAATCGTATGATTTTAAAACAACACATGTCACATTTTTTTAATAATGAAGCTTCTGAACGAATCTCATTCCTTATGGATCTAGCTGCTTGTTGTCAAAATACCACACCTGTCCATAGTCTCTTTATATTACTAAACAAGTCGTCAAAATACCTTATGGTTTTAAAATCACACATGTCCAAACTGTGTGTTGTTTTAAAACATTTTGACAGATGTCTGACTTATAAGTTATAATCAGACCAAGGAGTAGCAGGTAAAGGTCCAAAGGAGGTATGTTCTTTCCTGAATTATTATATCGAAGAAAATGGAAATGGTTTTGACGAACTTTTTGACGCATATTTTTGCAGATTCACATACTGGCCAGAATCGTAATACACATTATTGAGATTATTACTGTTTTATGGAGATACCCAAAAATTCGAAAAGATCATGATTCATTTCCAAAATCCAAACAAGCAAACAACAAACAAAATTAATTATCAAGTGTTAAAATATTACCACTTTAAATTTAATGCCACCTACCTCAGTTGTGTAATCGCAAGGGAATTTATTTATGGATTATCCATGCCAGATTCCGGCTTAAAAATGAATAACAACCCCACGAGACTAACATTGCCTTCCCAAAAAACTTTCCCTGGAAGTTACCGACCAAATAATTAAAAAAAAATGATATTAAGCACAAGAATTAACAATTGTAAAATTATATTCCAGAGAATGACGAAATTCAAGACTTTTATACCAAAATGTTTCAATGGCCTACCTTGATTAAACTTATCAAAAAGTTTCAGTATGTTTTAATATGTATGATTATGCTTTTAAAACGACGCATGTCCTAACTTATACGATTTTAAAACAACACAAGTCACATGTGTTTTTAAAACAACACTAGTCCATTTTTTTATTATTTTTTATTAGATTTTTCTATTCATTATTTCAGAAAAATTATTATGCAGTCTGTTTACTCATACATAATTCAACATTATGTTCTAAGATGCTACTGTTGTAGAAATTAGTATTTTAACGGAAATCGGTTTTTTCTCTCTCCTGTTAAATTTTAATTTAAGGACATGTGTTGTTTTAAAATCACACAATTCAATTATTCCTTGCCTCTGTCGTCTAGTGGCCCGGTTTTGGACTTTTCGCCATTCCATTCCCGGATCAAGCACTAAAGATACGTGTTTTTTCAATTTTATAATAACAACAATAATGCTTGTGATTGCGTATGTGCCCGTTAGGCGATAGATCTGCCAGTGTCTTGGATGCCCTTTCCGGGATTTGACCGCCTCGATGGTCGAGTGGCTAGCGTACTCGCCCAACTACATCGATCAACCGCGAGGCTCGGGTTCGATTCCCGACGGGGGCAGGCATTTGTGTGATAAACATTTAGATGTCTGCATTTCCGGTTCTGGGGGTTTATTAAATTTATTCTGGTATATATTTAAGTACTTCTATGTATTAGTATCGTTGACTAACACCCATAACACAGGCATATAATTTGCTTACTTTGGGGTTAGGTTCAATTTGGGTAAATTTTGCAAAAATACTTTATACGGGCATGGGCGATGGGTTTGCCATTGTTGTGGGTGCTTTGGTTATATGTTTGTCTACTCTTTCGGGGATAGGGCGTGAAGGTATTTTTTGTTTCATTAAATCTTCGCCTACATTATTGTCTGTAACTTCACATAAGTTACAGTTTATAAATGATTTTGAATGCCGTTTTTGGGTTAAATAATTTCTCCCTCTCCCCTATAGTAATAAAGGTGGTGATTCTGCCTAGCACAAACTTATTTCTTTTTCTAATGGGACAAAAACAAATGAGATGGAATATTCATGTCATATTATTCGCACCGTTACAACTTTTGATGTTTTTAATAAACGTATCCTGGAACACGTCAATGGAACGCACTAACGTTATGGAGACAGGAATAGGTAGGGTGGTGGTACCAATCCGGGCTAATCGCTGCGAAATTCTACTACCAATGTAGTCAGATGCCATGGTGCTATTGAGGGTAAGCCTGTGTTCGCCTTTTACGAGCTGTCTGGCAGGAAGGCAGATTCTGCACATGAGCCCGAACCAACACGGGGAAAATACATTTAAAATAGTCCGCCAAAATCGTCTCCGTGTTTGTAAAATAGACCATCTGCCTTCCTTGCCAGGCAGCTCGTAAAAGGCGAGCATAGGCTTACCATCACCAACACCGTGACATCCGACTATGTGGTAGAGTTTGGCAGTGACTCGCCCGGATTGGTACCACCGCCTTACCTTTTCCTGCCGCCATAACGTCATGACGTGTTCCGGTTCGGAGGGTAAGGTAGCCGGTAAACTTACTTTTGCTCGATGCCTAACATCCCGACCTCGGGTTGGCAACGCACCATTACCACCTTTGGTGTTTTTAGGCGGCGTGAATTTCTTACCAACAGGAAATCCGTCTGCTTGTTTGCCTTCCTATAACATAAAAAAAATACTTTATTTATTGTAACTGTGCAGGACAGAACACACCAATAACGTCAATGTCTTTATAGTGTAGTGTAAAAGTGAATAAGTGTCTGTGCTCAAATAAAACTAAAGTGCAAGAACTGAGTTATAGCACAGTCTTAATACTAACAGTCGGCCGACTCATGTACTTGCACAGAGCAACGCTGGGGGGAACGCGGGGAAGCGAGCGTCGGCGAGCGCAAACTCCATACAGTTTGCGCTCTCTATCTAGAAGGGTTTGCACTCGTTATTTGTTAAAAAATATGTTATAGTGTATTTTATTATAATGTAATACTTGCTTTGCTGTCTTGTAAATTTATAATGGTTTACAGAATGTGTTCCGTTCTTATTCGTAAATAAGCCATCCGGCTTGCTGACGTTTCGTCCACAACATTTTCATCCACAATGGATGAAACGACACCTTTTTATTTTATTATTTTTCCACTGTCGATTCGTGCACCATTAAAAAAATTTTTTAAACAGTCAGATACAAAGGTTTAACAAAATAAAGCGATCCATTTAGGTATATGTTTTAAACTTTTATATATAAATTGATACATCAAAATCACCAATTACTCGAGATTTCATAAAAAAAATTTTTACACGTATGATGAAGTTTATTGAGCACATAATAGTAATTAGTATAAAGTCAAAGTGGGTAAAACAAATCCAAATATTTTATGGATAGCATGGTAAAAATTATTTCACTCCTATGTGCGGTACGAAGCAAAGAAGCTTTATAATGGATTCATAAATATATCACATACTGCGAATTGTACATTATGAATGATTTTACATTCCCCCCGTGTTGGTCCGGGCTCCTTTGTAGAATAGATCATCTGCCTTCCTGCAAGGCAGCTCGTAAAAGGCGAGCATAGGCTCACCGTCACTAACACCGTGACATCTTCCTAGGTGGTAGAGTCTCGCAGCGACTCGCCCGGATTGGTACCACCGCCTTACCTATTCCTGCCGCCATAACGTCAATGCCTGCTGTTGACGTGTTCCGGTTGGAGGGTAAGGTAGCCGGTAAACTGACTTTTGCTCGATGCCTTACATCCCGGCCTCAGGTTGGCAACGCACCATTACCTCCTTTGGTGTCTCTAGGCGACGTGAATTTCTTACCATCAGGAAATCCGTCTGCTTGTTTGCCTTCCAATATTATAAAAAAAAATTAATTTGAATTGATTATATCTGTGATTAAAAATAGTAAGTAAGTAATGCCAAATCAATGTAGCTGTTGTCACATATATATTATGTTTTTTTGTTACTATATTTTTCATTAGCATAAAACTTTTTTATCTGACTGTACTAAACAACTTCAATAATTTGATAGTAAATGAATCGTCGGTGAAAAAAATAATAAAATAAAAGGTGTCGTTTCGTCCATTGTGGATGAAAATTTTGTGGACGAAACTTCAGCAAGACCATCATCGGTTTCATTATTAACTTCACATTTTTTTTGTTTGCCATTTTAAAATAAAACTTTTAGATGAAATGTTTAAAATGTTATTATTTGACAACCCTGACCCTTGACTGACTTGCCGTGAGTAGGTATATAAAATGTCGGCATGAATTCAATAACAAAGGAGTTGGACTACTGGTAGGTAGAATTCTTAATACTGTGGTTATAGTGAATCAGTGTATATAGTTAGCTTTATTGTTTACAATTTAAATGTATTTTATATCACTATTTATGTACTTTAGCTATAAGATCGTTTTATGTTATGTTATTTTGTCTTGTCTGGAAATTAAAGAGTATTTCGTTTTGTGTTTCATTATAGATTAAGGGTCCTCAAAGGTAGCCTATGTGAGTAGTAGGGTCAGAGGCAAGTCCTTGACCCGTCAATAGTTAGGAGAGTTAGTTACCATTAAGATCTCTAAACATAATGGGTAAGAAATAAAGAGATCTCGTAACTAACTAATACAAGTGGCCCGTATGGCATAAAAGCTTATTTATATCTATAAAGTATGTAATAAATGTATAACATGTTAATTGTAATTAAATAAACAAGCTATTTTTCAAGATATTTAAAGATAAAAGGGTATAAATAAATTACATTTCACCTATGGCAACATTGTTAGTTTAAGAATTAATAGAGTGGCAACTATGTAATACCACCAAGAGAGCATATTGTTCCTTATACGCATCACGGCAGCTCGCGTCGAAATCATATAAATACGGCGCGATCTGCCGCTAGCCGTCAGGGATCGCTTCGGAGTGTACAGCGCACGGACGTATCTCTTGTGCCAATTCGCTCGGACCAAAAAAGTGTGATTCAGTGTTTTTCCCGTTACTTTTATCGAAAAGTGACTCGGAAAAGACCCCTAGGAGGGAAAAGTCCTTTCCCGCGGAGTGCCCGGCAGCTGGAAAATCACTCGCCAGTTGCTGTATGGTCGCGAGGAATCCTGACCCCAACTGAGGGTAAGTCGAGAATTATTTTTCTTTGCCCGGAGGTAGGTGGAATTTATCTTTTTGAATACCTGAGGGTATTCGGAAGATAATTCTATCGCCTGTGGGTAAGCAGAAATAGATCTCAAAACCATGTCGGATAACAGTCGTAAGACCAAACCCGGCCCTTCTCAGGGCCAATCCCCACTCAAATTCTTTAGCCCCAGAGGCTCACAGCGTTCACGCTCGCCGTCATCGTCTTCCGATAACGCCGAGTCACTCGCGCAATCGCGCACCCCCACCCCTAGGACTTCGCCCACCCAGTTCCTTAAAACTAGTGGCAAGTCATCCCCGGACCATTTCAAGCCCCCTACAAAGGCGGCACAAACCTCGACTCCAAAGGCGGCACTATCTTCTGTCCCGCACTCAAAGGCTGCACAATTTGGAGTTCCCAATCCAGAACTAGTGCAATCCCAAACTGCATCCCCTACTAGTGGACAAATAACCGCCACCCCTCTCCCCCCTAGAGACCCTCGTTTGCATCGCCGTCCTCTCGAACGCCGTTCCCATCGTGATCGGACCTACTCAGAAACGCGCGAATCAACGTCGCGTGATTCATCCGCGCGCCGCGATTCATCCGCGCGTCGGGAGTCTTCCGTCCGTCGGAACTGCACCGTCGACGAGCGACGCGATATGCAAGCAGCCACTCCAACAACATCAATCTCACAAGACATTGAAATGAAGGAGTCAACACCAACCCAGAAGTCCACCCAGAGAAGGTCACCAAAAAGCATCCTGGAGCAAAACTTCGTCATTACGGCTTGTCTGGCAAAATCGGGTCTTCTTAGCGACGACATCATTGAAGCCATGGCGATATATTTGAACAACCGCAGTGCAGCCCTAGAAGCAGCAGGTTCCCTTGATGCCCCTCCAACAGAAGAGGATGAAGCCGCACTAGCAAAAGCAGCGATCGCCACCATCACCCTGCCACCACCACCACAACCTTCCCGCAGAAAGCGCGACAGCGACCAAGCTGGGAAGGAAGCTGAACAAGCAAAACGCCAGTGTTCGGCCCCCTCTCCACCTCCACCCCCGACAACTTCAACCTTCGCAGCCATAGCAGCCAAGAAGGCTACGAACCCCTCACCTGCACCAGCACCAGCATCTCAGGCTCAAGCTACCGCACCGAAGAGCCGATACCCACCTCTGATGGTAGAAAACCTCCCAGACTGGGCGAAGCATTTCAAGGTGCTAAAAGGAAAACTTGGACATGCCCCAAATGCCCGACCATTTGGTAGAGGAGTTCGCTTCTCACCAAAAGAAGAAGAAGAATACCGGGTAATTCAACGTTACCTCACAGAACTGGAGAAAACCGAATCCCTGTCCTGGTTCTGCTACTCCTTGCCAACGGAGCGGAGCGTCAAGGTAGCGATCAGAGGTCTGCCGGCCGACACAAACCCGGAAGAAATCAAAGAAGAGTTACTGACTCTAGGACATGAAGCCGAATACATCCGCCCAGTCAGAGCGCGAGCTGGCCGCCCCGGATGCATATTTATGGCAATCATAAAAAGAAAACCGGAGACCCTCCCCAGCATCTACAGCATCAATGAACTCCTTTACATGCCCGGTGTAAAGATCGAGGCCTGGCGAGGCAAGAAGGGACCCGCCCAATGCCACCGGTGCCAACAGTTCCGACACTCGTCCCACAACTGCCACCGCCCCCAGAAGTGTGTTCGCTGTGGAGGAGATCACAGGGCAAAAGAATGCCCCCGCCCCCGAGAAGAACTCCAACCTGCACAAACTGCAGTGGCCCTCACACGGCCAACAACACCTCTTGCCCTGTCTTCCAGAGAGAGGCAAAAAACAAGAAAGCAGGGACGATCGCACTTACCATCACAACCCGCGATCGTCAACCAGAAACCAGAATACCAGAAATAAAGGAGAACGAAGAAGTGCACACCGGCCCAGTATCCACATTGATAGCTCCAGCAAATGACCCAAAACCCCGGAATCAGCCGAAGAAACCCAGGGCAAAGAAACCCAAAAAGACCAAGAAGACCGCAAAAGTCCAACCGGCTGAACCAACAGATACACCTACGACTCCCGAGGAAAAAGACAAGGCAATCTCTACTGCCCAGCCCACGAGGGCCGCGTCTACCCGGAAAGTTACCCCAATGTCCCCGGACGAAGGAAAACTGGTAGTGCTTGAAAAAGCAATCTAGATTTTCCAAGATGTGCTGGGGGCACTACGGGTGGGTTTAGACCCAGTCTCAGCCGTCCTCAGGGGGATTACGGATCTTCTATCTCTATATGGATCCTAAAACCCTGAGGATACTCTACTGGAATGCCAGCGGCATCAGAGGGAAAACCGCTCTCCTCAAACACCTGCTCAAAGAGCAAGATGTAGACATCGCCCTTGTGTGCGAGACTCTTCTGGGCCCAGGGGATAAACTTAAAATCCCCAACTACATCTCGTACAGACAGGACGAACACTCAGGAACGTCGGTCTACCGTGGACTCGCCATATTAACCCATAGGAGGATCATCCACCAACCCCTTCCCCGTCTTCGGCTAGACTCCATGCAGGCTTTAGGTGTAGAGCTCCTGGTCGGCGGTCACCGGATGCAAATCTTCGCTATCTACAAGCCTCCACAATCCAAACTTCTAACAGAAGACATAGCAAGATTGTTTGAATCTCCCCTACCAACAATTGCAGCCGGTGACTGGAACAGCAAACACCTATCATGGAATTCTTCGATTATCACCTCAGCAGGCAGAAGACTTTTCAACGTAGCCGAAGCGAAAGGTCTCTCCGTGTCTGGCCCGGAAACACCCACTCATTTCCCCCATGCATCGACCCACGTTCCTGACGTCATCGATCTCGCAGTCTACAAAGGGATCTCACAAACACCAGTACTGGAAGCTATCCCTGAAGACATGGGGTCTGATCACCTGCCAGTCCTCCTGACGCTAAAGGAAATCCCATCGCGCATCACCCCACCAGCCCCTCGCACAATAGTTCAGTGGAACCTGTTCGCCACTGAAATCGAGCAGCACACGCCGAGCTACCCAGTTACCTCCGCTGAGGAAGTCAACCAACTGGCTGATCAACTGTCCTCCAGCATCCAAGAAGCCGCAAGGGAGACCACATCTCAACTAAACAGTTGCCTTCTCCCTCCCCTTCCTTCCTACTTGCAGAAGAAAATCAAGGAGAAGAGGGACCTTAGGAAAACCTGGCAGAGAACTCGCTGCCCCACGCTCAAAACGAGGCTCAACAAACTCTCAGCAGAGGTAAAATCAGACCTGGAGCAGTTCGCCACGGAAAGTTGGGAGACCCGCATCGATGAAGCAGCAGATGACTGGTCAGCCATGCATCGGCTCTCTCACCCAAACCCCATCGCCAATTCGCCCACTGAAACACCCCGATGGCTCCGTAAGATACAGATCAGAGGACCGTGCTGAAATATTCTCGGCACATCTGGAGAAACAGTTCAGCCCAAACCCTAGCTCCGATCCCAATACAACGATCGAAGTGGAGGAGGCAGTAACAAAATTTCTCGGAAACCAAGTGGAACCAACCATCTCACCCATCTTCTTCTCACCACATTCGGTGAAGAAAATGATCATGCTGTCCAAACCCAAGAAAGCCCCGGGCGCAGACTCGATCACAAACAAGATGCTCAGACATCTTCCCTTCCGAACAGTCGCAGCAATCACGCGGCTGTTCAACGGCATCATGCGCTCGGGAGAATTTCCCCAGTCTTGGAAACTAGGTCATGTCAATGATCCCAAAACAGGGCAAAAACACTCTTGACCCTGCCAGCTACAGACCGATCACCCTTCTTCCCACTCTTTCGAAGATTTTCGAGAAACTGCTCCTCCAACACATCCACACTTACTTCCAGCCACGTGCAGAACAATTCGGCTTTCGGGCTGAACACAGCACGGTCCTTCAACTCACGCGAGTCATCCACGCCCTCACCTCTGCTCACAACAGGAAGGAAATAGCCGCGGTCGTGATGCTGGACATAGAAAAAGCCTTCGACCGAGTCTGGCATTCCGGCCTGCTCTTCAAAACGATTGGAAAAGAGATTCCTCCCCAAATCATCCGCATCATTGCATCATTCCTCAGCAACCGTAAATTCAAGGTGGCTGTTGAGGAATCACTATCCCGAGAGAGATCCATCACTGCCGGCGTTCCCCAGGGCAGTTGCCTCTCGCCCACCTTATACTCCATCTTCGCGGATGTAGGTGAAGGCTGCTCCCTCGCATTATATGCTGACGATGCTGCATACTTCACTACATCGATGACTCCAGCACACGCCGCCTTCAAGCTCCAGAGATCCATCGACCTCCTAGCAGACTGGCTACGCAAATGGCGCCTCTCAGCAAACACTCGGAAGACTCAGGCGCTGCTAACCAAGGGTCTAGCTCGAAGAGGCAAAATAACACCCCTCTTGAAGTTGGACGGTATAGACATACCATGAAAGAGAACCGCCACTTACCTAGGAGTCACCATAGACGCCAGACTCACCATGCGGACCCATATAAAGTCATCCTTAAGGAAGGCAAGAGTGGCTTTGGCAGCACTGCGCCCTCTTCTCACCTCTAGGCTGCCACTCAAAATCAAGCTAGGAATCTACAAGACCTACGTTCGGACAAGACTTACCTACGCTGCTTCATCCTGGTACCACCTCGCAGCTCCCGACCTTCGACGTAACTTGGAGCAACTCCAAAATGTTGCGCTTCGTCGCATCCTAGACGCCCCACGCTTCGTCAGAAATGACATAATCCAACGTGACCTCCAACTCGAAAGCGTCGGAGAATTCATCAAGAAGACCACCACCACGTTATTCTCCCGTGCGGATATTTCAACCCATCCGCACATCAAAAGCATCGCCCCAAACCACGCGCGACCTCCTTACCGAAAACCGTACCCCAGGGACTTAATCAACCCCCCTCCCTCCTCACCCCACTAAGTCGTCTACTCGGTCGCTGATCGCTTCTGCTGGGCCTCCCCTAGGGGTCTCACCCGGTAGAGCTTGATCGCACGTGATGACGTGAAGACTGGAGTGAGGCAATCCAGAAAACCACAGCAAAACGGGTAGAGTACCCGTGCTCAAACCCAATGACATGGCTGTTTTTACGGTCAGCGTTTTTGACACCATGGTCAGGGGGCAAACGCCCCGACACCATCATCACTGCTCCCCTCCAGGAGCAAGTGCGACGACCTACGAGCTAGCCGTCAGTGCAGTGCGAGCTTTTAACCGCGCAACAGCCTCAAAAGAAGAGAGGTGAAGTAGTCCTCAAGCAAGAAGAAATCTCTCCTGGTGGTAGCCTGCCCAGTAATAATTGTGTATAGCGGTTTCCTCAATAAAGGAAGATAGAAAAGCTACTTCAGTGGTTGTTCATTCGGGTGGCTGGTGTTCTTTTAAGAATATACAGTCCACTTGCTCCGCCGCAGCTTACCTATCCCGTTTCGTTATACTGTTGTGCGCACAGTGCCATTTACTATCCTGTTTCGTTTAACTCAAGCGCTGTCGCACACAATAAGTGTAATTAAAGTATAGTATCGAGTACAAAACCTCACGATCCTGGCAAACCTGCATGGCTTCCTCCTCATTCATTACCCTATTCGTATTACCTTAGTAGAAATCGTCAATGTACGTCTCCCCGGGTACCTAATCCTTTACCTACTACGCAAAGTATTTGGCGTCAAGATCCATGTTCAAGAAAATTATACTTATATACAAAATAAGCAATTAGCGATCAAAATGCGAGCGATTGCTATGTGTCACACAGCATCGAGTTAAGTAAGTCATCGTAAGTTTTGCATAAGTACTTACTTATCTGGACTGATGATTTGGTCAAAGTCGCGGGAATACAAGTGCCTGGTAACCGTGATTTGTAGCGCTCTTTGGGGGAGGCCTATGTTTATTTTCACGTTAATAACAATTAACTAAATAAGAGCAATTAAGACTCCTTTGCTTTCTTTTTCAAAAGAAGATATCAATACGCAACAACTTGGAGATACAAAACCGCATATGCAACATCTAAAATATCATGACCCTCTCAATATCGGTGTTTCCTCCGATGTATGTGTGAGCCGAACAATCACCTAGAAGGCACGTTTTGGTATTACTCCACACATGCCACATATATCCATTTTGAAAAGCATTTATTGTTCAACATAGAAATAAATATAAACTGTTATTCAATTCTTACTTTTAATACAGTTACATCAGTAAGTAAACACAGCATATTGAACTTTGAAATGAATACGGTTTATTTATCTCTAGTTTCAAAACTCAAAAAAATATGTAACAAGTGAAAGCGGTTGACTTATTCCAATATATATATATCCGCTTATATTATGTAACGAAGTGTTGTTTTTTATGATATTGGCAAGCAAACATGCAAACGGATTTCCTAATGGTAAGAAATTCAAACCCTAACACCAAAGGTGGTAGTGGTGCGTTGTTAACCTAAGGCTACCTTATCCTTCGAACCGGAACACGTCAAAGGCAAGCACTGGCGTTATGGCGGCTATAATAGCTAATCACCATTCCGGATCCGGTAGTTCGAATACCACCTACACTTTTTTTATTTTATATTCACTATGTAAAATTATGGTTAGCAATACATAGCACATTTTATTTTCTCTTTTCGGGTCTGGGAAGTAGAAAAGACCTCTCTGCCACGGAGCTATTAAAAGGCGAACACATTTTAAAATGTATGTCGGTACTAACAAGACCACTAGCGGAAGAGTTCTGTGCAACAACTTGCCGGGTTGGGATTCTCCGCCTTCTCTAATCCACTTATCAAGTTACATAATGGAAATTGATCAAAACTGTCCATGGACATCAACAGCACTAGAAGTATCACAGATGCGTTGTCGACCTTCAAAGAATGAGTACGATCTTCTCTTGAAGATTTCTTGCACTTTTTACTTTTTATGGAAATTGATCAAAACTGTCCATGGACATCAACAGTACTAGAAGTATCACAGATGCGTTGTCGACCTTCAAAAAATGAGTACGATCTTCTCTTGAAGATTTCTTGCACTTTTTACTTTTTATGGAAATTGATCAAAACTGTCCATGGACATCAACAGCACTAGAAGTATCACAGATGCGTTGTCGACCTTTAAAGAATGAGTACGATCTTCTCTTGAAGATTTCTTGCACTTTTTACTTTGCTTTCCTTCCCAGTCTCAGAACAGCGATGCACCTGTGACATCTACGGTTGTCGTTTTCCATAAGCCGTGTGTGCTGACCTTTAAAAAAATTAAACAACTATCTTATAATAAAGATACGTTTGTGGAGGAAAAAGATACGCATACATAATTTATTTTCCACAAAAACTCGTAATACCATTTATATCGTGGCGTTTTCCAAAGAAAACGAGTCAGATTTATAAGAGACCTTGGAATAACTAAAGTTTGATACACAGGAGGAAATAAATATAGCTTATTACACGCTTGCTACGACGGAAGTTGTGAGCCACGCGTGGGGGACACGCACCTTTGTCACGGCATAAAGCTAGTGTAGGGTGGCCAATTATCTGTCATTGACAAGGAATTTCAAGTATTGGCAAAATGCTTAATTAGTTCGACCGCCTCGTTAGCCTAGCCTTAGCATACATGTCTAAGGCCACCGACTAACCACAAGTCTCGGGTTCGATTTCTGACGGGTGATTGGTATTATGTACATTTGAATGGCTGTATTTACGGGTTTGAGTAATATTTGATTTATTGAAGTGTCTATTTAAGTATTTCTATGTATCAGTATTATTGACTAACACTCATAAAACAAGCATATAACTTTCATACTGGAGTACATCATGATATGGGACTTGTGAAAATTTCAAAAACTACTTTACTATGAAAATGTGTACTTTATTATGAAAATACGTATTGATCACGTATTTAGAAAAAAACATTTACTGATTGACAGCTCGTAAACGGACCTATCTATCCTGATAGGCTGTTATTAGTCACCGACTCATCGGTGGTAGAATGCTGTGAAGCAACTAGTCTAGATAGGGTTAAACCATATTGCTTTTCCCTACCGCAATAGTGATAGTATTGTTCTATTTTCCCTTCTAGACGGCATGGTAGTCAGTAAACTTGCACATTAGGCCTAACATTCCAAACTCGGTAACGTAACAACCACATACTTGTAACATTTATAATGTATAGGTTGTGGTTATCTTTGATATAATCAGCAGAGCAGAGTACTAATTCATTGAAATCATTTTAAAGAAATTTAAAACTTTCTGCAATACGCATAATTCATAATAAAATGAAATAATGCGTATTACATTAAAATGTAGTTGAAAAAAAATGTTTCAGGTAAATTAAATAATATAAGACTTAGTAAATATTGCCTTTTTACTATAGAAGCTGTAAGGTACGAACACTTATCGTGACATAAAACGTTAGCAATGTAGCATTCATTATTTACCATTAATATTTCAAAGACAACTTCAAAGACAAGAAGATTGTGTTAATAATCTAATATTTTTACGGATTTTTATATTATGTCCGTGGTGTATCTAAAAGTATTGATGTGATATAATGTGATAGATTGAATTTCCAAGGAATTTGGTTAATTGGTAAACAGATTTGCATTTTAAACGCTATAGTCATTATTCAGCTATTTGTCCAGTTGTCACACGGTCACTTTTGTATTAAAAAGAAGGAAATTGCAATTAAAAGTAAAACAATCATTATAAATTTCTTAAATAGACAGACCTAACGGTACGTTTTAATCAAGTAGACATATTTAGACAAAGTATTCAATCATATCAATATCCCACTGAACTCAATCAGATGGTGACCCTATTTTTGATAGATCGCTTATGAAAAATATGCGTTATTTTTGTAAGCAATCTTGAATTTCTTTGGTGTGTATTATTGTTAATAGATTATTTGGTATCGTTTAAGTGATATTTGACGAAACGATAATTGAAATAACACATTCAGAGCAATCCAAGCAAACAAAGAGTCAAATGGATATTTTTTTTTCATCTTTCTAAAATAGTATTATCGGAGCATGAAAATTATAAAAAAAATTCAAAGCAACAGTAAATGGACCGCTTTCAATTAACTTTGTAGGCTTCTATGTTTGAACTCAGCATCACTCTCCACCCAATGAATTGTGAGTCGGTCAGTGCTCATAAAGTGCTAATAAAAAACTTATTGTGAAATCGTAACCAATAAAGTGGTTTTGCTCTTTTAAAGGCTTTTGGTTGTGGAAAGCACATGTGTCGATTGCTAATTAATAAATATTGTAATATGAAATGGAATCTAATAATATGTTCTAGCCATCCGGCGTTGTAGTTGACTTCTTGAGGACTTCGGTAAGATTCCCCAGGCAACAAAAAATGTGTACTTTTAATTTTATAACAAAAATAACATAGTTTGGTAATGTGTAACATGTTGCCAACTAGGTGGCAAGCAGCTTGCCACCTATCACATTGTGGGATTTAATGACTTCGGCTAGTCCTGGGTGCCTTCGTTGTGACTCAGCCTATCTCTTAATGGATATGATCGTGAAGATTCTTTAAATATTTAAATAAAAACATTTGCAGTATTCAATTTAAAAATTGTTTCCGGTACATTTTTTTGCCTAGAACAGTTACTCAAAATTCTATGGCGTGCCACGTCCGTAGCTAATGCTTTAAAAAATATGACACTGACATTTCACATTTTACAGATCTTTATGCTTTTTCTAAATTATCCCAGTGTAGAAAACTAATAGCGTCGAATTCTGATCGTTCAGAAATCACACTACCTATACAGACTATCTATACAGGGTAACATCTAAAGCACCAGCCAAATTTTCAGAAACGGTTTGGAATCATTAACACTTTCGATATATGAAAAAGCTAAAACTAAAATTAAAATAAATAAATTTATAAATTTTAACGTATCGCAAAATACAAGATGTATGGTGGTTATAACGTAAACAAAGCATTAAACTGGTTCTCACCGACCGCAGTCGCACTCGCAGACTGGGGACGACATGTCTCGTACTGGGTACGAAAGAACAAACGAAACATCTTTGCGGAATGTTTTAAATGAATGTATACCTAATTAAATATTACTATTTAGCAAATTTAATTGCATTACCAATCAAGTCCTTTACCTCAAAATTTGGCTGGTTCTTTCAAAGTAACCCTGTATATGGCGTTGCAACAATTTATAATAAGGTACGTAGATAAAACTTTTTTGCTTTAAATTTATAATCAATATGTTTATCAAGTTTAAATATCGAGAACTTAGTTAAAATTTTTGTCATGAATATTTTTGCGACTGTCTAGAAAAGAACGCTTTGTTTGGCGATAAGGCCGCGTTTTGTGTAGTACAGCAAACAAAATAATGGGATTATTTTTTTTAACCCAGACAGACTTTTTTTAATTATTTGAAAGAAACTACTAAAACATATTAGCTTTAAAACTTAAAAAATCACTAAAATGTGTTTTTCTATAATTTAATTTCTTTAATCCTGTAAAGTCGATTAAAAATACTGTCTGAAAGAGTAAAATGTGACCAAAATTGAAAAAGAAACATATTTGTTTCATTCATACCAGATATACTCACTTAGATCTTCTCATTGCAGTAGATATCTTGTTAAGACATATGTATTGCTGTTTACGACATCAGACGTAAGCCATAAACACACATTCAATTAGATACAATCAATGTCTCAGCTCGCGTGACGGTGTACATATGCGTGACTTTCACTCTTAAAGTTTTATTATTTCTATCAGCAGATAATGTACGAAGTTTACGGGGATATTTCCTTTTATCTTACATAAACCGTATACGAGTTCCTATAAGGCGAATTTAACACTAATTTCATACTGAAATGTGCAAATTTGTTGATCTAGTTGATACTCCTGACTTCGTTCGCCTTCCATTTTTTATGTACCAACAGGAAGGTACGCTCTGAAAAAATGTGACGACCTCATCGCCTGTTGGTGGAGTAACCAGTAGTTTAATTGCTAAAAACCGATTAGGGTATTGGTGATGGAAAAGTATAGGTTACAATCAAGTCTGAGGAGATTTTTTTGGGATTAGATTTGGTGATAGAAAAGTGTAGGTTACAATAGATTAGGTATTAGGGTAACAGTATGACGATTTTTTTTTCTTTTTTAAAAAATGTAGAAATTAATTCCAGCAAAAAAAAGTATCTTCACGCCCATATTCCCCAAGAGGTAGTCAGAACCAGGACACCCACGACTAGCCGAAGACACTTAGTCCCACAATGTATAGGTGGCAAGCCTATCGCCAACCGGGCACATATCCAATCCCGAGCAATGTTTTTTTATCAGAAAATCGCAAAGACCCAATTGTTGACCGACCCGGGATTCGAACTCGGGACCTCATGAACTCAAATTACTGAACCTAAGAACTGAAGCGCTATACTATAGAGGCGATAGAGGCAAATTGATTTCATGTATGGGTAAACTGATAGGCCAGTTTCATATTTATGCCACCGTAGCGCATGTAATTGCCATTATCATATGCTGTTTTGGAAGTAGCCATTTTAATTCTGATAAATGAAAATTGTTTAATTATTAAAAATACTAGGAGATAAAAATACTCATGACTTTAAACTCAAATTTAGCTGAAATGAAGTTCTTGGTTCAGCAATATGTTTGAATAGCGTATTAAAACCACAGTGTAAATTTTTCAAATGAAAGTTTGAAACTCAGCCATGCGTACCGCCTTTGACGCCCCGCCGACCGGCCTTTGTGGCTCAAACTATTATGATCTGGATTTTAAGCTGGTACAAAATTTACTTATTAAAAAAGTTTCGAAGAAAAATGTTTAAATGTATCAAGAAATGATTCTTTTCAAGAATATTCAAGAGAAACTTTAGTTGAAGTAATAAGGTCAGGGTTTTATGTTTAATTTAGAAAAAGCATTGTTATAATAAACTTTAAGGAATGCATTACGTCGTAAGAAGAGAGGAGTTGGGACATGAAGCTTTAATAAAACTGAAAAAACATAAATTCATTATTCATTTGACCGCCTCGTTGGACGAGTGGCTAGCGTATACCTCTAACTACATCGACTCTCCGCGAGGCTCGGGTTCTATTCCCGACGGGGGCAGACATTTACGTGATGAACATTTAGATGTCTGCATTTCCGCGTCTGGGTGTTTATTAAATTTATTCTGGTATCTATTTTAGTATTTCTACGTATTACTATCGTTGACTGACACCCATAACACAAGCATATAATTTGCTTACTTTGGGGTTAGATTCAATTTGTGTGAGTTGTCTAAGAATATTTATTGTTATTTATTTATTATTTCACAAAAAACTGCCCTTTTTCAAGTACAAAAAAATCTTCATTTCGTTATTAGAGCTCATAAAATGTTTGTTAAATTGTCTGACATATTACGGACAAAGCTCAAAAACTTAAAGATCTGTTTACAAAAATATAATACTAATGCTGCTAAACTAAAATCTGATTTTTGGCATCTTTTTAAAAAAATAAATTTGTTGTGTTATTTATCGTTAGAAGAATGCGACCAAATAAAGAAAATATCTGGAAAAATTGCAAAGAGAATGAGGTTTTTTTTCTTTATGTTAGAATCTGTTTTAATATCCAGCGATACAAACTTCGCCGGGTAAAATAGTTGTTAATAAAATTATTTATCATACAGTTTTTTGAATAGTTGCAGTATTATCACTATTAGTTTCCCCCTTTTAGAAAAAAATATAATTGTTCTAGAATAAGTAATTTGAAATGGTCAATGTTTACTTCTTATGCACACATACCTATACATTTCAAGTACATGTCACGCCTTTTAGTTTTGTGTTACTTACTTACTTATCTTCACGCCAAGTTGCTAACGGCGTAGACAGAAAGTATCGAGTACCTAAAATCTGTCCCAAGAAGTTAGTTTCAAATCTGTAAATTATTTCATTAAAAAAACTGCTAATGTATTTCCAAAAAAGATTTGAGGATAGTAAGAATTTAACCTTTCAGAGGCCAGGCCTACCAGTTTGGAAAGCAAAGTAAACGGCCGCTTGTATTTAAGGGCTCAACGTCCGAGCCTAAAGTTGACATCCCAAAATAACCTTTTGTGTAAGGCGGCCGGTGCTTTTTTGTTTCGGAGTTTAACATTCAATCTAGTTTTAAGAAAATCTTCTGTTTATTAGCCTTACATTACCAAAGTTTGCATTATTTCATGTTTTAACAAAGACAGCTTTAATATAAAATAAGTAATTAGATTAGTGCTCCATTCGAGAAATATTTGTCATCTATTTGACCGCCTCGTTGGTCGAGTGACTAGCGTACACGCCTAACTACATTGACCAGCCGCAAGGCTCGGGGTCGATTCCCGACCGTGGCAGGCATTTCTGTAATGAACATTTAGATGTCTATATTTCTGGGTCTGGGTGTTTATCAAATTTATTTTGTTAATATAAGTATTTCTATGTATTAATATCATTGACTATCGCCCGTTACACAAGCATATAATTTGCTTACTTTGAGGTTAGATTCAATTTGTGTAAATTATCCAGGGATATTTATTATTTATTTACTATTTATCTATCACATCGGGGTACTACATACATTCGGCTAATAGTAGGTGGCCTGCTTATACATTTGTCTACCTTTTCAGGAATGCAGGCGTGAAGATATTTATTTTTATTATAAAATAGCAAAACAACTAGAAATTATGTAGAATACATTAATCTATGAATGCGAAATGCAAAATTTCTCCCGTGCTAGTTTAAGGACCGCGAAGTATGATTGACCATTTGTCATCCTGCCAGGCAACTCGTAAGAGGTGAGCACTGGTTCAAATATAGGTTATCACTAAGAAAACTGCTGGTCCACCGTCCAACATATTTCTGCCGCTATAACCGGAGGGTAGGGTAGCAGGTTAACTTGCAGAATAGACCTAACATTGTGACGACATGACAGCGAAGCATCTCTTACGTATGGTAAGTATGATCTGACTTCTCATATGAAAAAAACTTATTAAAATTTTACTCGTGTGTTTTCGAAATTAAAAATATGTGGCATATTACACAAAGATCACAGGATAGTGGCGATATGCAGCATTTATGCACTCTTGGTATGACCTACGATTGTCTCTTACCGTACCAAAAACCTTATGCTCGTTAATCGTCTTATAACTTAAAAAAACTTACATCTCACCTAAAATATTCTCACAAAGCGCCAGGTGATACAACAAAAATGTTAGCCCACTAAATAACTACACCGAAACACCAAATTAAGTTCATCGCTACCAAAAACAATTTAATTTTCCCCTTTCACGGCCGTGCGGTAGAAATTTCCGCAGTTAAAAGTTTATCTCAAGTGCTCACCAAAAACAGTTCAAAGTTTAACCAGTTTACAAACGTTAGGTGTTTTTTTATGCTCCAATAACACTGAGAAACTTTTCCTTCAAAATTTCATTGATATGTACTAACTGAGTTTTATTGAACTTAGTGAGCTAGAAGATTATGAAATTGAACACTTTCAATATCTCTCTAACAGACCTATGCTTTAAATGTAGCTATGAACCATCTCGATCACGTTGGCTTTCAAAACGAAACACTCACGTTGAAACCGGTCCATTTGTTTAGGAGTTACAATGCCACAGACAGACAGACTCACACACACGAATACACACACTTTATACACTTTTTTCTGAACTGCTGACCATCTTAAGTATCAAATTAAAGAGCTCGAAGAGCAAAATACAATTTTTCTCTTAGAATAATCTCGATCACGTTAGCTTTCAAACTGAAGTACTCGAGTCGAAACCGGTCCATTTGTTTAGGAGTTACAATGCCACAGACAGACATACATGCACCATACATACATACACGAAACCGTACATTTTTTTTCTATACAACCAACCAGAAATGGGTATCAAATTAAAGACCTTGAAAAGCAAACTACAATACTACTCTTTGAACAATCATACATACATCATAATAACTAAAAAAATAAAACATTCACTTTCAGCTGTCTACCCCTATGTATGTTTATTTCTTTAAAACTAAGCAAAGGATTTTGACGAGGTCTTTATTTTTATTATATATATATTATTTTATTAGATAGAGTGATTCAAAAGCAAGGTTCATATTTTTAATAATATAGAAGTTTGTAAATACGTGTGAAGCTGGGACGGACTGCTAGTCATAACTAAAACTAATAATTTTTTATTGGTGCGCGTCTTATGCCTGCATAATTAATGAATCTATGTAAATAATATATCTTCTTTAGTAATACACTAATGCATAAACTTTACTAATTCAGGATAAACTTTGCGAAGGTATAATTATTTCGTATTAAAGTTCAGAAAGGACGTTCCCAGGAGGAAAGCTCAAGCTGATATAGATAGGTAATTCGTCACAGATTCTAATTGTAGGGTTGGCTAAAAAAATCTTTGCATTTAGAGATAAAACACCTTTTGTACATTTTCATTTATCACCGTCTGTGTTTTAATAAATAAATTTAAATCGTCGATTAATATTTAAATTTTGGATGTGTGTTCCCGTACTAACTATTACTCACTGCTTTGCAAGCGTGTATTACATACCTCTCCAATACGATAGCGTGATACTAACTAGCCTATGATTTGTTCTTACTTTTAATTTTTTATGCTAAAATCCAGATGCCAGGATCCATCCTGCCTGGACGGCAGATTAACGTGGCCTATAGACACCGTAGATATTAGGGGTGTTCGCTGTCCTAGTCTTATTGTGCTTGAGTGAGATCTGAGTTCTTAGCCTAAGCTTCTCTGAAAGAGAGTCCGTTACATTAGAGTCCACAAAAATGAAATCGACGTCTTTCTTTCTTCTTTTTTTTTTCTTTACCAGGAACGTAACCTCCATTAGCAGTCTATAGCTTCGTGGTGGTTTGACAGATCCGTTATTAACCTCCCTGTCAAAAGTTGCCGCTAGTCGGCGATCATATAAAAGTAATAACCCAACTTCTTAGAACTATTTAAGTAACCGCTATAATTTATTCCATAGTAAACTTTTGACAAAGAGACTGTTTAATCATCTTTCCCTGTAAAGTGGTTCCTGGCCGTTAATAATGAATGAGTCTGCATTACTAAGCGAGCTGTTCTGCACAACACGAAAGTAAAATAATAACTAATTTTATATATTTTCTCTGTATGGAACCTGCGACTATCTGTAGGTTGTGTGTTCCAAATTTCTTATATTTGTTTTTAATTTTATTATAATATTGGAAGGCAAACAAGCAGACGGATTTTCCGATAGTAAGAAATCCGCGCCGCCTAGAGACAAAAAAGGTGAGAATGATGCGCCGCCAACGTGAGACGGGGATGTTGGGCCTATATCAAAAGTAAGTTTACCGGCTATCCTCCAAGCTGAAATACGTCAACGGCAAACTACCGGCTATCCTCCAACAACGGCAAACATTCTTGTTACGGGGGCAGGAATATGTAAGGCGGTGGTACCAATCCGAGCGAGTCGCTGCGAAACTCTACCACCTAGTAGGATATGTCCATGACGAGGACGGTAAAGGCTTACTCGCATTTAACGAGCTGCCTGTTCCTACCAGATGGTTTGCAGAATAAATAAATATCCCTGGACAACTTACACAAATTGAATTTAACCCCAAAGTAAGCAAATTATATGCTTGTGTTATGGGTGTTAGTTAACGATACTAATACATAGAAATACTTAAATTGATACTAAAATAAATTTAATAAACACCCAGACCCGGAAATACAGACATCTAAATGTTCATCACACAAATGCCTGTCCCCGTCAGGAATCGAACCCGAGCCTCGCGGTTAGTCGGTGTAGTTAGGCATGTACGCTAGCCACTCGACCAACGAGGTGGTTAAGAATGCAAAGGAGTCCGACCCAAGACGGGGCAAATAATAATTTCATAAAATGGAATGGTCGATTATGACCACTTATTCAACTTGCCTGATTTTGTACCAGTGTTTTGTTTTAATTAGATAACAAATATAGAATAAACATTTATTTTGCTAAATCTGCGTAAGCAACGTAACTGTTGTTGCGAATAGACTTCTAAATGGCACAGGATGTGACAAGCCTAACCTAACGTTTCAACCACCACAGCGTTCACTTCCAGTACCTTTACAAATATTCTAAAGTAACATAGAATCATTTTAATAGAATATCTTATGAAATCATAAACCATCGAAGTTAATTTTTTTTTTTTTGGTTTTAAAATGCATATAAATCATTTTAGGTGTTTATACTATAACTACCTCGTTGGTTGAGGATTTAACTGTCAGTGAGTATTCGAGTATCGAGTATTGTTGGAAGACTTAAGCAAGATGCTCGGTGACCTCGATAGAGTTTCCCAATAGGTGGGGCTTAGGATGAACTTGAAGTATGAAAGTTATTCTCATATCTATTTAAGTATTTATATGTATTAGAATTATTCACTAACACCCATAACATAAGCATAATATAGTTTGCTAACGTTGGAGATATATTTGATTTGTGTAATTTATTTTTATTTAATATTATTTGTAAGACATAATGGTTTACAATCTTATACATATTTTTTGTTTTTGTGGACGAACTTCACCAAAATCTCAATCAGTTTTATGAATTTTTGATTTCAAAATGGATCTCAAATTGTACTCCAAATAGCTAGGTCAGTGTTATGAGAACAAAAACAACGTGGTTCTTTATTAAAAAGATGCAAATTGTGGATTTATTCAACTTAACTTTGAACTACATATCATGTCACAAAAGCAGGAATAATTAGCAACTTCATATCTGCAGACCAACATTATCCCTTTTGAGCCATTCATTACGCCGTCACGGTGACTATCCTTTAAGCTGGATCACAGAAGCGACAAAACTATCGCTATTCTGGTTGTGTACTGGTAAATAATATATTTTCTTTGTAACTTCAACTGAATGTTTTTTTTTGTTTTATTTTGAACGGCTTTGACTTTACTGACCTCACGGCTTTTATAACTTCAAACGATCAATAATCATATGTCAAAAAAAAGGTACTAAAAATTATTCCCACTAGTTGTTTTAGAGGACATACTTATGTACCCTTTTTTTATGATATTGGAAGGCACACAAGAAGACAGATTTCTTGAAGGTAAGATATTCATGCCGCTTTAAGACACCAAAGGTAGTAATGGTGCGTTGCCAACCTGAGGTCAGGATGTTAGGTCTCGAGCAAAAGTAAGTTTACCGGATACCTTACCCTCCGAACCGAACTCCGAACATCATGACGTTATTGCGGCAGAAATAGGCAAGACGGTGATACCGATCCGGGCGAGTCACTGCGAAACTCTACCACCTAGTCAGATGTAATGTGAGCTCGGACCAACACGGGGGCCCTCTTAAAGTGTTGCAAATTGCAGTAAACCGATCCATTCTAGATTTCACTTTTAAAATTATTCAATAAGTAATCGTTTAAAGTAACTTTTTTCTATCAAAAAATTCTTTATTTTGTTACTGCACAGGACTTTACTCTGAAAAAACGTAATTCAAAATGTACGTCTTTTGTGTATGTATTGTAGATGTTGCATTACGATGCAAACTCTACTGGCTGTTTAAAAAGTATATTTGAATTTTAAAAAAAGATTAAGAACGCTAAAAGATAAAAGAGAATCACAAATCAATTGACAATTGAAAGCATGTTGAAAAACATGAAAAGAAAATTGCAATAAGAAAATATATACCATTCCTTTAAATAAAAGTATTTTATTAAAACTTATTAAATAACACGCCCCGTGTTACAGTATTTATTAATGTTTGAAGAATAGTTTCAACATTTTTATAAAAAATTCACTGAAAGTTAAAGTACTTAACTATCGTTTCTAAGTATTTAACACATACAGAAAGCGACTCATCCAATTCATTTTTTTTAAAGAAAATCAGACTCTATTGTTAGAGAATAATAGATAGCTTGATGTGGGGCTTTCTGTAAAATTTTTCCCAAATTTCCAATCGCTTTACGTGCATTGTGAAACAGGAGCACAAAATTTTAGAAAAAAAATATGTTTCTGGATCTTTGTCTCATGAAACCTACTTGATTTTCATTATAACGGCCATATTATGTCATCATGTCTCTCTACCAACCATTTTAGTGATTTTTTTAGGAAAGAAAAATAGTTAGTACTTATTCCTTGTTCTAAATACCATAGTCTATTTGTTGTACCTTTTACATCACAGCGACGCGATGTCAAAGTATATTTTTTGTATCTGGGAATAGTTAAAAAGCTGGATGATAAGTGACGGAGAAAAGAGGGCTCTCTAATTCTTTCTCTAGACAGAAAAGAGAGAAAGACATAACTTTTTGAGCTTATTCTAACTGAAAATCGGTTGTTGGGCCCTAAAGTATCTGCTTTAGCATTTCAAAAAATAGCAAAAGTTTACGAAAATGGTATTATGTAAATTTTATTAACATCCTGCTAGTAGTTTTTAAATTACTCACTACAATGTATTTATTCATTTATAACAAACTACAAAAACTGATAGTCGAATCATGACAGAACTAATTTGAAAACTCCTCAAAATCATGGCCTATCTTTCTAGAAAAGAACCATCAAAATGGGTTCGCTATTGACCAAATAATTGCCATCGAACAGTGAACCGTCAAGTAAGTCAAATTGACAACCTCCTCCTTTTTTAGAGTCGGATAAAAACATCGAAATTGGTAAATCCATTTAAAAGGTTACAACTAACACTCATAACAACAAAATATATACTTGAATTCAGGATGCACTATTCTGGAAGTTGGTTGCAAAAGAAAAAAAACTTTTAAAAAGATAGAAAAATAATTTGCTATTCCGCACTATTTTTCGTCTCTGTAGAGTTATAATAAATACAGCAGTAATGGTTTTATAGAACCCACGCCATAAACTCTTGTTGCAGAGGCATTAAATTTTACATCCTTGGAGACTGCGCAATGGAATACTTGCTAGCAATTGCATCGTAGATTTCTACATTTTTATGCAACTGTTATTCTTATAATATTGTATTTCCCTGTGTTAATCCCGGGTTCGTAGAATAGACAATGTGCTTCTCCACCTCACAGAGAACAGATCATGTGCCTTCCTGTCAGTCAGCTCGTAAGAGGCGAGCATACGTTATATAGAGGTGGTAGAGTTTCGCAGCGACTCGCCCGGATTGGTACCACCGCTTTACCTATTCCTGCCGCAATAACGTCATGATGTTCGGATTTCGGTTCAGAGGGTAAGGATCCGGTAAACTTACTTTTGCTCGAGACTTAACATCCTGACCTCAGATTGGCAACGCACCACTACCATCTTTGATGTCTCTAGGCGGCGTGAATTTCTTACCACCAGGAAATCCGTCTGCTTATTTGTCTTCCTATAACATAAAAAAATAGGTCATTACCAATAAGACCACTTATGGTAGGCTTTATGTA
>NJDD01001401.1:103419-138296 GCA_002245505.1 Calephelis nemesis | reverse complement strand
AAATTACAAAATTTGGTTAACCTAACCTCAGAGTAAGTTATTATTATATGTTATAAAGCTAGCCAGCAAAAGTAAGTTTACCGGCTACCTGATCTTTCGAACTAGAACATGTCAGTGGCAAGCACTGACGTTATGCGGCAGGAATACGTAAGACGATAGTTCCATTCCAGACAAATACATGTATATACCCGGAAACTCAGACATCTAAATATTCATCAAACAAATATCTGTCCCCTTCGGAATTCGAACCTGAGCCTCGCGTTTAGTCGGTGCAGTTGGGCGTGGACACTATCCTTTTGACCAACGAGGCGGTGAATTGATTCCAATATATAGTTTTAAAATGATCTACTTCTAATGCAGTTCTATCTCAACAGGTTCTTACGAGGTATTTGAATGTGGGACGCGGACGAAGCTGCGAACAACATCTAGTGTTGGATAGTTAAGTATCTTTAAGAGCTACATTCATTCAGACTCCGGCCAACCGAGATCAATTTATGGGATCTAACAGATTTCAAAGGTACACCACCCTATTAGAGATTTACAGTCTGTGTTCACTCTGATTGCGAATAAATATTCTGCGGTTCTACCAATTTATTTGCGGTTAATCTACGTTGTGTTTGTTTACTAATCTGATTCAGCTTTTTAGTTATCTAGAGATAATTGTGAAAAAACTGTGTTCCATTTTTTTGTTATGGAAACAAAAAACACTTTAGATTTACAATTATTTAAGAGTAGCAAAACTGCAGAAATCGACTTCGATTTCTTTAAGTTAAGGTACAAAAAAATAAGTATTTCTTCGTTTTGCTTTGGTCTACATCATCGCGTCCATATTTGGTGGTAAAAGTACCACCTCGGAATTCGCTCGATCGGATGAAAAAGCTTTTGAATTTTTTTTAAAATGATGGAGAAATTAAGAATACACCAACAAATTAAAATTCGAAAAGTTGAAAATGAAGAAATAAACGATTATCTTAGGAAAGTTATGTAGCCTTAATACGCGCATGTTTTAAATTATAAGTAAATACCGACAAGACTATCCTAATAGAGTGCTGTGCAGCAGCTTGCGGGTCTCCACTGCCTTACATTTTCCAGTCGCGATAATTACATAAGGTTCTTGTCCGGAGTGTAGGCTACCCGGAAGACTTACGAAATAGGACAGCGCTGCACCTGTAACATCTATTGTGTCTATAGGCCACGGTCATCTCTTATTATCAGAAGAGCTCTGTGCTAGTTCGCTGATCACTTATCTAGAAAAATCATCATTTTGAAATAAATATCAAAAATATGTCATTTATAACATTATACCAAAAATTTAAAATAAAAAACAAGTTTACAAAATTTAATAAGAAACTTTAAAACTTTTAAAGAAATGGATATCCTGGCTCTTAAGAATATATTAAAAATTAAAATATATATTAACTAAAGTTATTTATTTCGAAACTCATTAAGTAACCAGGCATATTTAATTTTTAATGAGTCAAAAGGCCTTTCAGTCCCAAAGGAGCTTCGTCAAGAGAAAACTGTATTAACCCCATTTCCTTCATCTGTCGATAGCTCCTAATTAAACGATTTTCGTCTATCCTCTTTTAATTTAGGCTATTATACTCTAAAACCATGCTGCTAACGACGTTTCAACTTTTACCTCATGTTACCTTAAGGTAAAACCTTTGTTCTTTTTACCGACGGCACTTTAGATAAATAAATAAATATCCCTGGATAAGTTAGACAAACTGCGTCTAACCCCAAATTAAGCAAGTTATATGCTTGTGTTATGGGTGTTAGTCAACTATACCAATACATAGTAAAACTTAAATAGATACCAGAATAAATTTAATAAACACCCAGACCCTGAAATGCAGACATATAAATGGTCGTCACACAAATGCTTGTCCCTGTGTGTGTGCACTTTGTATTACTCACTTTATGTTGCACTTAACTCAGCCGCTTTCTCGTTTTACAGTATCAGGATATACAACTTACAATACATGCAACGCCGCGGGCATATCGTAAATACCACTTAGGATTTATCAGAACGCCATTATCTGTCCAATTCTTAAGTCCAGACAATTTCATCTTAAAATACATTAGATCGTAACGGGGATCGTTTCGAACTATAAAGTTATGGCCGATTTTATCGTCACGGTCTTTTATAAGATTTATTTTTGATTTCCGATCTCCCAGAGTGTATTCTTGAAAACTTTATATTTCACAATTCTCGTACATTTTCTTGACACTTTTGTAGGGAATAAAGATATTTCTAACTTCATGAGAGCCTGGAGGGAAATCTGTCATAATTTTTCGCATTTTGATGCAATATGTGTTTAAACTTGTGATCTAACTAAAAAAAAATTAATCAAACCCTTCGGACATAAGGAAACATATACTTTTTCATTTTTTTTATCCACTTACTTATTTCATTTTTATGATAAAATACACCAGACAAGCACGCTGCTCCTAATGGTAAAAGATAACCGCGACCTATAAACACCATAGATGTTATAGGTGCATCATACCATGTGGCCGCTGTGTTAGACTAATTTTGTGTTGGGTGTTAGGGTTGGAAGGAAAATAATATAACGTATATCCTGATTGTTAAACGCCAATAAGCTGAAATCGTCTTAAAAAACTGGTTAAATGTATGTTGCAATAAACAATGTGTAAAATAGGGTTTAACCCCTCACATATTGCCGTTTGATCTACGTGTAGTATGTTATTTATTCGTAATCAATTTTAAGCAGTGTTTAGTAAAACAAAGGTGTTTTCTTTGTGCAAAAACGGTAAATGGATACCAACCTGAGATTGGGATATTAAACTTCTGGTGGAACTGACTTATCTATTGTCCAAATCAGAACACTAACTTTATAAAGGCGGGAATAATTGTGTGTTGGGCGGTATGTCAAAGTCCAAATCCAATTGAAGTAAAGAATTATTTCGGTAGGATCACAAATTAATTTTAATATTTGTTTTTCGTCGTTATGAAAGGAATTTTTGAAAGGACATCGCACAAAGGCTAATTAATCTCGGCTAGATGCCATGCCAAGATTTCCCGCGTAATCACAAAATGTCCGCGCTTCACAAAATGGCGGAAGGAATATTAGAGCAGGCGTCGAGATAATATTTTTTTATCGATTTTTCGATTAATTTTCTTTCTTTCTTTGAATTCTTTTAAAGTTGTATTCATTTGTTATCTCCTTTTGAAACGCTTCGTAATCTTTGTGATTATTAATTTCATAGTGTTATGTTTAGATAAAATGTTTGTGTGTAGCATAGTTTGCGAAACTATAATAAAGTGTTTAAGTTTTTTTTTTCATTATAAAAACCAAAACAATTGACAAAAGATATGTTGTTGAGACGTGTGTTCGTGTTTCGAAGATTCACAGAAGTAAGAGGATATTAACGCATCTTTACGTCCATATCCCCGAAAAGATAGACAGAGACACAACCAAGGCACCCACGATTAGTCGAAGACACTGAGCCCCACAAAGTATTAGGGGGCAAGCCTATCGCCACCGGGCATATATCCAATCCCGGACAACGTTCTTTATTAGAAAATTTAACATACATACATACATACATGTGTTCACGCCAATTCCCTTACGGGATAGGCAGAGGACATCGAGTGCCAGACCTCATGATCCTGACCAACCTTTATTCACATTCATTACGGTCCCTTTCAATCAAACACGTCGTTTTTGAAAATCGAAATATTGAAAATTAAATTTAATATACACATTTTTTTACCCGATCCTGAGATTGAACCTGGACCTCAAGAAGTCAAGTCCGTTGCCGGGCCGCGAGAACGCAGAGGTGATAATACGAGTATATAGGAAATCAACTTTTTGTTAAATTATTAGCCTAGACCTTTCCTTCACCTTCCCTTTTTCTGCAACCTACCAGCATACTAATGTGATATAAGTTTTAGTGCACGCCTCTGTCGTTTTCTAGAGATAAGGTAGTCGGTAGTCTAACTTTTTTACAAAAAAGTTGCCAACACATAACAACCATATTAATTTTTATACCCTGACATATGACGAACAAAAGCAGCATTATACTCTTCCTAATTTGATACATCTAAAATATTTTGTCTCTTTTGTATGTACTACAACAAAAAATATATATTTCATCTTAAATCTCTTTGATTTGTAATATTTTGATTCAAGTTACCATAAACTACAAGCATTGGTTCCCAAACTTTTAACGCATATACTTTTATGTTAATTTTGGAACCCTCCACATTTTGTTATACGATAATATACTGCCTCATATCTTTCATATCACCCGTAAAACTCAATATTGACTCACATAACTCATCTCAATACTAGTTTACATCAAAAACAAATATCTGTTTCGACGCCGTCATGTTGGGAAATTTAAATTTGAAAGTGGCGAACTGGCACGGATTTCAAAGAGCTATTGCTTGAATGGGGCAGAGTGTAATGTGCTGCATCTCTGTTTGGAGTTGAAGAGTTCTCATATATTGTGGCCGAGCAAACATTGCGCTGGAATATTGCACTCGGGCATTCGAACAGCTGTAACTTACAGATGTTTGAATGAGTTTATTAATTAGGTTGAAATATTTACTTTGCGAAATACAGTCCATTCTGCTTAATAACAACGGAAAATAATTTTATTCTGAAAGTAACCAGATATGAAATAGAGCCGTGTTGTTGGTAAATAAAATTAATATTTATAATGATATTGGGATTGGTCCGTGTTAGTCCAGGCTTCTTTGCAGAATATACCGTCAGTCTTCATGCCAGGTAGCTCGTAATAGGGAGCATAGGCTTATCGTCACTTACACCGTGCCATCGCAGTGACTCGCCCGGATTCACCAATTCGGGGTGGTACCCACCGCCTTACCTATTCCTGGCCCCATAGCATCAATGCTTACATTGACGAGTTCTGGTTCGGAGGGTAGGGTAGCCGGTAAATTTACTTTTGTTCGAGACTTTACATCCCGTCTTCAGGTTGGCAAAGCCCCATTACCACCTTTGGTGTCTCTAGGCGACGTGAATTTCTTACCACTAGGAAATCAGTCTACTTTTTTTATAAATAGAATAGATAATACATGAAGCCCTTATATGAGAACCTTTTTAGAAAACTAGAATACTTACCGGTGTTGTTCCGGGTCTGCTGAGAAGAATACAATATCTGCCTATCTGCCAGACAGGTTGTGAGACGTGAGCATAGGTTAAAGTATAAGTAATGACCCACAAAATCACTAGTGGTAAAGTGCTGTGCAGCTACTTGCTCGGATAAGGATCCGTCATCTTACCTGTTCCTGCCGCCACAATAACACTATCGTGTTCCTGTCTAGAGGATAGGATAGCTTTCACAATAGGATTTCCATCACAACCTCAGGATAGTGACGCACCTGTATCATCTATGGTATCTATAGGCCACGGTTTTGTAGTATCACCAGGAGCTTTGATCTTGTTAGCTGACCTATAACATTTAGAAACATAGATATCTTTAAGCCAAGTTCCTTGGGGAATAAGCAAAAAGTATCGACTGAAAGTATCACGAATCACGATGCCTGCAAATCTGCCTAGCTTCCTCACATTACTCTGTTATTGAGATACTTTTATTTAGATAAAAGAAAATCATCTTGTTTTATAGACTTCTACAATTACACAATCATCTTCTACCCGAAAAAAGCTGTACCACCTAATAAATTCATATTTTTTAATCCGCAATATTGCAAGTTATGAATTCAATAAATTATACAGTTCTGTGAAATAGCTCACCTGGATCGGTATTCCAGTCAGATTTTTTCCGCGTTATACATGTTCCAGTGCTCACCACTGTATTGTTCCTTGTTGGATTGATAGCCGGATAGATAGATATGAAATACATAAATATATAGATAATGATAATGTGATAAGCTCAAAATAAACAACTCTAACCTGAACTTGGGTAACAAAGTAAGATTTATCATAGTAACGAAATCTAGTCCAACCTACATCGAACCACAGATAAAATAAAGAGTTAACCGCTCGTAAAAAGCTGCAGAAACAAACCAAGCAACAGTGTTTAATAAAAGCAAGATTAAATGGCGGTCCCTGTGACGTCGTGGACAAAGAAAAGGAGAATAAAAGGATGCCTTAGACCGCAGTAATCTGCGCGGCCCATTCTTAAAACTGGCGACATACGGAAGACAAATTGAGACGTGTACTCCGCGTTTATGAATTTTAATATAATAGGATGCAAAAGGGTAAGTAGGTCACCTGATTGATCATTATCGCCTCCCAAGAACGTCTGCAACACTAGGAGTAAGTAGCCTTGAAAATTAACAGACAAAATCTGCCTGATTGCAAAACGAGGACTTTCAGGCAAATTTTTTTTTTATTTAATGAAAACATATTTTAGAAGAAAAGGTCAAACAAAAACAAAATTTTGTTTTTGTTTGATCTCCAGATACTTTGCGAATTTTCAGGAATGAGTATGGTCTTTTTCTAAAAGTTCCCAGTGTCCGGTTGCTATATTTAAAAAATAAATCAATACGCTAACAAACGATAGTTTTTCTCCTAATCATAACCCGAATTCCGAGGCAGAAATGTAACTGGATAGAGATTTTTTGTATAAAAATATAAATTAAAGCGCGTCGAATTAATCAAAATTTTTTTTCGAGTGTTTTCTTTAGGATAAACAAGTATTAAGAATCCTCGAAACCTTGTACTGTCAGGTGCAAAATAATGTTTTGTTATGTGAATTCATAATTTGAAAGCAAAAATATTTTTCAGCAACAAAATGTTTATGAATTCTGTTTAAATTCTAGTTTTAATACAGTTCATATTGCAGAAAAACCATTACTTTTCCTTGGCGGTGTTATTAACATTAGCACTGTGACCTGTAAAAATGTGGTATAGCGTTAGTTTGCCCAGCCATTAAAGAAAAACAGTTGTCCTTATTTCTATTATTACTATGTTAGTGCTTGCCACTTCCTCTTGCCTCGGAAATAGTTAACGTACCATATAGGCGTTAGATGGAACATTTATATACTGTTTATTTTTTTAAACAATAAGTACCCATATAGTGTCATAACGGTTAAGCTCCCATATTTTGATTAAATAAATATCTCTGGACAAATTATATGAAAAATTAATCTAAGACAAATTATATGCATGTGTCATGGCTGTTAGTTAACACTACTAATATACAGAAATCTTATTCTCATTTTTAAAATTCCTGTGTCACAATGTTAATTACCGTACTCCTCCAAAACGGTTTGACCGATTCTCATAAAATTTTGTGAGCGAATTGAGTAGATCTGAGAATCGGTCAACATCTATTTTTCATACCCCTATGTGACTAGGGTGACTCACCCCATTTTTTTACTAAAATCACATTAAAATATAGCAGAACAATGTCTGCTGGGTCAGCTAGTTTTATATATAAAATCAATTGCTGTTCGCTAGTCTCGTTAAAACTCTGACCACCTGAACCGCTAATTTTGGTTTTGAATTATTTGTGGAAGTCCAGCGAAGGGTTAAATGATAAAAAAAGGAAAACTAGGAAAAATACTTTAAGTTTTCCCGTATAAACAGAATAGGTGGAAGAAACAGGGACAGGTAGCACTAGAGAAATGCACGGTTGGTGATAAGTTTGTCACCTATCAAATTGTAGGACTGATTAGGTGGTAGGAACTAATTAAGAGGCTACTATTTATTTACATTTGTTTTTTATACGGATATATTTATGAGTAAAAAATACAATAGGTAACATAACATAATATAAAAGGTAGGTAGGTATGGGGATACGACCCCATAGACGTATACATAGGTGCAACCAAGGTGCCCATGACTATCCGAAAACACTAACGGCATGTATTAATAACTTATATACGACAAGTGATAGTGCTTTTTTAGATCATTTGCCATGTAACCGCTTTTTATTTTGAAATGATTAACAAGAATACATTAGCAACAAAACTTTGGCAGGCCTATCTCAACTGTAGATAGGTCAATAACATGGCTTTAAAATCAATTCACTGTGATAGGTGGTGACAAGCCTATCCACAACCGGGATATCCAAACCCTAGCAAGGACATTTTTTATTAGAAAATCAAAAAACACGTTTTATGTTGTAGTTGCTCGACCCGGGAATCGAAACTGGGATTTCATGAAATCAAGTCCAGAATTAGACCGATAGACCACAAAGGCAATAGCAATCAACACAAACAAATATTAAAATATCAAAACAAATTTATTGACATTCATACGCTATCATTGAAATACACACTCACGTCTTTAACAAAAATTTCTCACCTTGGCGAGTCGAACCTGGGACATATTCAGACTTTCAATAAAAAAAATTTATAAACCCTTCTTTTATAATATGCTTTATTAACACACAACTTGAAAGTTTCTGTACTGTATTTGCAAATGACTACATTTCACAAAAGTTTTACTGAAATGCATTTTAAAAATGAATATGACAGTATTCACCGGCCATTTTGTGTTGCGAACAGATGTCAAGGGTCTTGATTTGTGGGGAGTGTTAAGTGGATCTGCATTATACACGGTTTTAGCTGTATTGTACGAATAAAATTATTCACAAGAGATTTTTTGAAGTTAAAACTTCTTTAGCGGCGTTTCACCTTTTTTTTGGAATGGGTAAAAACTTCTAAATCCGCGTCAGGACTCATGACCTGATCGAAGATTTGTAAGCCGTTGCAGGGCGCTTGTACGAATGTTCGTGTTGTCATATTTGTGTACGATAGCGCAATAAATAAATATTGTATTCTACCACATAAATGATAGTATTTTCATTCTGATAATTAAAGCAATTTGTGCAACATTATTCCCTAACTATTCCAAAATATCAAAAATGCACAACGTTAATGTTCAAGTTTTTATTCCGCCGGCACTCCGAAATGCAACCCGTCGTTTTTTATAACATTGAAAGGCAAACAAGTAGACGGATTTCCTACCAAAGGTGGTAAGGATGCGTTGCCAACCTTAGGTTGGGATGTTAGACCTAGATCAAAAGTAAGTTTACCGGCCACTTTATCCTTATAACTGGAACAAGTCAACGGCAAGCACTGAAGTTATGGCGGCAGGATAGGTAAAGCGGTGATACAAATCCGGGCGAGTCGCTGCCAAACTTTAGCACCTAGACAGATGTCACGGTGTGACGGTAAGCCTATGCTCGCCTTTTACGAGCTGCCTGGCAGGAAGGCAAATGGTTTATTCTGTAAAGGAGATTCGACCAACATTTTCATGTATACATATTTACTTGTAGACATCAAAGTGATCACTAGTTGGTCACTATCTTACAGCTCAGTCTATGTGTGCGAGTCTACCGACCACCCTACCCTTTTCAAGTAACACGACAACGGTGAACACTTTCATTATTATGACTGGAATAGGTCAGTCGTTTGTACCAATCTGGTCAAGATACATCACACGTTAACCACATAATTTTAAAACTACTAAAAACCGAATCCAATTTCGTTACTACGTTTTCGTAATATTTTTTTTGAAAGATGGCTAATGTATCCGAGATGGTCCCAAACAGATTTATCAATATTCTACCTCTCTTCAACGGCTCGGAACCAATTTAGGTCTCGGCACCACTCAACAGCTCGACATATCGAAATTCGTTTTTTGTTTTTTGACCGTCAATAATTAGCTTACAATAAGCTAACATAACCCTGAAGATGTTGTTAAAGCGAAACCAGTTGGCTAATATTATTTCAGTTTTTAAAGAATTATATTAAGTGAAACAGTGCAAGTGTTTTATTAAAATATGTAAAAAAGACATAATGGAGATACACCAAGTACCAAGGCAGGAAGCAATTCAGTATAATCAACATCCCCTTCGGTTCAATCAACAGTGCACATCCTATTTTTAAAAATTTACTAAGTACTAACGCCCTAATACCTACGTAGTACCTACTACGTAAAGTAGTAACGCCCGTTGGTTGAAATTCGACCACAATAAATTTTAAAATCTTGTTGATAAGAACGCCATCTTCATTTCTGAAGACCAAACGAAAGAAAAATGAAAGAAAACTTCGTTTCCTAGTTTTTAGTGCGCCACTTGTTATCTTTTATCGTTGTCATCAATATATTTGTTTGTGTGTGTCAAATGTATGTTAGTGTGGGTAATGGTTTATTTATTGATTCAATGTAGGTACTTTATAAGCATTACTATTGAAAAATATTAGCGTTCTGCACTTCTCCTACTCATAAACTATAAGTGTGCCAAATTTTATGCTCCTGTGTTCTCGCAATTTTCGTAAAAAGGGGTCCAAAGTTTTCGCAATGCGTACTAATGTATAGATAACCAAAAATTACGAAGATCAGAAATCATTAATTGTTTCTAGCAAAAGCCTAAAAATCATCATCATCATAAAATGAATATAAAACCACCTGAATAGTTGCCAAATGAACAGGTGGTTCACCTGATGTAAGTGATCTTCTTTGCCAACAAACAATTATTGTAAACCAGGGGTCCCACAGTTGCGTTGTTGTCCTTATAAAATTAAAGGGCTACTTTACTAAAGAGGAAACGTATCGAAAACACTACCACCGGTTATAGATTGTACAATGATGTAAACCAAAAAATTGCGGTCTGCCATTTTAAAAAACATAACTCTCAAAATCGGCTTAATATTGACAGTGATCGAGTAACAAACAAAAAGAAATAAAAAAAACATTATCGAAAAAATAAAGTTAAATATAGGATTATTTTTATTTCATTTTTTATTTACACTAAACATTGTGTCAAATGGAAAAGAATATTTAATTCAAAAATAAGCCTGCTTGGAGCTGGTGTTAAAAGAATGCGTCGAATTCACATTTGTCTTGTCAGATAACAATCTAGATCCAGGTTACATACACGGTATAAAACACGCTGACAAAATACAGCTTTTATAAAGATTTATAGTTGAAGTAATCTCAATTTTTAATGTGATAAATCTAAGGGACTTTACTCAAACTTAATAAATAAAAATAAATTGTCTTACTGAAATGTTAAACACTCCTTAAACACATGTTTTACTAAACACAATCTAAATTGAATTCTTAACTACTAACATGCTGCCACGTCATCCACATGTGGCGTAATATATTGGCAATTTGAGACAGTGTTTAAATAAATAGGCGTTTATAGTGTTTAGGCAAAAATGTTCACATTCCAGAAGTGTTTTATTTATAAAAAAGGTATCAATATAAAAAAACAAATAACTAATTAACGTTGTTCACTAGCAGCTGTAATATTTAGGTATTGACTTACAAACAGATGAACAGGCCATGATTAAAAAATTGGAACATCCTGTTATGTTTTTTTAAACATATTCAAAGAGATTCAACATTTTCCATTTGATATTGAAATGGTCTCACAAATATTTATGTTTTTTGATCAAAAGCTTTCAGATATAATTCAGAATGCTTAATTTTGTAAACTTTTCACTTTACACAAAGCATTGTAAAATACAAAGGACATTATTTAATTAAAATTGAAACCCATTTAGATCCGGAGTTAAAAGAACGCGTCGCTACCACATTTATCTTGTCAGCCAGGAAACTAGGTCCAGGTTACACACACGGTATAAAACATGCTGTCAAATAAACTGCGGACTTTTATATAGAGATTTGTTGTAGAGAAAATGGATATAATAAAACTAGCTCGTTTGTGTTTACTTGTTACTTTGGAGTTAAAGTATTGTAGAAGTGTTTTAGGAGTTCAGAAGTATTTCAGAAATGAGAAATCAAAGACTGGTGCATTTTTTTTATTTCCTTTCTTTATCATTTTGTGGGTATTTATATCTTACAGATACTCTCAAGTAAACTATATCTATAGAACATAACTACCCGCGTAAACGGTAAGAAAAAAACTTAAAAATGACACCACGGGCTTTGAATCCTTATTAGCTCAAATTGTTAGAGCATTCGTCGGCTTGAGAGAAAAGGGTACAGGTTCAAATCTTGTCTGGGATTTTTTTTTTAATTATGAAAGCAAATGCAATAATAAAAATTTCCTTAACTACTTCGTTGGTCAAGAGATTCGTCCACGCCTAACGCTACCGACCAATCGCGAGGCTTATGTTTGACTTTCGACGTGATAGGCATTCATATTATACATACATACATACATACATACATATCTTTACGCCAAGTCCCTTACGGGGTAGGCAGAGAGTATCGAGTGCCAGACCTCACGATCCTGACAAACTGACAAATTCATATTATAAGTAAGTATATTTACGCCAATATCCCCGAAAAGGTAGGCAGAGGCACAACCAGGGTCCCCACGACTAGCTGAAGACACTATGGCCCCATAATGTGATAGGTGGCAAGCCTATCACCAATCGGGCACATACCAGTTGTGTATAATAAGATTTTAAGTTCATATTCAATATATTTTTTATATTATTTTGTTCTTTTAGAGCATTTAAATAAAAGCTTGTTGTCTAAACAGTTTTTTTATTTATTTTAATAATTAAAGAAAATGCCTTAGCAAAAAATCTCTAGAAGGCCTATCTTTATCTGTGGAAAGGTATTAATATTGGCCATTAAGGAATAAGCAAGGCAATATCACTACGTAGTATAAAATTAAGACGCATTCCGCTATCCCTAGCCTACATAGCGACATGTAGGCTTAAACTACATAATGGATTTTGATGCGGTTTTTAATTGATAGAGTGATTGAAGAGAAAAGATTAGATGTGCAATAAAAACCACACAGAAGTTGTCCACACGTGTGAAACTGGGACTGGTGGCTAACTTATAAATAAAGCAAAAACAATGAACTTAATTTAAAATCTCTCTGTAGTTGTGTCGAATTATAATTATTGAAATAATGTAAATTAATTAATTACACTACACAGAAAATTTATAATCAAAATTACAGACAATGTAGTAATGTTAATGACATGAATTTCCATTTTAATTTGAACACTAGCAATCAATACAAACTATTTGTCCTTTATAAAACAATTTAAAGTATTTTATGTGATATGGTGAAAAAAGCAAGTATGGCCTATAGATAAGGGTATAATATAAGGGTAAGGGTATATAGGTATAAGCCACCGACTACAGCGAATCCCCGGTTCAACCCTGACAAGGGTAGGAATGGCATTTATGTATCGGAATATGTTTATTAAATTTATTACATTATATATTAAAAAAATGTATGGCTATGGTTGATTAATAGCCATAATGCAAACATATAATTTGCTTACTTTGAAGTTACATTCAATTTGTGTACTTATTCCAGAAACATTAATTCTTATTTATTTCAAATTATATCCATTTTTCAATGACTTTTTTGTTACTATTTTATACCAAAAAATATCACAAAGGCTTACACAATATAAACTATTAAAACACCACTAAGTACAGCTGTAACCTGTCGTGTTGTAAATCTCTCAGCGCTAGATTTATACATGGAAGCGCTTGCAGCGTTAATGGTTTATATTTTCAGTTCTAACGATTAAGCTAAGTTGGTTTTACTTCTTAATGTTGGAACTTTATACGAAAAAGATACCTATATATTATTACTAATCGGAGGTTTTAACGAATTTTAGAAAACGTCTGACTTCTGTGTATTCAAGAAGTTTGGTACTTTAAAAAAGAAAAACAAACACACGAATATCTAGATGATTACATGTAGGTAAAGCGAACTGAAAAAAGTTATTCTGATTCAATTAAAATCAAGACTAATATTAGCATCCTTGTATCAAAGGAAGAAAAACGTTGTACCTTATGTAAGTGTTGGCTCTCTTTGTAGAGTAGAATGTGTACCGCGCAGGCAGCTCGTAAGAGTGAAGAGTAAGTTAAAGGGCTTATTACCAATAATATCACTGCTGCTAGAGAGATGTGTGGCTACTTTTTCAGGCATAGCATTAGCATACACAGGAATAGCATTGTACAGAAATAGCTGTCACCATTATGAACCTTGTTCTAGTCTTAAGCATTAGCTCTAATATAACATAACTAAAACATCTATGTAGTCAATAGGTCACAGATGCATGGTTGTCTCTTACCATCGGAAGAACCTTGCGATTGTTCAAAACTTGCGATTGTTCAAAACCAGAGTGTAAGAAATTTACATCTGAGACTGGAAACCTTTTGAGAAAGTAGATATGTTTAAGCAGTAACCCTCAATACCCGAACATAATGACGACGAGCACTGATATAATGGCAGTAAAAATGTAAACCTAAATTAAAATAGACAGTCCGAGTTAATGTTGTTTGATCACGTAAATAGAATAGTAGACCTAGGACCTGGTACCATGGGAGACCTAAGTCGACATTCCACGACCAAATCGACCGAAAATCATCCAAGAATGTAGTCTATGAGTGTTGGAAACTGGTGTGTTTTTAAAAAAGCAGTAATGAATGGGGAGGAAGCTGCAAAGCTGGATTCGTTACACTTAGCATTCGATACTCTCTGTCTAAGCCTCATGGGACTTTGCGTGAAGATATGATATTACTCGTAATAAAGAAGAAGTATCTTCACTACATAAGTATAAAACAAAGTCGCTTCCTCTGTTCCTGGGTTTCCTTTTTTATGATATTGGAAGGCAAACAAGCAGACAGATTTCCTGATGTTAAGACATTTATGCCACCTAAAGACACCAAAGGTGGTTATGGTGCGTTGCCAACCTGAGGCCGGGATGTTACGCAACGAATTTTAATGCGATTTTTTTAAAAAGATGAAGTGATTAAAAAGGAAGGTTTATATTATGTATGTTTCATAACCGCGCATAGTCGGGGCGGGCTGCTAGTAATTAATAATCTACATCTCATAATTTTTATACCGCATAGTTCTATAATAAGAGATGTTTGTGAAGCCTCAAAGAATGTTTAGGACGGAATTTGTTGAAGCAACATTTTTTGAATTCCTTGAATATTAACATTTTAATATAAATGATGTAGTTTTTTAAGACCTGAGGAAAGTGTTTATGTTTAGGTTACAGCCAATGTGGTGAATCCTGGTGTTATGTGTACTTAGAAATGGTTGTAATACAAGGGAGATATGTCAAAGTTCTGGTTTCCCGGCAACCGGTATGTATTGCTGTCGCTTTTCTAGATTGGCTAGGTTTGGACAAGGTGGTGATTTACGATGGCAAGGTATAAATTTATTTTTATTTTAAAAATGTATGTAATTTATAATGAAAATTGTAATAAAATCTAAGAAATTCTAAATTATGCTGGTTTACCTAAACATCATTTTAACACACGTATTCAACAAGTAAATAACTTTCATTCATTTTTATTCATTTTTATTATTGACCGCCTCGTCGGTCGATTAGCTAGCGTACACGCCTAACTACGCCGACTAACCCCGAGGCTCAGGTTCGATTCCCGACGGGAGCAGGCATTTGTGTAGTGAATATTTAGATGTCTGCATTTCCGAGTCTTGTTATTTATTAAATTTATTCTTGTATCTTAAGTATTCTGTATATTAGAATCGTGCACCCATAACACAAGTATATAATTTGCTTACTTTGGGGTTACATTCAGTTCGTGTAAATTGTTGTCTAGCTATATTCATATTAATTATAACATTGCAATTTGTTAATTGTCTTTTAAAAATGTCTTATCACTCCGAGGACCTATATTGAAAAAAAGTATCTTCACGCCCATATCCCCGAAGAGGTAGGCAGAGGCACAACCAAGGCACCCACGACTAGCCGAAGATACTAAGTCCCACAATGTGATAGGTGGCAAGTCTATCGCCAACCGGGCACATAACCTATCCTAAGCAACATTTTTTTTACTAGAAAATTGGAAAAAACGCAATTTTCTTTTTGTTGCCCGACCCGGGATTCGAACCTATATTAATTTTATAAAGATCCCTCTCGTACAGTCATTATGCTGAACTCAAAAACTGCTTAATTATTAAAATTATATGGGACTTACGACTTATCTTTCTAAAAAATAGTATCGATAACTAGTAACCGAGTTATAACGTAACAAACTTATCAAAAATTAAAAAAAATTAAGTCGGTTCAAATTGTCTACAAATTCCCCAATTATTATCGTCAAGTCGATTTGAGACGAGATGACCTCAACGCCACCAATTAGGTTGCTGGGTTATTTTATTGAATCAGGCTTTACTTTGCGGAAATCCATTATAACAGATGTAAAATAAGCCTTTATCTTGCTGATTCCGCGTAAGCAGTGTAACTGGCAAATAATCCTCCAAACGACACAGAATGTGACAAGCCTAACTGACGTTCCAACCGCACACCCTGGGTTATTCCTTGCAATTTTTAACATTTTATTAATATATTTTTTTATCTATCGCCTCTGTGGTCTAGCGGCCCTAGTGTTAGACTTGACTGCATGAGGTCTCGGGTTCGAATCCCGGATACTGCATACTGGTACACGACAATGCAAATACAGTCATAAAGGGAGTAAGAATAAATAAAAAATAAAACTGTATAAATAACACAAATTGATTCAAATTCCAAAGTAAGCAAATTTTAAGCTTGTATTATGGGTATTAGTCAACGATAGTATTATATAGACATACTTATATTGATATCAGTATAAGGAACTTTAAAAAACACACTCAAAACAAGATATGGTCAGGCCTAAGTTGTATACCCTTAAGAAGAACCTTATAAAACTGTTAAGAAAAATCCAGATTCAGTTTACTAGATTACAAGTACCAGTAACCATTACGGGCGATGGGGTCATCACGTAACAAAAAAACTAAATTGAAACTAACCGTTATTATTGAATAAAAATTCCAATTTTTCAAATCAAAAACAAGCGCTGCAGCTATTTTACTAAAATTCTCTCGATACGAGGGTAGGTCAATATTTTAGATCCACTAGAGAAACGGACTGAAGTACAAGCAACGCTCCGTACACAGGACGAATGTGAGCCTACGCGGCGTTTTGATAAAGGGGTTTTACCTTATTTTTTAACCACGTTTTCATAAAAACCACTACGGAGAACAATGAAAATATTTTATGGCTTTTGGCTAACGAAATTGAATTTTTGAGTCTTATTTAAAGCTAGACTTCCGGCGAACTTTGTTTCACCCATTCAGGTTGTATAGAAAAAATGTCGTTTTTCTTAGCTTCCATGCAATAGAAGGGGAAAACTATGCTATGTCCGTTTGCCGGTTCAAAAAGTCAAACATTTACGTTTTTATATTATTTTAGTTGACCGACAGACTATCCTCCCTTCATTACGAATATTGAATTCTTAAATTTTCTCATGTTCCGCTAAGCTCATAATATTTTTTCTTAATTAACATCCATCTCCTGGTAAACGTTAATATAACATCAAAAGAATTAGTAAAATCTTCACATTCGCTTACGCGTGATGCGATGGTCAAGAGAAACATAAACTCATTTCGAATCACTCACGGATCTCCTGATGGTAAGAGATAACCGTCTCATATAGACCTCAAAGATGTTATAGGTGCGCCGCTGTCTTATGACGTAGATGCTAAGCCAACTGTACATTTCCACCATGCGGTATGGACCCGGGCAAGTTGCTACACTCTTCCACAAGTAGTCTTGTTAGTAATGACCTATTATCTTGGCTTATCTATAAAAAAATGCCTGGAAAGAAGACAGACTCCTTTTTTATGGTTGGTAGACTGTTGCGCAACTCGCCGCGATTGATACCTTCAATAGTTTGTCTATTTCTGTTAATATAGCGTCAGTGCTCGCCATTATCTCGTCACGCTTTAGGTAGGGTAGTTGGTAGCTTTGTAGACGTAGTCTAAGATCCCAGCCGTTAGACAATTCGGTATCATCTACAACATCTAAATGTGAGATTTGTCTCAATATCAGCAAAGCTTACTTGCAGTTATCTTGAAACGGTAAAACATAAAATTAAAAATTTTAAATCCCCCGATACAAGCACCTAATTTACCTTAAGAAAGAAAAAACAACCAAGTATATTTGGAGACATTCGGTTATTCTCCCCACTTTCACCCTCCATAACTTCTAAAAGACTCAACTGACTTTTATCAATTTCTAAGAACACTCGCACATAACTAAAACTAAATTAAAATCACTGCAACCGTTGGGGAGTTATGGTGCCACAGACACACAGACTCGTCAAACTTATAACACCCATCTTTTGTGTCGGAGGTTAAAAAAGGGTTTGGTTAAGACTAAAGAGACGTCTTATTATGAAATTAGTTGTATACTAACCAGATTAATTCAGTATACTAAAGTTATGAGTTGCCTACATCCCTACCCGGATAAACTCAGAAACACTAGTATTACAATCTGCTGCAAATTGGCAGTTAATCATGTTTGAACTGAAATTACATTTTAGACCAAAACTTTATCAGGTTAGTTAAGCCATATTTATGTACCGCAATAATGAAGCTGTTTGTCATTACTGAACATTAATTGTTAATGCAAATAATGATATTTCTGGAGTAAAGCTAGACAGTACAGTAAATACTATTTCTACATAGATACATGAATTATCAATTTAATTTTAGTTACTGCGGTCTAGTGTTAATGTTAGTCAATATTAGGTCCGGGTTCGATTCCCAGATACCCTGATTATGTCGGTGCTCTACATTGTTGTGTCCCGTACTGAATCTGTCAGATTTGCAAATGTGGCCTAAAATCACGGCCATATTTCATCATCAAGATAGATTAGGTCTTGCTTAATCTGTTTTCTTTTTAATTAATGATATGTATTTTCCGTACTTCACATTATAAAACGGAAGTCTGTCTTTCTGTCCGTCTGTGCGTCTGTTATTTTATTCCTCTGTTGCTCTTTCGCTGAACCGCTGAACCGATTTAATCAAAATTGATGAAATTTAGTATCCGCACTTACAGTATAGATCAACTAGTTTAAACTAAGGCACATTTTTTTCAAATTACCTCCATGGATCATGACAGGTTAAAAATTAGTTTAAGTTTTCTTTCATTTACTTTTTTTTTTAAAAGAAAGTTTTTTTAGTTTATAGTTTAACTATTCTATGCTGAAGAAGTCGCGGACAAACTTCTAGTACTAAACTAAACTATTTTGTTGTACTTAAATAGTTAAAGCGCAACATTTCAAATCATTCAATTCATTCAATTTCTCAAGAACGGTTAAATGTTTCCAGTTTTGGAGTTAATTACACAAAAGTTCGACGGTAACTTTCTGAAGTTATAATTCGGCGTTATCTCCTCCGAAATTCATGCCTTCCTGAAATTCCGTTTGATGGAAATTGTATTTATATTTTCCAAGAAATTGTTTTACATTTTAAGTCTTAGGGAGCGTCCTTTCGTAACGTGAGGTGTTGGTTTATTGCGAGTTAGAGGAGTGTCTTCACTAAAATCGCGTATTTATTTCCCCGAGAAATGGATTTTATTAAGTTTTTTAAGATCGAATCTTACATACATACAATCATATTAACTAAGGGACGGAAAGGTCGAATAATTACTAAAAACTTTTCACGAAGGTGACGGACGCTCCTTTATTTTTTTAATATATAATCATTTGAATAACTAACAAGCAAAACCGCGTGTCATGCAGCAGAACAATCTTGTTTAATTCCGATCAATTACATGTTTGTTTATTGTTGATCCAACTTGGGTTACGTTCATATTCGGTGTATAGAAGTATTTTTTATGATATTGGAAGGCAAACAAGTAGACGGATTTCCGGATGGTAAGAAACTCACATCGTCCAGAGACACCAAATTTTTAATGGTGCGTTGCCAACCTAAGGCTAGGATATTAGGCGAGCAACAGTAAGTTTTCTGACTACCTTGCCCTCCAAAGACGTCAACAGCAAGCGTTAAAGTTATGGCGGTAGGAATAGGTGAGGTGGTAGTACCCATCCGGTCGAGTCGCTGCGAAACTCTATTACCTAATAGGATGTCAAGGTGTTAGTGACGTTACGCCTATGTTACGCCTTACGTCTTACGAGTGTATGTTATTATTGTTTCCTTTTTTTTGATATTATGTGATTACCCCATCGCTTCTGTTGTTACTTCTTACTCATACTCTAGTAACCTGAAACTGATTTTTTTCCAGCTGTCATAGCAAGGTGGCACCAATGGGACCCACTTCTTACTTTGGGTAAAATGTGCCAGTCGCTCGATTATGAAATAATTATAATTAAAAGTCGATTAAGAGTGATGACAAATATTTTAACCAGTATCCACCTCTTACGAGCTGTCTACGGGAAAGGCAGATAGCCTATTCTACTTAGCAGACCCGGACCAACACAGGATAAAACTAAACCCTATATTTGCAGACCTGGCTACGTGTTTCCGTGGCTTAGGTTTTTGTTATATCAAATAACATTGCAACTATATAAGGAGATGTTAGCTACCCTATCTTTTAAGCTAAACAGTGTACAAGTTTGATTTAAATTGGTTAATAATTTAGGATTCCATCGCGGACATACAACGTGGTGCGTTTTTTGATGTATATTAAGGTAAGATAGCATACTTATCAGCATATAGTGCACAAAAAAGTGTAAGAGATATTTATTTTTAGGAAAAATGTCTTGTAATGTTTGTGTAATAAGTATAATAATTATGTATAGATAGTAGTTTCAACTATTTCAATTAATTTACAAAATCCAGCAAATTGTTACATTTCACATAACATCAGTCATCGACACTATCCTGTTACTTCCTAAGATGTCTATAATCCATCAGAAAATCTGTCTGCTAGTTTGCCTTCCAGTTTCTCAGAATTAATTTTTAAATTGTAGTGAAATATTATGTTGCTCTTGCTAATATTCAAAAAAATAAAAAATAATTTCCCGTACCGGGAATCGAACCCGAGCCTCCTGGGTGAAAGCCAGGTATCCTAGCCACTAGACCATACGGGATTAAAGACCTATATCCAATTTTATGTACAAAAATAATGCTATACTAATCTATATTTGTACCATTTTCATACCCTTTGAGTATTATCTATATTTTAATACGAGAAGCCAAAAGTTTTACGAAATTTGCACTGACGGAGAAGATTTGGCACACTTATAGTTTATGTGTAGGAGAAGTGTAGAACGATAGATAATATTTTTCAATAATAATACTTATAAAGTACATTAAATCAATAAATAAAACATTACCCACACTACCATGCATTTAACACACAGACAAACAAGTATATTGTTAACGACGATAAAAGATCACAGATGGCGCACCATGGAAACTAAGTAGTTGGTCTTGAGAAATGAAGATGGCGTTCTGATCAACAAGATATTAAAATTAATAATGGTTGAATTTAGACCAACGGACGACCTCTAGTACCAAATGAATAGTCAAAGATCATAGTATTCGCTCCTGATGGCAAAAATTAAAAATTATGTAGGCTCTGTCATCTGTCATGTCGAAGCAATCTGTTAAATAATCGCATTATTTCGCTAACGAAAATGGGTTACAGCAGTTGTTAAAACTGCAAAAATACTGGCAGAAATAGTAAATTTAAGTTTTACTAATTTCCAAGAGCTTCTTAGAAAGATGAACAGCGTAAGAAATGGATAGCTGCTGTCAAGAGAACAAAGTAAGTATTATCACATTTATATATCTGTGGTATTATCATAACCTGTATTCGATGTTTTTACATTTTGTCTACGAGTTTTTGAGTGTCGATAGATCGCCATGGTACCCAAAACCAACTGATTTAATATGTAGTGAACATTTTATTAGTGGCAAGAAATCAGAGGAATTAGACAGTCTTAGTTATATACCGACGATACATAACTAAGACGATCCTTCAATCTATCGTGCTAAAATATCAAATGGATCTGGAGCTATTTCGTGGTACAATCGATTATGAAATGTAGAAAGAAGAGTGAATTATCTAACACCAACCAACCATTTATTCAATCATCAGAAACATACCATGAGACTTCCCGAGCATATTAAAAACTTACCACTAAATAAATTTAAGAAATAATATACTTTTGTAAATTTTATTTATAAGAAAAAAAGACAAGCCCGCTGAGTTTCTTTCGCCGGATCTTCTCAGTGTGTGGCCGTGTTCCGATCCGGTGGTAGTTTTTAGAATTATATAGACGCGTCACAAGAATCTTTGTATATATTGAATAAATAGATTTTGAGTTTGAGTTTTGAGTTTGAAGCCGAAATAACTTGAAAAAAATATCAGCTTTTAATGGGTCTTCATCATTTTAGATCTTGCAGGTTTGACGTTGAACTACTTTCAATTATTATTAAAAACACCAGCAACCAATTAAAATACATTATTTCCAAAGCAGACAGATTATTTAATTTTCTAAAAGTTTAAACTGGCTTGACATTTTCAGCGCTAAGCGTTTTATTCAGTATTCATAGAACAACAGTCGCAAGAATTTTTATACTACTTTACAAAATTTAGCTGAAAGTTTTTTGACCAAATAAATTGTAAATTGTGGGTGATACTCACAAACACTGTCTAATAATACTCATTTCGATCTGAAAACGACATTTAGTTAATTACTAGCGATACAGAAATAGTTGTATATGTTTATTATCATTTATTATAATCTTTAAAGCAGCTTTATCTTCTTGTTTAACAGTTAAACTATGACAAAAAAGAAATAATTAAACCCTGACATAACCAGAATCAAACAAGCTTCTTTAATAGATTTTGCATGCCACATTTAATTTAAATGCCCAAAAATGATTTCACAACTCTTTGTCCACCCAAATCACAGTGATTTTGCCTTCCGGACCATGATGTTGAATTCTCATAAAGTGGAAATCTCGAAATGTAGGATTTCCCAAAATGATAATTTTTTCAATTTCGCAAAATGTTGAATTATCTTGAATTTGAAATCTCAAAGTGCAGGATTTCCCAAAATGATTTTTTTTTTATTTTTCACAAAATGTACAGAAAGAATATACCTATAATACCTTGCACTAGTTGTAGAAGTAAGTAGTAGTGGTAGTTTAAGTTTTAGCCCTGATGATGCTGTATTAGCGAAACCGGAAGGCTATTTGCAAAATAATAAATTATAAGTGATACGATCCGTGAAGAGTACAAGTGTATTAATACGCGATGACAAAACCTTGGACCCCTTTTTTACGAAAATTGCGCGGACGTAGGAGCATTAAATTTGGCACACTTCTAATTTTCGTGTAAGAGAAGTGCAGAACGCTAATATTTTCAAATAATAATGTGTTTCAAAAAATAAAAAATATGCATCATTTATTGAATCAACTCCAGACAATCCAGAATAATTTTTTTCATAAAAATCAGATTAAAACTTGGTTTTTAATAATTTTTATTTTACTGTAACAATTTGTTGGTCCGAAAGTCAATAAAACTATTTATGTCAACTATATAATTTTTAATCTATCCAAATCTCGTGAAGGCTACAAAATTCTGCAAATTTAACAATATGTTAGGAATCCAACTTTATGAAATTCAACTTTACGTGAAATCAACTTTTTGGGAACTGATCATTCAACATGTTGGGTATTCATCTTTATGAGATTCGACTTTCCGCAAATTCAACATATGTGAAATTCAACTTAACGCGAAATCAACCCTAAAGGTGATTTTGATACTTACATCAATCAAAATAGTATTTTTTAAATATTTTATCCCTATGTCGCCAATCTATATCAACACGTGAGAACGGTCAGAGAGCCCACAAAGTTGCGAACGCTAGCTAGCGCTGAAGTCGTGCACATAGCGAATAGAAGACCATAATTTTATTATTTATTTATTTGACACTTCAGTATACAATAATTTAACATAACAAGAATTACATTAAAATTTATTACAAATAAATAACACAATCAGAGAAAACCCTTTTCCATGATATATATCTTACCTACAGTAATGGATTAAAAGCTAGCAACATAGTAAAAATATTTTGTTTTACATTTAGCACGGGCGATACGACGTTCGACACAGCTAGTGTTTAATAGTGTTTATCTTTATAACAAAACATTCGTAAACTTCTCTCATTTTGTATCTAATCAAACTAATCAATTGTCTAAACGTTAAATCCGTACTGAGGGAACTAATACAATATAATTTAAAAGTCTGTATGTCTGTTACGATTTTACGGCTTAGCACTCAAGCTAGCTTTTTTGGGTTTTCATCGGAAGAGGGAACAATAAAACAAATGAATAAATATCTGATGATATCTAGAAACAACTGTATTAACATACAAACAGACGAACATGCCATATTTAAAAATTGGAGCATCGTGATATGTTTTTAAAATGTATTAAAAGAGATTATCTATTGCAATCTGATTTTGAAATGATCTTATAAATATTTTATTTGTTTTATCAAAAGCTTTCAGATATAATACAGAATGCTTAATTTTCAAAACTTTTCAATTTACACAAAACATTGGACATTATTTAATTAAACTTGAAACCCATTTAGAGCGGGAGTTAAAAGAACCCGTCGCTACCACATTTATCTTGTCAGCCAGGAAACTAGGTCCAGGTTACACACACGGTATAAAACATGCTGTCAAATAAACTGCGGACTTTTATAGAGATTTGTTGTCGAGGAAATAGATATCATAAAACTAGCTCGTTTGTGTTTACTTGTTACTTTAAAGTATTGTAGAAGTATTAGAAGAGTTTAAAAGTGTTTTAGAATTTAATTCACTACAATTTCCAGCTGCTGCTAGCGGTTGCTTCGCCCACTTATATAGATTATATTTTGATATATTTATATTTCTTGCGTAAATCTATGTATGTCGGCAGAAAAGCCTTTTAAGTTGGATCTACTTCTTATTTCAAAATGTATGAAAGCAGCTAGTAATCAATAGTTTATTCCTAATTGATACTTTGAAACAAGAATAAAATTTATCTGTTTATTTATATGTAGTAAAACTAACTACTTAACTAACTACTAAAAGTCGACTTTAATTTCATTATTATGATGTTTTTCAAGTAAGTTACTTTTTCAAAAATCGGTTTAGGTACACATGAAGTTGAAATAAGGTAACATACATATTTTTCTAATCTTAAATAGCCTTTATCCTTTTTAATTTGACCGCCTCGTTGGTCGAGTGGCTAGCGTATACGCCTAACTACATCGACCAACCGCGAGGCTCGGGTTCGATTCCCGACGGGGGCAGGCATTTGTGTGATGAACATTTAGATGTTTGCATTTCCGGGTCTGGGTGTTTATTTAATTTATTTTAGTATCTATATCAGTATTTATATGTATTAGTATCGTTGACTAACACCCATAGTTATTTAATATTCCGATAAAAGAGCAAATTTTAACTGTAGATGCAAATCATAAAAAATACGTACTAAACGTTTTACTCGTTTTCTGTTAACAGTAGCATTAGTGAAATTTCCTTGTGTTGCTCCAGACCTGTAATGAAAAATACAAACCAACTTTTTAGTAAACTAATGAGCAGCTCAAAATCAAACGCCGGCTTTTGTCACTAACATCGTGACCGTTATTACGTAAGGAATAAGTTGGTAGTACTAAAAGGGACGAGTTGATACAAAAATACCAACTAATTATCGTCGCGGTGACACACACTCAGACACTAGTGACAAAAACCGACACTTAACTCTTTGGACTACCTATTTGATGAACCTGGAACCGACACGAGAACCGATTACTGCTACAATCAAAACCGAATTGAATTTTAACAGCATGTTCAGGTTTGATATTAAGTAATTAAATAATTACCTTGTCGCGATCTGATAATTATTGTTTTCAAATAACTAATGATTCTGAGATAGCTTCACACAAATTTTATCGAATACTTTTGTGTTATTAATAGTAAAAATCAATAGTCTGAACATGACAAAATGATATATGATCACCTCGAAATCATGACTAACTTTTCCAAAAAAAATATTGAAATCAAATGAACTATCTTACATGATAACATAAACACACTTGCATTGTTTCATTTAAAATAATTTCTTTAGTCTTCTGAAATAACAAAATTAGCCAACCGGCTTCGCTGTTATATCATATTCATGGCTATAGAAACCGGTTGTGAAACCGGTTGGCTATTTTTGAAAATTAAAAATGTAATAATTAAAAAGGTGAATGTGAAGGTCCTTGGGGACTTAAATAATGTGTGTGATTTTAATGAATTTACCTTATCTATTCGTACCACCATAGCACCAGTTGTCTCCCTTACTGTGTTCCGCTTGAGTTAGGGTAGCTGGTAAACTTGCAGACGTAGTCTAAAAACTCGCCTTTTAGACAATTCAGCAACATCTACGATGTCTTAATATGTGCATTATCTTAGTATCAGAAAACCCTGCTTGTACTCTTACTTTCAAGATAAAAATGCATTAAAAAACTTTTTTATTTAAAACTAACTGTCCCGGCAAACTTCGTTCCACCCGTTCAGTTTATATGGGAAAAAGTAAAATGTTGTTTTTCTTAGTTTTCTCGCAAGTTTTTTCCATTTTCTTATCTTTTAAATCTTCCCTGGACTTGAACAAATAATTCAAAACTAAAATTATCGAAATCGGTTCAGCCGTTCTCGAGTTTTAGCGAGACTAACGAACAGCAATTGATTTTTATATATATAGACTAGCTGACCCAGCAAACTTCGTATCGCTTGACATTAATGCTTCGACAGTAGCGCAGTCTGTCGGATCCGATGTGAAACATTCCAAAATCAACAACGACTTATTATTAAAAAAATAATTAAAAAAACATTTTCCAGGAGGCCAAATTGTGAATCTAAGCCATTCTCGAATTCCCTTGAACACGCACAAAAACTTTCATCAACATCGGTCCAGCCGTCTAGAAGGAGTTCAGTGACATACACACTCAAAGAAGAATTATATATAGTAAGGTTGCAAAAGACGTCTTATTATCAAATTACTTGTATAATAACTAGATTTATAGTAAACACTAGTATTACAATCTGCTGCAAATTGGCAGTTAATCATGTTTGAACTGAAATTACATTTTAGACCAAAACGTTATCAGGTTAATTAAACCATATTTATGTACCGCAATAATGATGCTGTTCATCATTACTGAACATTAATTGGTAATGTAAACGCTATTTATACATGGGTATTTCAAATTTAAATTTAAGTTTTTACTCATCTTTACTCTGGCATTGGTGTTAGTCAATATGAGATCCCAGATTCTATTTCCGCATGCTTCGTGCTCCGGTACTTCACTCAGTTAAAGGATCGAAATCAAAGCGAGATAATTACGAGTGATCAACTACATGTACTTAAAGACGTACATAAAAATTTATGAAATAAGGGCCAGGTTTGTTTTAAAAAAAACATTATTAAGATCCAAATCAAAAGTCGGTGCTCCACATTGTGTCCCGTACTGGAGCTGGGAGATTTGAATACGTAGGCTTAAATCCCGGTCCTATTTTATCATCAACATAGATTAGGTCGGCAAGAGTATTCTTTCTGTTATAATATAATCTTTACGGCCTTGACTGTACTTAGTTCTAAAAATAAAAAAGTCATAGTTTCTTCACACTCATATCCCTTAAGAGGTAGGCAGAGTCACAACCAGACGTGTAACACAATGTGATAGGTGGCAAACCTATCGCCCGGGCACGCATCCAATTCCAAGCAACATTTTTTTATCAGAAAACCACTTTTTTATTGACCGGGAATCAAAACCGAAACCTCATGAAATTAAGTCCAACAAATAACCAAAAACCAAATCGAAATTGGAAAAATAAGTATTGCTTATTTTTAATGTATATTTTTTTTGTATTTGGTGTACAAAAAATAGCTAATTTCATTGTGGGTAAGAATACCAAATGAAACCATTTTGTTGTATTTAAATAGTTAAAGCGCAACATTTCAGTTTGTTTCAATTTCTCAAGAACGGTTAAATGTTTGCAGTTATGAAGTTAATTACACAAAAGTACGGTAACTTTCTGAAGGGATAATTCGGTGTTATCTCCTCCGAAATTTATGGCTTCCATAAGTTCGGTTCGACTTTTATAATTGCTAAATTTTTACGTCTTAGGCGCTTATTAAATTTGTAGTTGGTGGAAGTTGTATTTATATTTTCCAAGAAATTGTTTCAAATTTAGGTCTTAGGGGGCGTCCTCAAATTACGTGAGGCGGCCAAAAGGAGGCTTGGGTCGAGCTCAATTTCATCTAAACATATTTTGGTTAGAGGATAGAAAAACTAGCCAACCTGTCAAACTTTGTACCAGCATTAATACCTGTACAATTAAAATATTTCTTTTGTTTATAATTAACTGAACAAAAAAAGAACCGGCAAAATTTCGAATTATTTTATGCATATTTATTTACCTTCTCCTGACATAGTAGCACAAGCGAAAATAATTAACAAAACTAGCGTGAAGCGAATACCAAGAGATGTTGGTATTAATTTAATTTTATTCCCGGGTTCGAATCCCGGGTCGGGCAACAAAAAGAAAATTGGGTTTTTCCAATTCGGGGATATGGGCGTGAAGATACTTTACTTTTTATTTCCATGTTGAAAAATTTAGTATATCCAACAGTTTTAATACAAAATGTGTATTTAGCCTGTCTTGGTCGGGGCTCCTTTCGCAGCATAGACCATCTGCCTTCCCGCGAGGCAGCTCGTAAAAGTTGAGCATAGGCTTACTGTCCCTTACATACGACTAGGAATTTCGCTATGTCACGATTTTTTTTTTGAAAGATAGCAATTTTTCTCAAAAAAAGTTAATTTTATTAACATCCTATTAGTAGTTTTTGTACTTGCTTTTAATGGGTGCTTTAATTTTTCGCTTCGACAAAAGCAAAAAACATTGCAACCTTTTTTTGGCGTCGGATAAAAATATTCGGAAATATCGATTTAAATAATTACTGTTGATAATCTTAAAGGAAAACAACTAAAATTATTTTAAATGTATTCCATCTTTTTTCATTGAAACAAAAAGAAAAGAGATGGAATTTTTTTGACATACTACATTACTGTAGTAATTTCCCGTGAATTTCATTCCCTTTCGATCACTTCACTTTTATTCTCAACCAGTTTTTTAACATTATGTTGTCCTAGATGGCGCAAAATACAGCAAATGAAGAGTAGCGAATTTCGATACAACCATCTTTGTGTTGTTATGATATGTCACTGCTACTGTTTTCTTTATTAGCAGCTTGTGAGTGGCGATGTTCGATCGACGATATTTTTATAACTAACACTGTGACCATGACTAGTTGGTGATGTTTCAATCCTTACCTTAACATCAATCGTTGACACCGTTGTGTTAGTTTTTTGGGGGCGGGTGGAAGTAGTCGGTCCGCTTTCTAACGCAAGAGGCATAAGCCTTGTTGGCAACGCACCATTAGTGATAACGTATATTTTTACTGTCAGAAAATCTGTTTGCTGGTTTGCTTTCAAGTTTGTTTTAAATTCTGTTCCAAATTTTCAATGATATTTTAGATAGAACTAAAATTATTATCATAGCTCCCAATTTATTGTTTTATAAAATACCTAAAGTTTTAAAATACTAACGTGACAAAAGGTAAAACACAACAAATTAAAAAAAAACAAAAAAGTTTCCCGTACCGGGAATCGAACCCGAGCCTCCTGGGTGAAAGCCAGGTATCCTAGCCACTAGACCATACGGGACTGGGTAACTTTGTCTAAATTTATGTATAAAATTAATCCTTAGCTTATTTCATAATCACTATCGTCATTTCCATTTCTTTATCTGACCTCTGCATCTTCAAGATAATTTTGTTATTTATTTAATATTTATTCTTCTGTCACGTTGAGATTTTTTTATGTAAGAGTTCAGTGAACACACGGCTTTCGTCATGGCAAAAGATAACCGTGGCTTATAAACACCATAGATCGTATAGGTGCGTCGCTGTACTGTGAGTGAGATTTAAAGCTTGTGGTATTCTACCGATTTCCGTACCTTCCGGATCGAAACCTTGATAGAATCGTTATAGCAACAGAAATAGGTAAGGCGATGGATGACTACCTGTGCAAGTTGCTGGACAGCACTCTACCACCAGTGGTCTAGTTGGTAATAATAAAACTCGAGTATGATTCGTAACGTACAGACGCTTTATAAGAAATTCAAAGAAGGGTTCTACACTTAAGCTCGCATGTGGCGCTAGTTGTACATAGACAATATTTTGATACCATAGATATATTTTAATTCTACTATATTTTAATAGTGCTAATCTTTACAACAAAACACTTGTAAGCCTTTTACTGTAGATAGGTTAGTAGAATTGGTCGATAATCAGCTGCTTATCTAATCAGATTGATCCATTGAATATTTGTCAGATCCATACTTCCATAGTAATAAATGCGAAAGTCTGTCTGGCTATTTCATATATTTTCGTGGCTAAGCCACTGGACCGATATTGATGACATTTGATAATTTTTTTAATGATATTGGAAGGCAAACAATAAAAGGCAAACGGATTTCCTGATGGTAAGAAATTCACGCCGTCTAGAGACAACAAAGGTGGTAATGGTGCGTTGCCAACTTGAGGCCGGGATGTTAGGCCTCGAGCAGAAGTAAGTTTATCGGTTTACCTTACTCTCCAAAGCGGAACACGCCATGACGTTATGGCGGCAGGAGTAGTTAAGGCGGTGGTACCAATCCGGGTGAGTCGTTGCGGCACTCTAACCCCTAGTCAGTAGTCACGGTGCTAGTGACGGTAAGCCTATGCTTGCATTTTACGAGCTGCCTGGCAGGAAGCCAAATGATCTATTCTGCAAAGGAACCCGGACCAACACAAGGAAAATATGCATTAAAGGCTGTATTTCACCATCAAATTTGAACCGTAAAAAGCGTTTAGTTAATAATTGTCAAGATTGTCAATCGTGTCAACTTTATTGTCAAAGAAATTTGGAAATCGTATATGTTCTGTAAAACCACAGCTTCTGTAGTAAAAGATTAGTCGCCTTTGATTAATTGTTGTATGTTTTTTAAACAATTTTAGTCTTTTAGGGTTGATTTTTGAAAATAGTCTATTTTTGTTCGGGTAGACGATATGTGTATGAAATGATAATGAGAATTATCAAACTCAGACCCTCGGGTTAAACCACCAAAGCGTAACAAACCCCGCGGGTTAAACTACCGGGCTCCTTACCGTCACTAACACTGTGACATCTGAATAGGTGGTAGAGTTTCGTAGCGACTCGTCCGGATTTGTACCACCGCCTTACGTATTCCTGTCAGCATAACGTCAATGCTTGCCGTTGACGTGTTCCGGTTGGAAGGGTAGGGTAGCCGGTAAACTGACTTTTACTCCAGGCCCAACCCGGCCTCAGGTTGGCAACGCACTATAACCACCTTTGGTCTCTCTAGGTGGCATGAATTTCTTACCATCATCAGGAAATCCGTCTGCGTGTTTGCCTTCCAATAACGTATAAAAAGGTCAGACATTCGCATTTTTAATTTCATTATAGAATACGGATAACCTCACTCACAACTTTGAATAAAGTCATCAAACTGAACAATGTCTCTACCATGCTTCCAGTGACGTGTGGAGTTTGGCATTTTGCCAATAAAATGAACGGTGTGTATCTACATCTCACTTTGTGGCTTTAGAAAAACTACATTTGTGGCTATTTTTGCTATACGTAGACAAGAATTCACGTCATTTTATGTCCCAAATATTTTTGTATTTATAACAAAATGTGATATATATTTTTTATAACATTGGAAGGCAAACAAGCAGACGGATTTCCTGATGGTAAGAAATTCCCGCCGCCTAGAGACACCAAAGGTAGTAATGGTGCGTTGCCAACCAGAGGCCGGGATGTTAGGCCTCAAGCAAAAGTAAGTTAACCGGCTACCTTACCCTCCGAACCGGAACACGTCATGACGTTATGGCGGCAGGAATAGGTAAGGCGGTGGTACCAATCCGGGTGAGTCGCTACGAAACTCTACCACCTAGTCAGATGTCACGGTGTTAGTGACGGCAAGTCTATGCTCGCCTTTTACGAGCTGCCTGGCACAGGAAGGCAGATGGTCTATTCTACAAAGGAGCCCGGACCAACGGAAAACTGCTGACATACAATCATTGGGTTATCAACTGTACCTCACGTTATCTAGACTCCAAGTCAGTTTTTCCCTGTTTTGATACGCGATCCCTTGTAGAATAGATCATTTGCCTTCCTGTCAGGCAGCACGTAAAAGGCGAGAATGGACTCACTGCCATTAACAACATAACATCCTACTAAGTGATAGAGTTTGTAGTGACTCGCCCGAATTGGTACAACAGAATTGCCACCACAACGTCAGTGTTTGCCATTGATGTGTTTCAGTTTGGAGGGTAAGGTAACTGGTAAGCTTATTTTTCCTCGAAGACCAGGAAGAAATCAACAGACGAGAGATATGTAAAAGGCGAGTTCCAGCCACAGAAATGATGGCACATAATACGAGTATATTAAAATGTCACTAAAAACGACTTAACTGAAAAAATCATAGGTGAAGGGCATGGCCGACCATCTTATACTTTTTTTCTTTTTTTAAGAGGCATGTAAAGACGGAGAATGCGAGCCATTGAACGGCTAACTGTTTAACTTATCAAACTCTTTTACTTATCGATTTTTTATAAAAAACATGTATAAAAATAACCACTATAATAAAATCACGTAGATTTCAATAAAATATATGTCATCTACTGACACAAAAAAATTCGTATTGTTTTCGTTTTCTGTGGACACCACCAACCTTAGACCTAGAGCAAAAGTAAGTTTACCGGCTACCTTATCCTCCGAACAGGAACACGTCAACGGCAAGTACTGAAGTTATGGTGGCAGGAATAGGTAAGGTGGTGGTACTAAACCGGGCTGCGGTACAATTTCGAGCTGCCTGGCAAGAGCTCGGACCAACACGAGTAAAAAAGTGCTTTCAAACTCGTCTTTGACTTTAACTAATATATTTTTGTAATGACTATAGATTCTTAACTAATTTTTTTTATGTGGATGAAGATTTTCTGTACTAAGGTAAATACAAGCTTGGCATAGAATTACTTGTCATAGTCTTTAATAAACAATCGGTTACTAATAAAATATATACGAGTATTCACATCCCAGCAAAGATTAACATTTTATATGACAGTTTAAAACGTGATTTTCCCACCATCAACTCGATAATGTACGTTTACGGACAGCGCCCTCCCGGTCTAGCCTGTTTTAATTAAAAATATTTATTTAAGTAAATTCAAATAAAGCTCGTGTTTTATTTAATTAAACGAAGGCCTCTGGCGCTAAAGTTTTCATTAATCGTCAGTAAAATTGCTTATTTATGTTGAAGGAATTAAGAAACATAACAGTTACCTGTGGTATTTTGTTACTGTTTCTTTTCGTATATTTACGGATTTTGCAAAAACAAGTCGTAATGTTTAAGTAGATTTCTACCTTTCATAGCGGCCCGCCTATATAAACCTTAATCTTCAATCACTTTATCTATTATGAAAAACCGCAGCAAAATCCAATACGTAGTTTAAAGATGTAAGCATACAAAGGGACATAGGAACAGAGGAAGCCACTTTGTCTTACACGATGTAGTGAAGATTAATATACTCTGTTGTTATCTTAAAATGAAAATCTATGAGTAACTAAGCCAAGCGTCTCGATTACGCCAGGTTTCAAACAAAAATATCTGCATCGAAATCGGTATAATCGTTCAAAAATGTTTGCCACAGACATATGTAACGTTTTCTATCAGTTAATAAAACCCCTCATTTTGTGTGGGGGTTGAAACAACGCATTATAATAAATTGTTTAAGGGATACAATGCCATAGACAAGCACACACATAAAAAAGTCGAACTTACATGTCTTCTCCTCTATGATGTGCTTCAGAAGATCTGTAAAGATTACGAACCATACATAATAAGGAAAGTTACAACCTATCCTATCTATCAGTTATCTCATATTAAATTCATCAGGTCCTTGTCATCAAGACATTGTCATCAGAAAATATGAATAGATCTAATTAAGGTGAATCGAATGAGTTCAAACTCGATGGTTTTACCAATAGTCATTCCAGGGATACTATTAATTTTACCTTCGAGCTCCATTATCAGACCAGCTCAGTTGTACTAGCATTCGTTAGTATTTTAACTTTAAAGTCTTACATAACTTTAAAAGTGATATTATAAATACTCATGATGTGTCTATTCCAGTGTTTGCAAATGAGATGATGACAATCAACTCCTCAAGAGATCACCATAAATGATACTCGTAGAGGAGAACTATCTCAACCACGTAAGTTCATAAGTTTGTTCTTCAGATGAAATGCAATTTTAAATAGATAATTTCAGTTTTACTGCACTTAATTATTAATTGTTAGGTAGCATTTTTGGTTTTAAATGTTTTTTAAAGAGTCGGACGGCAAGCTAAGTGACCCATTACACATACAAGTCTCATACCTAAGGTGGTGGTGATGTATATATGAAAATAAACACAATAAAATTACGGGATTAATAGGAAAAACAATATTTTACGATACAGCTCAATCAATGTCAAGCGGTATGAAGTTATGAAGTTCATCATGACGGCTACTTCCTCTATCCTCTATTCAAAGTATGTTTAGGTGTAATTCATCTGGGCCCACGCCTCGTTTGGCCGCCTCACGTAATTTGAGGACGCTCCTTAATCCTTAAAAAAATTTCTTGGAAAATATAAATACAATTTCCATCAACTACAAATTTAACAAGCGCTTAAGACGTTAAAAGTTAGCAATTATAAAAGTCAAACGAAACTTCAGGAAGCCATGAATTTCGGCGGAGATAACAGTACCGAATTATCCTTTCAGAAAGTTACCGTCGAACTTTTGTGTAATTAACTTCAAAACTGGAAACATTTACCCGTTCTTGAGAAATTGAAACAATTTGAAATGTTGCGCTTTAAGTATGTACCACAAAATAGTTTTATGCAAAAGTTTTGTCTATGATGTATTAAATGCAAAAAAAATACACATTAGAAATAAGCAATACCATTTTTTTCAATTTCAATTCTATTTATGAGGTAATCCACTATGAGCACCCATTTTTTCGGCACCT